>JAPMIB010000025.1:1332500-1846522 GCA_034770305.1 Trichogramma dendrolimi | reverse complement strand
GCGGAAAAGAAAACAAAAGAGAGTGCAAAAATATTCTACTGTTTATAATCTAGACGCGGTCAAATCGAATAATAAAATTTAAAAAAATCCTACCTTGCTAGTGCTTTCATTTAATTTTTATAAATACACATTGAACGATATGCAATACTTACCTTAATTATGCTTTCGAGTAAAAAATTTAATCTGACATTAATTTCTTATCGCACTATATCATAAAAGAACGCACTGAGACATCAATGCAGTGGTGTGGAAACGATGTCGTGAAGAGTTGCACTTTTCGAGTGTTAAATCGGTTTCGTTTCCCATGGTACAAAAATTGTTTATTTTATCATTTTATCATTTCTATATTTTATCATTATATTTTATCATTATTGAAAATAATATAAAATTTCATGTTTCAGAGTATCACGGGCAGCTGTAAAAATAGTAAAAAAAAAAAAAAAAAAAAAAAAATCTCGTATGGTCGGGGCAAAGCGAGATTTGAACTCACGATCCCGAGCGCAAAAGATCACGACCATAGCCACGCGCGTACGTTATGTTAGGAACGACTTTAGAGATCGTACATTTGCAGTGCCCCGGGGCTTGGATTGAGGCTAGCTGCTCCCGGCGCGTCGGCTGCTGCGCATGCGTGAACGGAGCTCATAAGATAGAAAGAGACAGACCGGTACCTTACATCTTCTTTCTCTCTCGCAACGAGACTCACTGCGCTCCATGCGACCCGCAGTCTATATCTCTTATGTCTATGGTTGAGCATAAATGAAAAACCGAAATATTGACAAAATATACGGACTGAGCAGACGATTTCAGACTCGTGTGTTTGTTTAGTTTAGTGATGGTCCCGACTCCCGTCATCTCTGTGCCTATTACGCTAGATATGCGCGCGCATGTTACGAATGCGAGAACGAGCAACGAGGCACATAATAAAAGCCTACAGAGAGTACACTGTACGGACTACAGACCTATACAAACAGACACACTGTCATGGAGGAATGTCAGTGTGCAGCAAAGAACACAGCGACAGTATACTTATTATTATATGCCGCTGCTATGTACATATGTACATATATATAGTGAGTCGCGCAGAGACTAGCAGCCGTACGAGCGTGAAAAAAACGATGGTGTGCGTGAATGTGAAAGTCAGCCTCAGCAACGCCAACAACAGCAGCCGAGCGAGCTGCGAGGAGAAGCAGTAATCAGCTTTTAAACGCAATCGCTGCCTCGCATGCTGGATTCGCATCCGCTGTTGCCTCGACTTCCATAACAAACAAAACACCAGAAATTACGGCGTAGTTTTTGAGGACCGTGAAACGGCGCCACAGGGTGCCAAGATCAACGGGTGACGTCGTTAGCTACAAATCGTTGCATCATGGAAGTTCTCGACCCGAGTGTTTCGCGGGACGATGCACTCTTACGACCATGACCCTGCAAAAAGGTATAATAGAGTGCATTATGTGCCAATAAGTCCGTTGCTGATGCATGTCCTGCCGCGTTTTTGCATTTTTAAACGTTTGTGATTCTCTGCACATGACACTTCGCGTATGCTCTTTGTTTGCCGCGGGAAGTATTGACATGACATGACATGACACGGCTTTTATCTGACTGAAAATGCATTGATAAATGCGCGAAAACCCGATTTCATCGAATCGGATTATAAACTTTGCTCTGCAAACTGACTAACGGAGAGAGTGACACATTGCGCGATATCATCATAATAGTATAGCATATTTACACATGTATAGCTAATACGAATGGTTATTTTCCTTTGAGCTTACACATACATTAAATGAGAGAGACTCAATTCCAAGGCTGTTGAGATTTGCAGTATCCAGCTGTCGATTTGAATTAGCAAATTTAATGAGAAAAATTTTTTCTTTTTTCGTTCCATCAGATTATTTAGCAGATGCTTGAGTCATTGGAAGTGCGATATTTAAATTTAAATTGATGTATTCTTCATGTGTATTTTGAAATTAATGATAATTCATGTATTTGAAGAGAGAAAATTATGAATATGTACTTCAAAAAACTACTTAGAACTTTTTTTATCTATGACTCAATATAATATTATATATATATATTATTCATATAATTTATTACATATTAAAAATATGAGAAATTATCATTAATGTTAAAAAAATTAATTTTAGTAAAAAAATATCTGAACATGTCGTATGTTTCATTTCTCAATGACTAATGAAAGTTTTATTTTTTTCATTTTTAACAAAAAAATAAATTAATAAAGAAATAAATAAAAGCAATTACACTGTAAGATAAACACTAGTCATTTACACTTTAGCGTTAATAATATCAGTTTATATTATATACATCAAAATCATATTACAAATAAGGAAAAAATCACATAAAAATAAGAAATTTCTTTATGCTCAAATTGGATATTTAATTTGAATTTTATAACTTTTTAACTATTCATCTATGTTGTTGCAGCTTCAACTTCAACAAATGATATTGAAGACAGTAAAGCATGTATAAAATCAAGACAAGTTTTTGGTTTTCTTGGCTTTATGGGATTTGCATTAGTTTATGCAATGAGGGTCAACTTAACAGTGGCAATAGTATCAATGGTCAACCAAACAAACTCAGTTAATCCAAATGACGATGTTGTAGATTCCTGTCCTAATACTAATACAAATTCTAGTAACAGTACTATTATTCCAGTAAGTATTTTTAATTTAATATTTTATTTTTCTTGCAATGCTACATTATGAAATAGGATTAATCTCATGTTTATTGATGTTAATATATTTTATTTGCAGAGTAAAGGTGAATTCAACTGGGATGAAAAAACACAAGGCCTTATACTAGGTGCATTTTTCTTGGGTTACGTAATGACTAATATACCTGGAGGAAGACTTTCAGAAAAGAAGGGAGGAAAATTGATTTATGGATTGGGAGTATTTTTGACATCAGTGTTAACTGTTATAAGCCCCTTTGCTGCATACATGGATCAAACCAGTTTAGGCTTGTATCCTTTTTTAATCATCAGAGTAGCAGAAGGTATTACTGAGGTAAATATGAAAAAGAAGGAACTCTCTTAATTGTAATTTTTAAAAACTCATGATTTTATTGTTATTAAAGGGTGTAACATATCCATCCATGCACACAATGTTGGCACATTGGATACCTCCATGTGAAAGGAGTAAATTTGCTGCCTTGGTATATGCAGGTTTGGATATTATAATCCTAATACTTTATAAAGTAATAATAATATAAATATTAATATTTAAAATTTGTAGGTGCTAATTTTGGAACTGTTATATCATTACCTAGCTGGTTATTTGTGCTCTCTAGATTTATGGGGTGGATGGCCTCTTTCATTTACTTATTTGCATCCTTGGTATGATTTGGTATGTGTTTTGGTTTTATTTTGTGATGATACACCAGCTCAACATCCTAGAATTGATCCTCAAGAAAGAGCTTTTTGAATCGAAAGTGGAACCAAAGCATGATGTAAGTTATTTATAGTCATCATATTTTCTTATAAGACTGTAATTTTTTTTTTCAAGTTCTTAAAACTTGTCTTTACCTTTGCCTCTGTTGATGATTTGCATATGATCTGATATGATCTGAGATATTTTATTTTTCTCCTCCCTTGTCCCATAATTTTCTGTTTAATTACTATAATTTTCCATCTATTTGTACCGATCAAAAATTACAATTTTTTATATTTCTAGGGGGAAAATGATGGTGTACCATGGCTATCAGTATTCACATCTCTTCCAATGTGGGCTATTGCTATTACTCAATGTGGTCAAGCTTGGGCATTTTACACCCTTTTAAATGAACTTCGACCTACATGGATCGGATTCTGCATTTTGATGTTCAAAATGCATTTTTATCTGCTCTACCTTACTTTACACCTTGGATATTAGGATTATTCCTGTCAGCCATGCTGATGCCTTATTGGCTCGTAATATTTTGTCACCCCTCACATCATTAAAAGTATGGAATACTGTGTCATGCCTAGGGCCAAGTTTAAGCTTTTTGGGAGCCATTTGGGCCAAGTGTAATCGTGTCACTGTGATGTTCATGTTGTCTGGTTTTGGAGCATTTATGGGGCTGTTTTGCAGGAAATCAATAAACCACATAGCTCTTGCACCTCGTTCGCTGGAACTTTATATGGAATCACTAACTCTCTTGCTAACACTTGCGGATTTCTTGCTCCTTATATAATAGGACAAATTGTAAATGGTCACGTAAGTATTTCTTTTCATATTTTTTTCTTTTGAAATATATTTTATTAAATAACTATTTAATTATATTTAAAAATACATTTTCAGGAGTCTCTTGAACGGTGGCATACAGTATTTTTAATAGCTGCAGTCATTAACATGGGAGGAAATTGTTTTTCTCTTATATTGCTTCAGCTTCCGAACAACCGTGGAGTAGAACCAGAAGTTGATGACTAATTTTTCGACGCGATGTGATAAGCGATATGAGGTCGGATCGATTGGCGCTCAGCACATTTATGATTAAGACATTATTGAATAAGCATACATTACGTTAAATTATTGTTTTCAAAATTCAGTAAAAGTATTATTTTATTGTTGGACTAGATTCTTTTTGCAAAATACAACTAGGAAAAAGTATTTACCCTCATTTGATAAAAATATTACAAGGGTATTTAGTTTTAAGAAAATCAATGACAATATCTCATATAGCAAATATTTTTACCATTAGATAAATTTCTTAACTTTTTGCAATTACTGTTTTGTATCAAATACTATTATATATAATTTATTTGTTTGATGTGAACATATGAATTCATTATTTATCATAACACTTTAAATTACATTGTTTTATTTTAAAATGGGAAAAATCGTGATAGCCACAAATTTAATGTAATTTTAAAAATAGGCATATATAAATAGTACATATATATATATATATATATATATATATCTGCCAAGAATATATATCTATATATATATATATATATATCTGCCAAGATATACATATATCTGAGTTTATTAAATATATAAGAAATTACAAAATTTACCAAGATCTCCAAGTATGGAAATAGTAATTAACTGTTCTACTTTACATTCATGTTGGGAAAAAAGTGAATGAAAACCACCAGTTGACGTGAAAATAGCACAATATTTAAGCAGAGAATGTCTTGCTGGATCAAGATTAACGATTCATCATTTATTATAAAAATCTTTAATGATTTTTTCTTATACTTTTAGAAAATTTTCTAAAGACAGTAGACATTAATAAACCTGTAGGAAAATTCTCATCAATTATTCTAAATGAAATGTAGAAGTTGCTTATTGCTACTAAAAAGAGACTGAAAAAACTATTTTTCTTATAAATTTTTATAATGTCTAGCATTGAAGGAAATATAAACGTTTTTCGCCTTAAAATGAGAAGTTCAGTTAGATTCAATTTATTGTAAATTAATGTGCCTAGATGGATAAAGATGTAATCAAAATGGATTTATATTGAAATGTTAAAAAAGGGTTTTACCTTTATATATTATATATATAAAGAAATCTTATATTTATGTAATATCGATGTTTTGTAAAAATACTTGTTTACTTTCAATGCATAAAAACGATTCACAATATCTTTGCAATTTTATATTTGTTTTATAATTTAGATAAAAATCTTATAAATACTATAAATCATCTTTTTTCTTTGCAGTCAACTCAAATATCATATCACGCATACGGCTCAAATTATGCAGTTCGGATTGTAATTTCTGCACAGATTCTTCTTTTTCTGCGATTGTCATTTGATAACTATGACATTGTTGAACTTGAGCTTTAATTTCTTGATTTAAAGCTGCAATGTCGTTTTGATTTGATAAAATTTCTCTGTTTTTTTCTTCTATGACCTAAATAATATTTTGATAATAAATAAAAAATAATACTTATTTCACATTCTTCAAAGACTTTAACTAAAATAAAACTGTACCTGGTCTTTTCTACTCAAACTTTCTTGTAATTTTTGTAGTAATTTAGTAAGCTCTTGATTTTTAGATGTAGCTTGCTTGAGTTGATTTTTCATTTGTTCAACAGTAGACTCCAAATCATTAGTTTTGGCAATTAATATTGGTATCTCTTCATTTTTACTTTCTAATTCTTTTATGTGTGCACTGAAGCGGGTAATTTGGTGATCTTTCTCCACTACGATTTTCTTCAAACTACAAATCTCCTGGTAAATATTATATATTTTAAATTGCATGATTCATTAGATAGAATATATTATCTTGTGAGAATTTTTAACCTGATTTTGGATGGAATGAGTTTTCTTGGTATTTTCCTCTGTTTCTATGATTTTTTTCATCAAGGCAGCTTTCTCTATTTGTGAACCTTCTAAACATTGTTGTGTATTGAATAAAAGTTGATGCAATTGGCTAGATTGAGCAATGACTTGTGCTAATCTATGTTGCAATCTTGTAGCATGATTAGTTGAAGCTTCTAAACTGGATTGCATGGACCTTTCAGCGTGCTTCATAGCAGCCATCTATTGAATATAGAAATTAAATTTTTATTAAATAGTACAGAAAATATTGAATAAAATTGAATAAAAACCTTATACTCATAAAGTTCCATTATAGAAGATGTCATAATATCTGATAATTTATTATTTTCAAAAGCTTCTCGAAGTCTATCTAAAAATGCATCAAGCCTTCCTTCTTGAACCATTGTAATTAATGGTAAAGAATCATGATTGTTTATCAAACTTTCTGGTATTTTTGTGACATTTTTTTCTCTAACCAACATTAATGGTTCTAATTCAGACATACAACGTGCAACTGCTGATATACTAAACATGAAAATCATGAAAAACGTAATTTAAAAATGTTAATGTTATATTTAAAAATAAAAATGTTAATATTTCAATACCATTCTTGAGGGAATCCAACTGTTGATGTTAGTTGTAAAACTTTTTGTTTTACTTCACTGTCTCCACTAAACAATGCAACAGCCATTATTATCTGCATTTGTTTTTTCTGTAATAACTCTGTATATAATGTTAACCAATGAGTATTGTTAATTGCTAAATCTGCTATAAATGCTAAAGCATGAACATGAAAATCAGTTGATGTATCCTGCAAAAGTTATATTTTTTAAATTAACTTATTATTTTAACTAAAATAAACAGGTACTAGTAACTTACATTGAACAAATCTGTAGGCTTATCAAGGAGTTGGGTATCATTGTTGTACTCTAATACTGATTTCAATAAAAATCTAACTTTTTGTACCGTGAAAATTTCTAAAACTTTTGTTCTTATTGCTGGAGTCTTTACTAATTCTTGTAAAAGCTGCATAAGCTCTGATAACGTTTTTTCATTATTTGCATAATTCTCATCTGAATCAACTTCCATTTCTTCTTCGTTTATTAACAGATTCAATAATGAAAAGTCCAATTCCTCCAAAACATCAACATTAATTTTGGTCCTTCTTGAATCCACTATGATAGCTTTAATCAAAGCTAAAGCTTTGGAACCAACCTTTTTAAATCAAATCAATTAAAATTATTTAAAATATAGTATTTTATGAATGAATGTATTGAAATAAAAATGATTAAACTTACATTTTTTAAGGATACTTTAGAAATAGCTGCCTTAACTATTACAGGATATAACTCCATCAAATGAGGCACTTTGAGTTTTACCAAAGAAAGAAGAAAATCTATAATAAGCCCAATGCATTCTTGAGATACACTTGTTACAGTTTCTATAATATTTTTTACATCTTGATTGTATCTAAAATTAACAATATCAAACTTCATATATTTATCTTATTAAATAATATGTTATTAAAAATAAAAATTAACAAAAAAATTTACTTCGAATACGTTAATAAAACTGTTCTGAAACGTTCATTTTGTCTGATATCATCAAAAAAGTCAACAATGTGTCGTAGCAATAGAACATCCTCTGACTTTAATGTAGGTATGATATTAGTAAAAGTAACAGCTGCTACATCCAAAATATATGATTCTAAAATTTCACTGTTGGAATGTTCCAGAATTATAAGCAGCTTGCAACATTGAACTCTGACATTAATCTTTTGACCTCGAGTACGTACTACACTTTCAAAAATGTTTTTGTGTTCACACTTCGCATCAGAGCATATACAGCTGGTAGGTTTTTGTAGCATAAATTAACAAGAACGCCTAATGAGAGTGTAATAACTTCTTCCTCATTGTTGTGTTACCCAGTTAGATAAAGTTTTAATTAAATGTGGTAAGTGAGCTTCTTGCCACAATATTTATACCATAAGTTAAGTCTTGCATTAACTTCAGGCTCTTATTCTTTTTCTGAAGTCAAATTGGCCTTTAATATTAAAAAAAAAGTTTATAAATCTATGGTTTATAGTTTAATAATCATTTAATATTATGTAAACCTCTGAAATTACCTCTAATAATTTTGCCAGCAAAGGTGCAAATTTGTAAGTGTGCACAAGGGCAAATCTAGCGTTACTATTTTTACAGGCTATTTGTACGTCAACTAAACTCCAAATTAAACTAGATCTTGATTCTATAGAATTCATTAATTCATGTAAACTGACATAAAAAATAGCAACTATACTGCTTCCAGGTTCAAATATGCTTAGATCACTTGTTGCACTGATTGCCTGTTCAAAAAGAAAAAAAATTTTAGTTCAAATCAATTCGTTCTGAAATGTTATTAATGAAAAATAAGTTACAGCAAGATTTCTTTGTATGGCTGCTGCAGCTGTTTCATTTTGATGTTTGGCATATTCAGTTGCAGCTGAAATATATCCTCGCAAATATTGGAATTTGTCCGATTGTTTGTCACCCATTTTATTTTACATTAAAATCGCTTTTGAAAACTCAATCAGAACAATGTACAAAACAATTATTTTCAAAAGTGGAACAAATTCACAAATAAAATCCTGCAACAAGGAGAAAAATGTGATCGCGCGCGTTATTCTACAGCCTTGGTTTAGACGGCCTCAGCAGCGACGTCTGTACTACAACTTACTCAGACGTTCAAATTTCAAACAAAACACGTTTCGACAGTTTTAAACGAGCCAATGGCGCGGAGTGCGCGAGCGCCAACTATCTACTTAAACTGGTAAGAGCCAATTAATTATATTAAGGGTATGAAAAGATGGACGTGCTGCAAAGTGCATAGACAACAGACGTGCAGTAGGCGCAAAACAATCGCATACAAATTAGTCAACAAACATATTCAATTACAGTTGAATTTAATTTGAATATAATGTGTTAATTTTTATGTTATCATTTCACGGAGTTTACGAAAGTAGATATAAGCAGAAGATCGTTGATTGAGATTTGATGAAGTTTTCAGAATTACCTAAAATGGAAAAAAACTTGAAATTTCTGCTTTAAATTAACAACTTATTTATTTAACAATTATTTGCAACATGTTAAGTCTGATAAAAATAATTTAATTGTTATTGACGAGCAATGTTCGAAGCATATTCAAGTAAGTTGCAGAAGCTTTCAATACCTGAAAAATATGAACGTACAATTAATTATAACATAATAACAAAAAACGTCCTTTTTACTTTTAAAATCTGACGAACTCGCATGTAAATCGGATTATTTAAGTCGGACACCCATAAAAATTTACCCGAATCTTTATTACATTTTTAGGCATGTAATTTTTGTATCAAAAAATTTCAAGCTAAGTCTTCCGAGTTTGTATGAGTATTTATTTTTGAAACCTTTTTAGGACGTTTTCTGAATGAACTCGATATTTTCAAAAAATAGTTTCTGCCACATTTTACGTATTTCTTGTAAAAGACGATTAATTTTTTTTGTATATAATTGACACGCAAAGAAACTCCTTGTGATAACGAAAAAAATGAGCCCAACCAAAAATTTTTGTGTCTTTGAAATTGACAATCCTGCACGTAATTTAACATTTGTTAGCGGTATCATAACTCATCAAGCAAATTCTAATAAAAAATTTACTTTTTTTACTAGTTAAAAATTAAAAAACCAAAATTCCAAAACAGACTACGCATAAAAAGGAGCAACGGGATTTTTTAACACAATTGTTTTTCATAAATACCAGGAAAAATTCATTTTTAACAGGGTTTGCCCAAATTTTTGTATTAATTTTTTTAGAACTCTTATTCTAAAAGTATAGAGGAATTACTTATATTTATCATTTTATCTACATTTCATTAATCAAATCCGTAAAATAAGATTAGTAGAAAAAAATGTAATCTTACGTTTGTGAATGATCGTATTGACAATGTGATCATTTTTCCAGCAGTTAAAAATACAGGTTTTTGTGCTACTGACAATACCAAAATAAACTTTTTTACATCTGCTGGAGGAAGTTCGGACCAAGACGATTCAAATACGGCCTGACCTACTTTGTTGCACTACAAATTAATGAACAAATTCCCAATCGTGTTAATCAATAACCGTTCGTTAAATAATTAAAGTTCTAAACTAATAAAAACTAAGATTACACAGATATATTAATTTTAGCACCACAGTAAAAAAAGGTCCGCGAAACTTCATGAAAAATTTTAATCCAATTGAAATCTCAGTAAACGCCATTCAAAATAGTCAAGTTTACTATAGAATTACAAATGCATACCTTATCAGTTAGAATTTCTCCAACATAGCAGAATATAAAAATATTAAATGTTATTGAAACAAATAAGCACGAGTGAGTAAGTAATCCAAAAGTATCCATCCGTTCAATATCCTGAAAGTTATTATTACATTACTCATTATTGTAGATTCGAGTGAACTCTTCACACGGTAAGTAGTACGTGGTTTATTAAATTTTTTCAGTACTAACAAGGAGACCTTCTCACCTGCGGGTCACAGATCTTTCTCAAAATTTTTTTAGGGTCTTCTGGTAACTATAACGAAGCACTCCGAGCTTCGTTTAATTGAATGGGCCTTAGGGCCCAAGTTTAAAAGAATTTTCTATATTATCAAAAAATCTTTGCGATTTTTTCTCGAGGTAGAAGCACTTAAACGAAAAAATGTAAAGAACAAAAAAGTCTTCAAATTTTTCAAAGAATCTGTCTGAAATTTTTCAAAAGTTTTAAAACCGTCCCCACAAAAAAATCATTTTCAGAGGCCCAGATTTGCCGTTTTTCTTAGAGATTTCAGAGTCTCTGAAAATAAGGTGATAGACGGTTTTAAAAATTTTGAAAAAATTCAGACGATTCTTTGAAAAATTTAGACTTTTTTGTTTTTGCATTTTTTCGTTTAAGTGCTCTATCTCGATATAGAAATTCGAAAAGATTTTTTGATAATATAGAAAATCTCCTTAAAACTGGGCCCTAAGGCCCATTCAATTAAACTAAGCTCGGTGAGCTTCATTATAAGGTACCAGAAGGCCCCAAAAAAATTTTGGGAAAGATCTGTGAACCAAAGGTGAGAAGGTCTCCTTGTAAGTTAAATTCTGTATTTTCACAATTTCTTCGATAGATTGGTAGAGAAACTCACAACGATCATATAATAGCCAAGTAAACAGATTACAATGGTACTTCCACCAAATTCAACTAAGTATATTTCATTCGAAAATTCTTCTAAAATTGATGCAAATCTAGATTTCACAACGTATTAAATATTTTTCATTTGATAATCTGTGCTGTTAAATATAAAAAAAATTATACTTCAAGCATTGCCAATGTTCTTTGATTGTTTTTGCTAGTTTTTTATTTTCAAAATCCTCGCTGATATTTGCAAATATTGAATTTATAATGGAACATCTGCCAGCAATATGAGATACGCACAAACTAGTGATGGAGCAAACGGCACAAGTCAATGATAACGCAATTATACTAAAAATTAGTTGTAGAAAAAATACAAAGCGATATGCTGGCATGACCTGTAAAAAAAATAATTTATGTAACAAAAAATATTGACCACGGCAACAAGACTCACGGACATTTGGATTGAAAAAGCCAACGTAGCTCGGATAAGCTAAATGTCGATGTGTCACATTATCAACTAAGTATTCACCCTTGCTGTAAGGTAAAAATGTATTGTAAGTAATTCCACCTCCCAAACATGAATATCAAACAGAAGATCGTCATCGATCGAGCAAACTTGACATTTTCCAAGAGGATTTTTTTCTCTTCTTCGTTACTGATTCTGTGCCAATCTTTGGCCATTATTATTATACACGGAGCTACTTTTTTAATACGTCTAACAAAAACAACGTATTTTATGCAATTAACTATACCAAACACAAGCGCTCCTGTTGATTCAACCTTTATCTGTTTGTGTTAGAGTTCTTTGAGATTTCACAGATAATATATATATATATATATATATATATATATGTATATATAATACTTTTGTGCACATTACCTCGATGTTTTGTTCAATGAATACAACTTGCATGAAAAATGGAACAATTGTAGTCAGAAGGACAAGTACGCACAAAAATTGCAAAAGAAACCGTCCGTAAGCCGAATATATTTTATCGGTATCCAAAGGCCACAACCCAAATGGTACCAACAAATACTGTGTCAGCTGCATGGTATATCGAAAATTTTCAAAGTTTTTGTAATTTTCTATCGACGAGCAGTACATGATTTTACGAGAACAAAAAAACTGAGTGAAATATTTATAGAACCTAACTCGAAGATTATCTTAACTATAAGCTCAATATCTTGTGTTTATAAAACCAGGGCTTTTTCATGCTACATGCATGCACAACACAGGCCAAGAAATTGTCGACACTTACAATGTCTAGATTTAATTGATTTAATTTCAATAACTTTCGCATTCAAATCGATCCAAGAAAAGACCTTTATTCCTATAGAACTATAAATGAATTTTGATGAAACAATTTACTTTTGTTCATTAAACTTTGAGTCATAGTTATCATTGCTCTTACAATTAATCACAATTATTGTTTCATTTTTAGATTTTTTCCGTCGTCTTTACAATGTGGCAAGAGTTATGCAGAATCTACATTGTACATTTAAGCTATCACCTGGCTGCAACTTCGTTGATTGTACAAGCCTATATCTCAACGAAAATTTTTCTCATGATAAAGTTTTATAAAGTCTTTATAAGTCTTATAAATGTACGAAATTCGTACACCTGATTAATCATTTTAAAGAGTTAATAAGAGTTTTTAAAAATTCATAAAACCTTGTGGAAACTCGATTTTTTAGCAAAAGTGTTAAGTTTTTTTTTATGTATTGTTCATATGGTTGCCCTTATAGTTGTTTCACCATGATTTTTGGTGAGCGTTGATACTAATCAAAAACGTTTTTAAAACTATAAAAACTCTTATCAACACTTGATAACTCTTCAAAACTCTTTATAACTATTTAAAACAATTAAAAATACTTGTAACAATTTTTTAAAATTTTTTTCTGAACATTTTAGAAACCCAATATCAGGTTTTACATAAATTTATAAAAAATTTTATATCAATTGAAACTCTTATAAAGTTTTATTAAATCTTAAAATCATGGTACGAAATTCGGACATTTATAAGAATTTTAAAGACTTATTCAGACTTTTAAAGAGTTTTTAAGAGTTTTTAAGAGTTTTTAAGAGTTTCTAAAGACTTAGTGTGGCGATCAATTACCGTAGGGGATCGAATGCTCGTCACTGGATAATTTTTCCAGACGTTCAGCACAATAAAAATTAAAAAAAATTAAAAAATATAAAGCATAATAAATGTTCAACAGTTGCTCCTTGGACATTATGTGGCTCAGCCTGTAGAACACGTACACAAGATATTGTATAAAACTCTTTTTTTTTTCAGTTTTTACGAAATCCTATGTGTCGAATAAAAAAGCCCCATCGAGAATCGTGCAAATTTTTTCAGTGAAAGTAGAGTTAATTGTGGCGCGGAATCCAATAATACTTTACTTTTTAGCGTGCGTGCATGATGAAAAAAGTTACAAACAATAACATGACCTGTTTGCATCTTGTTCACGCACGAGATTTACTCAAGTATTGTTGATCAACTTGGTCTTTTATGATGCCAATAAAAAGTAATTGAATTGTATTTTATACAAATATTATAAGTAAAACAGAAAATTTGAATAATACAAAGTTTTTCATAGCGTACTTGTTATCACTAACAATGCAAAAAGGTTCCATACTCAAATAATAATCGCACCCCCTTCCGTATCACGCTCCCACTTCCTAATCAATTTTTCAATACATATATTTCTTACAAAACTCTTAATTTAATTAATATTATGATTCAAAGTGATATCAAACAGACGGCAAAAATGATAATTTTTTTAAAGTTTTTTCGACGATATCTTCTGATAATTTTTCTCTGAAATTTGGATGTCTAGAAAACAACGAATGTTTAATTACAAATGATTTCAAATGGCTTTTTAAAAAAATATTCAGTTGCAGTTGTATAGAAAAAGCTTCTGTAAATTTTTAATTTTTTTTGAATCTAGGGTTTATCACGAAACAATTTGTCATAGTCAATCCGACTCTTAACTTTAGCTCATTAAGCTCCAGAAGTCGTAAAAGTTATGGATTTCAAATTGAGTTGTGGTAATTCAAAATGTACAAATATAGAACATCGTTAAAGGTACCTAATTTCACGTCAAAAATGTAAAGTATACATTACTTAAAAATAAACTTATACCAAACATAACATAATATAATATAACAATATAACATAACATAACATAAAATAACCATCATTCAATTGTACTTTTTTACTTAAAAAAACTTCACACGCCGTTATGTTTCATCTCGGTTGATTTATCTTAGCAATTGCTACTTGCTAGTCATATTATAGATATAGTGTCTGCTTACTGTTATTACATCGTATATATATAAACTGAGTAGTTTGGTGATATGTATAGAATCAGCTTTCGTTACTGATTTTAAAGTCCATCCAAAACAGAAGGGTAATGAAGTTTAAGTGTACTTCATATGGCTAGTGTAGTGATAAAAAGAAGTGTTCAAACACTTATTTAAATGACTGTGGCTGTTTACCTTTTTTTCAATCACTTAACTTCAAGAAATCTTCACAAAATAACCTCTTTTTTTTACTTTCCACAAAAAATATTCATTTTAGATTTTTAAAGACTGAATTTCAATGTAGCAGTAACAGTATCCTTATGAAGATTTTATAATAAAAAAACTGTAGGAACAAGTGGATCATTTAATTGAACTATATTTGTAAAATAATGTAAAATAACAATGCAGAACTCTTAGTTTACAATCATCATTTACTTATCATCATTTGTAATCAATTACTTTTCAATTGAATAACACTGTTTAAAATACTTCAAAGTATACTATATAATTTTTCTGTATTTTATTATTTGACATAAAAAGTAAATCTTTACTTTTCTCATTCATCTCTTTGAGGTAGCAGCAATATTCTGATTATTATTTCTTTACAAGGGATTCTTACATTATGTTTATTGAGATATCCTATGACAAGAAAATTTATACTTATAACATTGATATTTTTACCAATATCTATTATTATTATTATAAAAGTTATATATATTAACGTGCAGTCTTATATTATTACTCAGTATATCAAGGTTCCTTGTTAGTGACAAAAAGATGAAGCCATATAATGTTTATGGATTAAAAGTTATAAAGTTTTGAAGTTATAAAAATTAAAATTGTAACACTGTGCCAAAATAAAAAGTGCATAATTATGTTTTATAGTGAATTACTGTGAGTAGAACTGTTGGTAAATAAAAAATGGCAGATAAACCATCAGGACTGAGACCACCTTCAAAAATTGGTCGTCCAGGATGTTTGCAACCTCCAAAGCCAGCAATACCTCTATCATCACCTTTGTCGAGTACCAGTGAGTTTTTTATTATACTACGCACGAAAGAATTTGTAATTCTTAAATTTTTAGTAAAATTTTTCATACTTTATTGTAAATAAGTAAATGATTGATTAGATAAATACATATGCATTTGTAGATATTTTATTTTGTCTATTTATATTTGAATAAATCATTTATTTATAAGAATTGATACCATTTTACTTAATGCTCTAAAAAGACAAAGTGTGACCATCCATGTAAGTTATTTTAATCAAATAGCTAACCTAATTAATTTTTATTATCTTGTCATTCAAGTACAAATTTTAAATTATAGTTTCAGTAGTAGTAGTAGTATTAGTAGTAGTAGTAGTAATAGGAGTAGTAGTAGTAGTAGTAGTAGTAGTAGCAGTAGTAATAGTAGGTAGCCGTAATGATAATATTTTCTTACTAAATTTTCTTATATATATCTAACACTATAAGTAAAAATTATACATAGGTTATTGAAATTTTATATTGAAATGCGCAATTTTTCTTTTTTTTTATGAACAATGGATAAAAATAAATACTTCTATCATAAATGAGTTTAATTAACTATTTATAGATAATTTTCAAGATGTGAATCCTTGTAATTAATTCTAACAATAAATCAAAAGTTTACAGATAAAAAATGAATGTCTTGCAGAACAAAGTAATTAATTATAATGATAATTAATTATAAATATCTTCAGAAGACAAGATGGTGTTTCGAGCTGATATTTAAAAAGAGCCATATAAATTAAAATATTCGAAATAATTTTTTTATAGTAAAATATGTTCATACTACCGCTGATTGACCAAAAACACTCTTATCCAAGCTATGAAATCCCAATTACATTATTTTTTCCTTAATAACTCAATTTTGTGATTGAATTGACTGATCACATGATGCTGAGGTGAGTTTTTTATCGATATTGATCTATGGGCTCTCAAAATCTTCAAAAAAATATATCCTTCTTTACTTAAGCAAAGCAGAAATTGGAAAAATGGTGTACAACTTAATTTAGCTAAATGACACATTTAAGCTTGTGGAAAAATAGCGAAAGAAATTTTTCTAAATTTTTCTCCACTTAGGTAAAGCAAGGTAATTTTCTGAAGATTTTGAAACCCCATGGATAAAAATTGATGGAAAACTCGCTTCAGGATCATGCAGCAAATGATTATACAATATTTAGTATTATGAAAAAAGTAATGTAATTGGGATTTAAAAGCTTAAATAGAAATTTTTTATGGTCAATCACAGGTAGTATGAACATATTTTACTATAAAAAAAAATTGCCAATTATTTTGATTTATATCGACATTATTAAATATTAGCTCGAAACACCATTTTGCCCCTTAATGTTACCAAATGCTAAAAAGAGAAAAAGACAATGGTACTCTATACCTCCCACTGCGGAGAATGAACGTTTTTCTTTCGAGCAAACACCCACAACGTCATTGAAGGCTTAGATAATACCTCGTTGTTCCATGAGGGTACCGTAAGTCTTGATCGTGCCGCATCAAAGATCGCGAGTCTTGACATAACTTAGCTCCGATCTTTATCCTAGTATTTTTTCAATCCGAACAAGAAGTGATCTAAAAGTAAGATTTTAAAAATCGACAATAAGTTAATTTCTAAAATTTATCTACTTAATTGTGTTTTATTTTAATAAAAATAAAAACAAATAGCTATAATTCTCGTAACATTTCAATATTTTAATTATCATATCAGATATAGGTAATTTAATGACAAAAACTGTTTATTTAAATAAAAACAATATTTTCTAAAAGTTTCAATTAAAATTTCTGATTAATAAAAATTATATAAGTAAAATATTGAATAAATCATCTCTGAGTGCATAACCCATAGTAACAGAATCTTATCAAATAGTATTTTAATCAATTTCGTCCTAACACCAAAATTAGCTTTTTCTAAAAATTCATTTGCATGCAAATATTTGCGAACATGAAAAATTTTTGTACACGGAATCTAATTTGTAAAAAAAGTAAAAGAAACCTAGCAAGAGCTAGAATAAATTAACATACCTCTAAGTATTTTATAATGGAAAAATACAAATACATGACATTTTAAAGCAACATTTTCCTAAAAATTACAACTCAAAGTATTTTAATATTTCAGTAATAAAAATCATGATGTGCATATAATTTTAATGAGATATCTTGCGTTCAAAAACTTTTAATCTCTTTGAGCCGAGAGAAGGGGGGAGGGTAATTACGCATTACAATTTTGAATGCACATAAAATTACGATTTTCGTACTTTTTCGTTAATTCGTTTATAAAATGGAGCTATGACGTTGTTACGAGGAGACTCATTCATTAAAATCTTATGTCAAATGGTCGCGTACGCACGCACGTACATTTAAACGCAGTAACTTCATGATGGTGTCATAGGTTTGTTACGTAGAAATGCGTTTTGCTCTCTCTGTCTACCGGTGTTGATAAATCTAACGTTGCGCGTTCATATATTATATAGATATATACATCACCAAGAGAGCACTTGGAGTTTCCGCACCCACTTTAGAACGACCTATTGCTCTACCGAACGCCTACGTCCTTCATAAATACTTAATTGTACGACGATCTCGCTCACAGAAACACACCCGAATATTTTGGTTTGTTACTCTGTACGTTGTTTTAGATACATTACGTCAATAACGATAAGTTTGCAATTGCGTATAGCTACTATAATTGTAACAGATGATCTTCATGGATCATTAACGTTTCCTTCAATTTTTCCTAAACGTATATGCAAATTGATCTTCTTCAAGGCTCAGAATATTATATAATTAAGAAATGAAAGCTTAATAGCGTAGAATTTGATCGGTAATGCACATAATAAATCGGTGTATTTTAACATTTCATGAGCAATTTGATCATAGAGGGTAACAGATCGAGTTGATGAACTGCTTAAAAAATGCTTATATACTTAATTTAAAAGAAAAATATTTCCGTAGTCGACAAATAAATTATATCAAACTATTTCTCATCAATATGTAAATCAATTTAGATCATAAAAATATTTAACATTCTTTTAGACATACAATTACATTAGAATTATTGAAATCACATCGGTCATGAAAATACTTGAAATCAACAATAGATTCAATATTAAATTGTTTAATTAATTTATTCCAAACTGCACTAACAGGCTGTAATAAAAAATCTGTTGGTAATTGATAACATACACAAAAAAGTGCTTTGCACATAAAAATACACTTTCATATTTTTGGAGCCGCTGATCCATGGCTCATTTTTCACTATCAGGAAATTAGTTGTTTTTCCCAAACAGTTTGTTTATGGAAATTACCGGTTAAACTTTTTGAAATATTTTTTTTTAATTGCATTTTCGGACTGTTGATATTTCCGAGAACCACCTCCTAAAATTTGGTACGGCAATTCGGACTTCAAGTCAGTCAAAATTAGGCTTGAGTACAAGCGTATACACTAGGGTGGTCCACTTTTTCAAAAAATTTTTGTATCTCGGGGGATCCATCGGAATCTGAAAGTTTGAGGTTTAAAATGAAGTTTCCTTTAAACGAGAACTCAAATAAGGGGCGAATCACGATAGATGCCCCAGCGGTGTGCGCGAGTGCGCAAAACAGCCAAATCACGCAGTTTTTGACTCGCTGTACGGACTTCATATGCTATCTAGAAAAAAACCCGAGTAAGTGATTTCGATGTGTTTTTTCCTCAGCTTTCCAGTGGTGAGGTCAAAAATGCAAAAATCAGCCTCCATAACCTCAAAAAATGGATTTGAACATAAAACACGCTGTATCTTTTTGCCTCCAGGTTTAGAGTTTTTTGAGGGTCTAGATCGAAAGATCTCGCGATTTTACATAAGAAATGACTCTAAAAAAAAGGGACTTTTTCGATTTTCTCGCGCAGTGAAGGAGGAAAGAGCGCGCGGTCGGCCGTTTTCGAGCGTGGCGGCCTGTTTTTTCGTTACACTTTACGTTTCTTTATTTATCACGCGTTGGGCTTTCGCCATAAAAATAAACAAATACATGTTTTTTGTGTATTTTTTTTTCTCTTTCAATGGTGCAATTAGTTTTTGGAAAATTTGCTATTTTGAGCAGATAAATTAACTTTTTTGATTAATAGTTTTCATTATTTTCGTTTTTTCGTGAAACGAAGCAAATTTTCCAAAAACTAATTGCACCATTGAAAAGATGAAGAAAAAATACACAAAAAACATGTATTTGTTTATTTTTATGGCGAAAGCCCAACGCGTGATAAATAAAGAAACGTAAAGTGTAGCGAAAAAACAGGCCGCGGCGGTGTAAAACGACCGACCGCGCGCTCTTTCCCTCTACGCCGCTCGAGAAAATCGAAAAAGTCCCTTTTTTTTAGAGTCATTTCTTATGTAAAATCGTGAGATCTTTCGATCTAGACCCTCAAAAAACTCTAAACCTGGCGGAAAAAGAAGATACAGCGTGTTTTATGTTCAAGTCCATTTTTTGAGGTTATGGAGGCTGATTTTTGCATTTTTGACCTCACCACTGGAAAGCTGAGGAAAAAACACATCGAAATCACTTACTCGGGTTTTTTTCTAGATAGCATATGAAGTCCGTACAGCAAATCAAAAACTGCGTGATTTGGCTGTTTTGCGCACTCGCGCACACCGCTGGGGCATCTATCGTGATTCGCCCCATAAATGATTTTAGATGGTGTCGATGGATTTTTGAAGTTTGAAAACGTGCTCCTAAAAAGGAGCAAAATCGGGCAACCATTCGATTTATCTCAAACTTTGCTCAGAGTGTAAAAATGATCTTGACGATACATTTTCTTACGTATTTTTGCCTGCGAAATCGAATGCCGTAGTTAGTTTTGACCTAGGAGCACAATTTCATTGAAAAAAAATACACTTTTTCGATCGTTATTTTTCGCAAATTTCGCAAAGTTCATTTTCGAGCGAGCGGCAAATGAACAGAAAAAATCTAGAAAATTTTTTGACACCACCAAAATTTAGGATTTTTTATGACAAATCCAACAGTATATATTAGTATACACTTTAAAATTATTTTAATGTCGAAAAAGCACGATTTTATCCCAAAAAACGATATTAAAAAATGGAAAAATGGAAAAATATATTCGTTTCTTCAAGAAAATGGCTGATTATAATAACTCATGAAAATAATTGAATGCAACTATCTGATAGGTTTTTTTCTCACCTTTCAAACGCCGTTTTCAGAGTTAAAAAATTCGCAAAATTCGCCGAGATACAGCTGTTTTTGTACGATGCACTTTTTTGGGTTAAAATTCAATAATTCTGAGCTGGCTCTATTCATTAAAAAACCAACAAAGCAGATTTTTAAGCTAAAAATGTGCATCGTACAAAAACAGCTGTATCTCGGCGAATTTTGCGAATTTTTTAACTCTGAAAACGGCGTTTGAAAGGTGAGAAAAAAACCTATCAGATAGTTGCATTCAATTATTTTCATGAGTTATTATAATCAGCCATTTTCTTGAAGAAACGAATATATTTTTCCATTTTTCCATTTTTTAATATCGTTTTTTGGGATAAAATCGTGCTTTTTCGGCATTAAAATAATTTTAAAGTGTATACTAATATATACTGTTGGATTTGTCATAAAAAATCCTAAATTTTGGTGGTGTCAAAAAATTTTCTAGATTTTTTCTGTTCATTTGCCGCTCGCTCGAAAATGAACTTTGCGAAATTTGCGAAAAATAACGATCGAAAAAGTGTATTTTTTTTCAATGAAATTGTGCTCCTAGGTCAAAACTAACTACGGCATTCGATTTCGCAGGCAAAAATACGTAAGAAAATGTATCGTCAAGATCATTTTTACACTCTGAGCAAAGTTTGAGATAAATCGAATGGTTGCCCGATTTTGCTCCTTTTTAGGAGCACGTTTTTAAACTTCAAAAATCCATCGACACCATCTAAAATCATTTATTTGAGTTCTCGTTTAAAGGAAACTTCATTTTAAACCTTAAACTTTCAGATTCCGATGGATCCCCCGAGATACAACAAATTTTTGAAAAAGTGGACCACCCTAGTATACACAGCATTCAATGGCATTTGAAAACTTTGATCGCGTTTATCTTGAGATGGTGTTTTTTTACATGGTGGAAAGTTAATCTCCGAATCTACTCGACCGATCCTTATAAAATTTTACACACTTCTTCCTTAACATATCTGACAAGACAATATACTAGAAAATTATAGAAAAAAAAAATTGTAATAAGCATGAGACGATAAGGAAATTAAAAAAAGGGTTATTATGGAAAAAAATTTCAAACCTCTACCATTTTATTTTTGTAATTAAATTTTCATTTTTTCTGGTGTATTGCCCTGCATCCACATTAATGAAGAAGTATGTAAAATTTGTTAAAGATCGGCTGAGTAGATTCTGAGATTAACTGTCCGCCATTGAAAAATCACTTTTTACGAAGATATTTCCAAGAAAAGAGATTTAAAAAAAAAGTTTGTAAATACTTTTTTCTACCCTCAACGTCAAGCAACAAACACCATGTAAATATATAATAAACGAGCTGAGAAAATGAATAATGAATGTAGCCTCTTTTATTTTTTTTTCAACCAGTAATCGTCCCGTAAGCTAAAAATCAAAGTTTTTCGCGATCATAAGTCCGCCTTTCAAACATATAAGTTTAGTTTATTCCGAGAAGAAGGTCTGTGATAGGTTAGAATATTATAAACTAATCCATTCGCTTGCTTTTTAACTTATAATTTGCATGCTTTAAGCAAGTTCTAGTGTTTTGTATTTAAATGCTTGTAAATATTAAAGTTTGTTGTTGTATTGCATGTCTCATCCATTCGAAAGTAATGGAATCGATTTCGGAATTGCACGGTCGTCGGCTGCACGAAGCTGCAGGACGTCGAGGATCAGGTATAGTGTGATTTGCATTTTTGTACTGTTTTCATTTACATTTTATGCTTGATATTGTAATGTTTGTTGTAAGTTCAAAATTCAATGATTTTATTTGTTGGCATTTTATTTGCTATCATTCACAAACAATTTCTACAATTAAAAGTTCCAAACCGTTGTTTTGAAATTCTTAAGGAAGTTCGGAGATCTCAGAGGTTGGGTGCAAAGGGCTCCTATGTCGACCGTGTTAAAATATTAGAACTGCCAATTTTGAGTATTTTAAAAAATCATTGTTTTAGAATTTCAGAAAAAATTTTTGAAATATTTATTTTTACTGCGATTTTGTGACTCTTTGAATCATCTTCATTCATTTTTACATAATTATTTTAAGTAAAAGTCATTCTCTGTTTTCGATAAATTGAAATAAATTTGATAAATTGAAACACATTCCACTAAAATTTCTATTTGTCTATTACCCTTTTCCTGTACATGTGTTTGTTAAATGTAAATAGTAAAAAACTGGTATCTGTTCTGTAAAAACTTTTTAAAGTATGAAACAATTATATTTTGTAAATTAAAAAATACATATTTTATTATTTATGATAAATGTACATTACAGTAATAAAAAAAAACATTGCCAAAAATTGGCTTCAATTTTCCACCAGAATTAAATGATTCTTAGCGTTAGTAGATCGAATTTTTACCTCAAGTCGAAGCTTGATACTTGTCATTATTTTATTTTGATACAGCTTGAATCTTAATATAATCAGCTGTTTAGCGAAATTATCCCTCTGCTGGTGTAAAATAGGCTTAAATATACTATTACAGTATGAATGCCGTCAGTAACACTTTTTGGCACGGTGTAGTTTAGAGCCAAAATGTATCCCCCATGGCACTAGTATCGTATCTTATAGCAATCTTATAGCACTGTGCTAAATTTACATTTATTCCACTCAGTGCTATAATGTACTATTTCTGGAAATATAAAAAACTTGTTGTTTTCGATGTCGATTCAATTTGTCCCAAAAAAATTTTAGAAAAATTGGGGCCTTTTATGACACTTTTCAGAGGACCAAAGCTTGACATTTTAGCGTTTTTTCGAAATTCATGAAAAATCGCAAATATTCAAATAATTCCTAGATCAGTGTAGAATGATTCAAAAGTAAAAGTGCCCAAGAGCTTTTTTGTTGGAAATTGTCCAAATTTTCAGAAAAAAATCATTCCAAAGTGATTGGAGCAACCTGTGAGGTTATAGAGCGTAAGTCACTTGAAAAAACAAGAAATCTAATCGAGTTCGAACTAGACTTTTTTTCCAAAACTATGTAAAAAGCTTCCTAAAGATGTCAGCTACTGCCTGATAAAGTTTTGTAATGGGTCTTAAAGTTTAACGCAATATAGACAACAATATGTGTCGAAAAATGTGCAAAAAAGGTCGAAAATAGGCCCAAAATGCCTAAAATCACGCTTCGATCGAGTTGAGCTTTTTCGAGTACTCACATACCTCTATAATGTACAGGTCAGCACATTCACATTGTCAGGAGTATGGGATATTTGAAATGTTTGCACCGTGAAACTATTTGCTTAGTTGCTATTTAGTTTAAGTTTACACCAGCAGAGTATAATTAAACTGTCCTCAAGTTTAGACCCCTAGAGAGTATTTGAACTGTATAACGACAATTGTCCGCTTTGACTTGTGGTAATAATTCGGTCAATTAACGGCCAGAACCAGGTTCATTAAGTTAGCTCCCAGATTTTGAAAAAGTGCACTTTCACTATTATAATTCATATTCGTTTGCGTTACGTAAAAAGTTTTATAAAACTTCCAAATCTCACGTTTGTGCGTTGAAAAATTTCCATGGAAAAGTGAATTTTCTAAATGGGTGTTGAAATTCCAGTACCCAGAAGAAAAGGTGCGGGGCATAAGTTCACATTTATGATACGCTTTTCTGTACCAGAAAGTGCGACTTCTAACTTGGAAAAAGGAGCATAAATGTGAACTTAGCACAGTGCTATAAAGTGTAGTGTATTGTAGTAATCCTCGGCCCATAGGGGACACATTCCAGCACGGCTATTAGGACCCTCGCTGCGCTCGGGCCCTAAACCACGCTGTGCCGTAATGTGTTACTTATAGCCCTTGTATAGTAAAGTACTATTTCGCAACGATGAGAACAACTTATCGATTGTTCGTGAAAAGCACAAACGATTGGTGCTTACAATCGCACTCTTCGGTACATAATGTACATACGTTTATCCAAAATATATTAATTACGTTCAGATCAGTAAAGTTAGTCCCCAGAAATAAAAAAACCGTTTCCAGTTATGGGACTTACATAAATGGTTTGCGCGTCAAAAATTATAAATAATAAAATAATTAAGTAGTAAAATTATTTATAAAAATTATTTTTTTCAAAGTGGTGCTGTAATCCCAGCATCCATAATGAAATGCATGAAAAATAAATTTAAAAAATTAAATAAAACATAATATAAATTAAAAATATGGCATCTTTTCTTCTGGCTGCTGTAATTTCAGCACCCATTTTGAAAATTCACTTTTCGATGGAAAATTTTCAACGCACAAACATGAGATTTGGATGTTTTATAAAACTTTTCTCACGCAAGCGAATGATATTAATTATAATGATGAAAGTGCACTTTTTCAAAATCTGGGTACTAACTTTATGGACCTACAAAAACCATGCGATTCTTGCGGGAGTAGGAACCGATTCTTGACGATGTTATTTCTATTATTGTAAAGGTTACATATAATGCAACTCTGTAGTGTATAAAACCAAATTGAAAATATATTTAAATTCATTCAGATAACAGTGTAGTCCTCACTGAAGACACAGACAGTTTTATAATTGGAGATAGAGTATGGGTCGGTGGTACCAAACCCGGCGCTATTGCTTACATTGGTGAAACACAATTCGCCCCAGGAGATTGGGCGGGTATCGTCCTAGATGAGCCAATTGGTAATTTTCCATCCTACCCAGATAATCTGATGACGTATGAACAATTTTTAAAATGTAAAATTTTTCCTCATAACATTCTCAGGAAAAAATGATGGCTCCGTTGCTGGTTGTCGTTATTTCCAATGCGAACCTAAACGGGGAATATTTTCCAGATTAACAAGACTCACGCGGAAACCTCTTAGCAACGCTCAAGATTCGCCAACCAACTGCGGCCGAGGCACTCTGAACAAAAATATTTCGCCTTCTTTAAGTAAGCATTAGACCAGAATAGATTAAGCTTACTGTAACACTATAGGGTACTTGGACCAGTGACTGATTGCTTTCCACCAGTATTCTTTTTCCTTGTTATATGAGAATCGGACGTAGAAAACAAGATGCTTCGTTCGCTAAGGAATTGAATAAAGTCCATACAATATTTATTTATAGCACTCTAACCTAAAAATCGAAACTTTGACGCTAGTTTTAGACTCTTGTGCTATAAAATATTGTATGCAATATTATATCCACACCCGTTGCATATTAGTAATTTACGATACAAGTGCCATAAGTAACACTTTTTGGCATGGCGTAGTTTAGGGCCCGAGCGCAGTGAGGGTCCAAATAGCTGGGCTGAAAAGTGTCCCCATGGCCGAGTATCGTACCACATTTTATAGCACTGTGCTAAGTTCACATTTATGCCCCTTTTCCGAGCCATGAGTCGCACTTTCTGGTAGCACGAAGTGAGGTTAGCGCACGAGCGTATGCGAGTGTGATGTGAAGTACTTTATAGCACTGCGTGGCATAAGTTCACATTTATGGCACGCTTTTCTGTGGCATAATCGCACATTCTGGCCCCGCTGTGTTCGCATCGCACTCGCATACGCTCGTGCGCTAACCTCGCTACCAGAAAGTGCAACTTATGGCTCGGAAAAGGGGGCATAAATGTGAACTTGGCACAGTGCTATAAAACAGTGTATTGTACACGTGTCACAATGTACTATTATAGCCCTGCGTGGCATAAGCTCACATTTATGACACGCTTTTTGGTGGCATAAGTTGCACTTTACGGCATCACGTCGTTCGCATCACACATAACTCGGAAAAGGGGGCATGAATGTGAACTTACCTCATTCTACTTATAAAAAAGAGATGGACCTCAAAGTGAAGCATCGTAAAACGACCTCTGATTGGCTGACACTGACGAAGACGACCGACGTGAGCCGGCTCGGTACGAGCGCCTGCGTAGCTAGCTGTCTTAACTTTGACGCGCGCGAAGCGCCTTTGAAACTTACTATTTCTCAAATATTTCTGAATCTTTAATTAACCTCAACACACGAATGAAAAAATTTACGCGCGTGAAGCGCGTTTGAAACTTACTATTTGTGAATCTTAAATTACCCTCAAAACCCGAACAAAAAAATTGATACGCGCGAAGCGCGTTTAAAACATCTAGTGCTATAAAATTGAGTACGATACTCGGGCCGTAGGGGACACTTTAAACCACGCCGTGCCGTAAAGTATTACTTATAGTCCTTGTATGGTAAAGTACTATAAGACATCTGTATTATGTACTGCAACATATCTATTATTATTATGATAGCATATCTATTACTATTATTCTTATGATATTTGCGTAATTTATTTGTGTTATTTAATTGAAATTTGACTTTTAATAGCAGATCACCGAATTTAATTTTTTTTGGTTTCACTTATATTTTAATATTCAGAATTTTTATGCATAAATATTGATATATATTGTATCCTTAAAAGATGCATCAACCACAAGTCTGGCATCTACATCATCTGTATCACAAAAACTACAACTTGGCGAGAGAGTCATCGTGTCATCGAGTCAAGGTAGTAAAATGGGCGTTTTAAGATACATGGGCCAAACTGATTTTGCACCCGGCGAATGGTGTGGAGTAGAGCTAGATGACCCAGTGGGCAAGAATGATGGCTGTATTAATGATAAGAGGTGCAACGAGTTTTACATTTTTTTCTTTTACTAGCTATTATTGAGAATAATTATTGTTTTTTCGACGATTCTTCTGACGCTGATGAATGAATTCGGAGTGCAATTTTCTATAATCTACAAATGAAGCTAGAGCATAATTTTTTAATTTACTTATTTTTTAACTGAATCTGTTAGAGAACTTTAAAGAACTTCATATAAATCTAGGTATACTCAATCTACGTTTGTTAATCTATAGGTACTTCGAATGTCGTCCAAACTACGGTTTGTTTGCTCCACCTAATAAAGTTAGTCGATCACCGTCCAACCGTAAATCGACAGGAGTAATACATAAACCTTCGGGTGCTGCTCTCAACTCATCTCTCCGTAGCAAAGCAGGATCACGTGAATCTCTCGCATCCATTTCAAGTGTGGCTACAAGTATCGCCAGTAAAATGACAACTGCTTCCACTTCCAGGGTAAGGTTCGCCGATTGAGGGTGGATTGTATGACAAATTTGATGCTGCATATTTATTTTTTTTTTCAAGCAATTTGTTTCAACAATTATATTTTTTAAGTATTGTTAGAAATAATTGAGTTAATTTTGAAAACTTTTATTGCTTAATTCTGTCAATTAATGCATTATTGTAACTACTAACCCATGAAAGTATTAAGTAAGTGTTGCATGCAAAAGAATTAGAAATTTATGTTGTAAGTAGACGAATCTAAAAATTATAAAAAAAATTGTACATATTATCCTCGAAAAAGAGCCTAGTCTGTGAAAGTATTTTATAATATTTGCAGTTTCAACATGAAATGTTCATTTTCCGCTCCTTATACCTGAAATACTCAGGTAATGGTGTATGGAAATTTTTGATACCAGTTACAGTGCATGCACATTTGCTTTAAAATAAAAATAATTTTTTTGTATTTTTTTTTGAGTTTGTGATTCGATTTTCAGTTACCGAAAAAATCCACTTTGATGAGCACATCAACACCTGCTCGAAAAACAGCGCAGGTGAGATTCTTTATTTTTGATTTAAGTTTAGTTTATAATATATGGACGGTGTAAGTACTATTTAAAAAAATGTGTCTGTTCAAATATATATTATATTACATAAGTAAATAAGTTATATTTTACTTATTTGTTCATGTATTGTTTGTATTATACAATAAAAATTGTCACGTCTAGTCCAGTTGAGTTCAACATTTCTATGAAAATGTTAATCTAGTAAAACAAAACGAAATTGATGTATTACGTCAAAAAAATTTTTATTTTTATTATAAAAAATAAACAATAAATTATGTTCTATAATATCAATTTAATATAATAATTGTCTTTGGCAAGGTAGGTTTCATTAGAATAAAATTCAATTTACCATTCGGTTTTGTGAACACATATTTTTTCGTATATGAATTAAAAACACTAAAAATTAAATCGCTTCAAAACCCTTGGAAATTTAATTTTTCCAGCTTCTTAAAATAATGGTCTAAAATTTCACAATTGTTCTGCCTCAAAATTCTGACCGCAATTTTTTTCCAATCTTAATTTTTAGAGCTGAAGGGTTAAGTTTAATTTAAAAGAAATTTTTTTTTCATAACATGACTAATTTATTTTAGATATTATTACTTTTGAAATTTTCATAACAAAAATGCAGGCCTTGGCGAGTTTTCATTTGAGGCAGTATTATAAAAGCTGATTAATTTTAACAAAAGCCTGGACTATTTTAAAAATTTGAACAATAATTTTCGAATTATCCACGTTTTTTATTAAATTCTTTTTTTAAATAGAATTTTATACTTTTCGTATGTACAAATATTTATTTATTTACTAAAATTTCTTATAAATCTGTCGGATATTTGATTAAAATCGTAAACTATGTTAATAATTCATATAACCATATATTTTTATTTTTATAAATGTCATGCCTTAGTTTCACTGCTGATTCTAAATAGACTATTTATTATCAGTTAATTAATTATAATGCCTTTGCAGTAAAGCATCTTAACCCATTAACGCCGAGAGGACGCAATTTTTACATTCAACTTTGAGCTCCTACCATGTTTCCATCGACACGAGAAAAATTATGAAAACTTTATGGTTTTGAGTGTGTTCTTTTCAATGGTGATGTTTAAAATTGCATAAATTAACAATTTGAAATAAAAAATTGCAAATTTACAATAAAAAACGTGTTTTTGAGTTGAAATTTTCTTTTTCATTTATATTTTTAAACTACTTACTATCGTCATATGGGGGTGAAATATATGTAGAACGTGACCTCGCGGTCTCTACTTTCAGAAACCATGGTTACTTTTGTCAAACAATATTTTTTTCTTAACAAAATGGCGGCTTGAATGAAAAAATCGACTTTCAAATTCCTTTATTTTTTATATCATGAACTATTGAGTTTAGGAAAAAGTTTATGGAACAAAAAAGTCTTAAAATTGTTCAAGAAACTTCCTCAAATTTTTTCAGAATTTTCCGAGCCAATTTTTCGATTTATGAAAAATACGGGATATCCGGATTCCCAAAATAACTTCCAGAAATTCTGAAAAAATCAGGCATGCACCTTGATTAATTCTAAGACTTTTTTATCCTACAAACTTCTTTTCTAAAAGCAATATTTTTTGAGATAAAAAATATTGTTTGTTAACATCGCAAAAAATATTGATACATTTTTATCTCGAAAAATATTGATTTAAGAAAAAAAGTTTATGGAACAAAAAAGTCTTAGAATTAACGAAGGAACATCCCTGATTTTTTTTTCAGAATTTATTTTGGGAAACTGGATTTCCCTTATTTTCCATAAATCGAAAAATTGTCTCGGAAAATTCTGAAAAAATTTGAGGAAGTTTCTTGAACAATTTTAAGACTTTTTTGTTCCATAAACTTTTTCCTAAACTCATTAGTTCATGATATAAAAAATAAAGGAATTTGAAAGTCGATTTTTTCATTCAAGCCGCCATTTTTTTAAGAAAAAAATATTGTTTGACAAAGGAACCATGGTTTCTCAAAGTAGAAACCGCAAGGGCACGTTCTACATATATTTTACCCCGATATGACGATAATAAGTAGTTTAAAAATTGAAATGAAAACAAAATTTCTCCTCAAAAACAGGTTTTTTTGTAAATTTGTAATTTTTTATTTTAAATTGTTAATTTACGCTATTTTAAACACCACCATTGAAAAGAACACCCTCAAAACCATTAAGCATAGTGGTTTTCATAATTTTTTTCGTATCGATTGAGACATGGTAAGAGCGCAAAATTGAATGTAAAAATTGCGTCCTCGGGGCGTTAATGGGTTAATGTTAATAAATACCATATAATAGCGTATCATGGTATCAGGCTAAAACAGTCCAGTCCAACTGACTGAAAGTATTGGTACTTTGACCTTTTAAAGTCTTGAATACTTGTTCAAAAAATAAACACTAAAGCCCAATTAATTTACGGTGTAGGTCTTAAAGAGCAAACCAATTTGAGCTAAAATTAATGTACTTTACTATCAATATTGATGCAAAAGACGGAAAATTTTTTTTTGATGCAGCATCATTGATGAGGTAATCTGACACTCAAAACAAATGGAAATCACTTTAAAAGAGTGCAAAACATTGGTGAAAATTGGTGATAATTATAGGAAAGTACGATAATCTTATCTCAAATTGGTTCGCTCTTTAAGACCTACAAAGTAAACCAATTGGGCTTTTGTATTTATTTTTTGAAAAAGTATTCGAGACTTTAGAAGGTCAAAGTACCAATACTTTTCAGTCAGTTGGACTGAACTGTTTTAGCCTGATACCATGATACACTATTATATGGTATTTATTAACATTAAATAATATTAAAAACGTCATTATGCTTAAAAATGTTGTTAAAGGGCCCATTGGATCAAACTAATTATACGGGGCTTCATCATTAGGTATCGGGAGACCACACAAAAATTCTTAGGACATTTTATGGCCCGGAGATGAAAGGCTCTCCTTGTTAGTCTATTCATTTTATATTTAGTCACTTCGTGATTTATTGAAAGTATACCAGTAAATTTATGGGCAATACAACTATAAAATATTTGTTATAATATTATATAATTTTATCGCGCTTGAATTTTTATAATAACATTATTTAATTTTAAGATAAAAGCGATCTTTCAATTACTGACGAAGTGTCTATGTACATATTTTTAAAGTCATTGCAAAGAATATTTTAATACCAATTATTTAGCGATCAATTAAAGTTAAAAAAACTTTGTAAAATATTATATTCAAAAGTCTACTTCTTGATGTACTCAAAGATATATTTTATTATGCAGTAAGTGCAGCCATGCTCTTTCAAATGAAACAAAGGGATTATAAACCTTTTTTCTCGCAATAGCTATTAGTATACAAACTTAAGTTAAATAGTATAAGGATGGAATACACTTCACAACAAAATCCAAAAATCGTCTTTGCGACGTTTGAAAATAAACAGAAAAAATCTAAAAAAAATTTTGACACTACCGGAATTTAGGATTTTTTATGAGGAATCCAACGGTGATATTAGTATATATTTAAATTATTTTCGTTCATAAAAATCAAATTTTCGATTTTTTTGGCTGAATTAGACGAAAAATCTCGAAAACGAGATGTTTTCGAAAAAATTGGAAAAAAAATCGTTTTGTCCTAAAGCGATGTTCACATCATCATTCAATCACAACGTCATTCAATTTTACAGGAAAAAACTGTTGCAGCGGGACTTTTTAAGAGCACTTTCTCTCAAAAAGAGCTCGTTTTTGAGATTTTTCGTCAAATTCAGCCAAAAAAAAACTGAAAATTTGATTTTTATGAACGAAAATAATTTTAAAGTATATACTAATATACACCGTTGGATTCTTCATAAAAAATCCTAAATTTCGATAGTGTCAAAATTTTTTTTAGATTTTTTCTGTTTATTTTCAAACGTTGCAAAGACGATTTTTGGATTTTTACGCAATAAAAAAATCAAAAAAGTACATTTTTATCGATGAAAACAAAGTCGTAGAGCAAAACTGACTACGGCATTAGATTCTGCAGACAAACATACATAAGAAACTGTATTGTTAAGATGATTTTTACTCTATGAACAGAGTTTTAAATTTTGGAACACGTTTTTAAACTTCAAAAATCGATCGACACCGGATCCCGACACTTTTCAGAGATTCTGAACCTGGCTTTTTTTTTAAAGACTTGAACTTTAAGAATCGCCATGATGTAAACGCAATTTTGAACATTTTTGCAAAGCGAACCACCCTTCTGTACATAAACACTGTACAATTTACGCGAATACCGGGGTTTGCCTGTATGACAAAACTCTCTCTTATGTGAGTCACTTTCAAAAAATATATATGGTTGATTCTCTCGATTCATCAATATTACGTGTGCTAGTGACGCAGGGGCTCGGTGATAAAAAAAAATAAGAAAATCTCGTGATGCAGTTGAATAAGTGTACTTAACAAATCCCCACCGAAAAAATTTCAAAATTCAACACCTAGCACTTTCTACAGTAGTATTACCATGCCAAATGTCCGCTCCGTTAGCTGTCCTAAAGTCAGAATCGTTGCTTTCTTCATGTCGTTTTTTAATGAATACCTAGATATTTTACAGTATAGACTCTATTCTATACTTCTTAGATGATTTTTATGTGCCACCGGTACTTAAGGAATCGTTTTTGAACTTCGTACAGTTATTACAAAAGTGTCCTGAGTTTCATATTTTTTTTACTTTAAATTTACTACGTTAGAATGGTATCGCTACCATTTTGAAGCCCCTAAGCTGTACTAACTTTCTCAAAAAAGTTCATGTGTTCGATTTTCGGCGGTTAAAAATTCAAACGTTGGTCGATGGCTTCGCAAAAGCGTCAGACGTATCGGCAAAATCAAGCGGTAAAAAAATCTGTCCGCTACGTTAGCAAAGAATACGCAGGTAATAAAAGTCCGTTTTCAACATAGAATACGTAGAAATGTTCGTTTTTAAAAACTCCAAGTCCTAGTTGTCGGCGAAATCCACGCATTTAAACTCTGCATATACGGCACACAAAATAATGATTTGTCCGATCCGTTGCTGTCCGCTCCGTTAGCAGTACTCGGTTTCAGCATAGGCAAATTACATGTTAAAAATGCATTTCATATCCTAGCTCTATAAACTTTAAAACAAATACTTTTTCGGGTAAGAAACGAAGTTCCGTTCTTAAAAAAGGGTTTGGAGACAATTTTTTTTTGCACACTTTTCCGCTTCGAAATATCGATGAATCGGGAGAATCAACCATATATTTCTAGATTCATCAACCATAATCGTATATGATTATTTTATGAGTCTTACAATGTTTGAATACTTGAACAAAATGGCTTAAAAGTTCACTTTATTATTTATGAAAAAAATTTTACTGAAAAATAAATAATGAACATTTATATTGTAGGAATTATCAAAAGAACGACAAAAGGAAATAGAAATATTGCGAAAAGAACGTGACGTAGAGCGCGAAAGGGTCACAAAAGCGGCTAGCCAAGCTGATGAAGCCGAAAAAAAATATGCCATATTACAGAAAGAATTTGCAAAGGTTCTGAAATATAATATAAAATAAACAAACCAATAGATCGACAGGTTTTCAGTAGAAGGGAGATTGATTATTTTTACATTATTTTTAAACTATATGGAATGTATTTTTAAATAACAGTGAAGTTTCTAGATGATGACTGAGTGTCATAACATACTTTTGAAATATCAAACTTTCCATCTATTGTGTTGGTTACCCTAGTTATTTTAATTTTACACTAAATTTACCAAAAATATTTTTTATAAATTTTAGTATAAAGAAGATACCGAAAAGAGTAACCAAGAAATAAAACAAAAATTAGACATTATTTTTGATGAAAAAAATGCTCTAGTTTCACAACTAGATGAAGAACGAAGAAAAAGCGAAGATCTGTTATTCAGATGTGAAGAAGAATCTATAAAAATAGATGACGTTCAGGTAAAAATATTTAAGTTTATACATTTTTTATCGTATGTTACCTATTAACCACTTCGGTGATGGTATGCAAAGCTTACAAATTCTAGCTAGTCAAATCAAATTAAGTAAATCAGAACATTCAAGTTTCATTAACTTACACTTCTGTATAAATAATTCAAACATTATAGACGCTTTTTTGCTTGCAGATGACTAGGTTGAAATTTCGTTTGATACTTTTTTATTTTTTTCTTTACGAAAACATTGCTTTGATTTTTTTCCTCGCTTAACTATTTTAATCATTTCCAGGAAGAAGAATCTCATAAAAATGTAAGTATTTAGTGGTTGCATTTGCTGAAATGTCATTCTGCTTATATCATTATCTGAAACCATGCTCACAAGGCCTGTAACCTCGCCTAAATGCACTGCCTCTTATAATACACGAGTCTTTTTTTATAGTTCGTATATTATAACGTAATTTTTTAACTACATTAAATAAAACCGCTGCCAATTTATTGGCAAATAGCTTCCTCATAAAAAATGATATTAATGAAGGGGTCGGATTGTTGAAAGATAAATTTGTATTTCATTTTGTGTACAAATAAAAAAACTTAGAGATTTCTATAATTTCGTAAAAGATTCCCTTGTAAAAGTTTCCCTTGCTCAATTTCACGCTACGTGCCTCCGTTCAAAGGTACACTGGATCCAGACGTCCGCTTTTGCTCTATAAAGGAGCAAAAATACAACTTTTCATTTTGAGTTCTAACTTTTTTTATATTCCGCGAATCTCACATTTTTGTCTTATATTAAAGATTGGCTGCTCCTCTTGAACTATACCGATCAAAAATAAAATAATAATTCCTTCATTTTCACATAAAAACGAAAAAAAAAATTTTTTTTACAAAAAATCCAATTTACAAAACGATACAATCGCATAACTTTTTAACTACTCGGTAGATCATAAAATAAGTTTTTGGGGACTTCACGCGACACAAATCCTTCAAAACAAGCCAAACCACTTCTCACTGCGTGTCTCCGTTCAAAGTTACACTAATTCCAGATCGCCGCTTTTGCTCTATAACGGAGCAAAAAAAAGACTTTTTGTTTTGAGTTCTAACTTTTTTATATTCCATGAATCTCTACGTTCTTGGTCTTAAATTAAAGATTGGCTGCTCTTCTTACATTATACCGAATAAAAAGTATACAAATTCCTTCATTTATACATAAAAAAAAATTAAAAAATTTTTTTTTCCAAAAAACCGAATTTACAACACGATAAAAAAAATCATAACTTTTTAACTACTCGGTGGATCATTAAATAAGTTTTTGACGCTTCATGCGACACACAAATCCTTCAAAACAAGCCAAACTGCTTCTCAATACGTGTCTCCGTTCAAAAGTTACACTGGTTCCAGCCCACCAGACGCACACACACACACACACACACACATCCATACAGACAATTGTTCAGAATTCAATGACGATTCTGAATATGTATGCAAAATTGTCCTACGAGTTCTAGATCAAAAGTTGATTTTGACGCCTATCACAAAGCTTCCTCTATGAGGAAGCAAAATACATTATTTTTTTAATATCTTTCTTTATACGAGGAAATCTCAAAAACTTTTATATATTGGGTAAATTTCGTGTATAGCAAAATTGATTTATCTTGGACGCTACAGCAACCATACGTTTCGTCAAACAAGGTATCCTTGTCCATATACATTGTTTACCAAAAAACCTATACTTCCAAATGGTTACAAAATGAGACTGATAGTTTTTAATTTTCTCAGTATCTACAGAAAAACATTTTTTTTTTGAATAATTCAGAAAAAAATTGCAGAGCTAGTTTTTGAGGTATAGTTGAATGATATTTGCGGAGGTTTGGTTCCAAAACAGTACCGTGAATGCCAAAACCACGAACCGGCCGGGTACGTGATGGCTACAACCTCGTTTTATCCCTTTTTGCAATGTTAATTCTTATAGAAGGCCGTTTAGTTTGGTGGCATGACACTTTATTGAAAAATAATTTTAAATTTTGTTAGGTCTGTAGAGCAGAAAGTTTTCCTCAGTTTGGCCTCAAAGGTTTATTTGTAGCTTTTCAGCTAAAATCTCAAATGCGATGTCGCAAAACAAGGTACCACTTGAAAAAAAAATGTACAGACGTACAAACTTAGATCATAGCATGGGCCACTCATCTCAAAAAATTTGTCTTATTGAATCATGAAGATTAACGACGCTGAGCAAAATTGAAGAAATTTTAGACTAATTATCTGACTACTTTCTGTCTATTTCCCGCTATTTTGCAGTTGTGAAAAAAATTTATTCTGAAATGAGTGACCGAATTTTTTATCACTTCATATACCTTAACATTGACGAAAATGCGTATCATAACCATTTTCAAACTTTATCTGAGAATTCCTTATATATAATTTTAAGTTATTTAACAATATATGTATCAATCGAAAATTCATTAAGAAACGTTTAAATATCATTATAATTTGAGTAATTTTAATATGTTTGATCGACAAACAATTCTACAAACAGGTAACAATTTCAAGATATGAATCTAAAGTCAAAGATCTGGAAAAAAAACTTTTTGAAGAACGAGAACGAATTATTAAACTTGAAAAAGAAAATACAAAATTATTTGAAACTGAAGAAGAACTAATAAAACTAAGAAGCAATAATCAAACACAAGCGAACGAGGAAAATCATCGGATTACAAAATTACAAATGAGCTATGAAACCTTAAAAAGTGATAATGAAAAACTTTCGGAATTTATTAATGAAAAAAATAAGACAATTGAAAACTATGAAGTACAACTGCAAAAATTAAATGATCAATTGAATGATCAAAATACTAAAATTGGTGCTCAAGAACAATTACATAGAGATTTACACGAAAAGTTAACTAATAATAAAAAAATGCTGGATGAAAAAATCATACAATATGAGAAAATTCAAAATCAATGTAAAGCAAAAACAGACGAAATGGAAGTGGGTATGCAGACCTTAGCAACATCATTAGTTAATTTTAAAGAACAAAGTGAAAATGAAATCAAAAATCTTATCGATAAGCATCAAATGACCCTAAAAGAGAAAGATGAACTCATAAAATCAAAAACATTAGAACTTAAGCAAGAACATCATAACTTATTTATTTCGCAAGAGGGGGTTTTAGAAAAACTAAAAGAAGAAAACTCACGTCAAATTAAAGAACTTTCGGAATCTTTCAAGTTACTTTTGGATACAAAAAATCAAGAACTAGAGAAAACCAATGCGCAACTTGAAAAATATATTCAAGATGGCAAAAAAATAATGATTGAATTTGAGGATTTAAAAAGTGCACATTCTGAAAACGAAAAGGAAAAGAAAATAATTTATGCGGAACTTGAAGGTATTAATAACTATTAATAATAATAACTATTAATAACTATTACAATATCAATTAACTATTCGTATTAATAAGTAGTTATAATATTATTTATAACTATTTATTATAAAACATTTCATTTTCATTTTTTTCTTAAAAAATTGCTAATGAAATATAAATTACTTTTCAGATACAAGAAAAAAATTAAAAAATTCAAGCGATTTATACTTTAAGCTCCAAGAAGAAATGATAGAACTAAAATCAAGCTGTGACAAACAAGTGAAAGACTTGGTACAAGCTATAACTATTTTGGTATGTAGCTAAAATCAGTACTTCACAATACCAATTTTGGGTCAGCTTGAACATTTGCGGACTCGAGCTGGCTCATAATTTGAATTATTAGAATTCCTTTAATGCTTTAACGATATCTATAAAAAAATAAACTGTTAATTATAATACTATCATATCAATCGATCGTTGTTATAAAATTGAGCAAAATCACAGTTACTATTTCCATTTTCGCGGTATAATAGACTTCTATGCATCTTAAAATTATATAAATTTAAAAAGTATGGGTAGTTTTTTGTCACATCAAACTGAAATGTTTTGAATCCCACTATTCATTGATAGAAAATGTTTTTATAGCACTGCGTGGCATAAGTTCACATTTATGGCACGCTTTTCGGTGGCATAAGTCGCACATTCTGGCACCGCTACGTTCGCATCGCACTCGCATACGCTCGTGTGCTAACCTCACTTTGCGGTACCAGAAAGTGCGACTTATGCATCGGAAAAGGGGGCATAAATGTGAACTTTGCACAGTACTATAAAACCTTGTTCGATACTCGGGCCATAGGGGACACTTTTCGGCCCAGCTATTAGGACCCTCGCTGCGCTCGGGCCCTAAACTACGCCGTGCCAAAAAGTGTTACTTATGGCACTTGTATCGAAAATTACTATTATAGCACTGTGGGGTATATATGTGAACTTAGTTCAGTGCTATAAAATTGAGTTCGATACTCGGGCCATAGGCGACACTTTCCGACGCGGCTATAAGGACCCTCGCTGCGCTCGGGCCTAAGCCACGTCGTGTCATACAATGTTACTTATAGCCCTTGTATGGTAAAGTACTATTACATAGTCCCAATAATGTTTCTTTCTATTCAGATTCTCTTCTAATTCTCTTCTAATTCAGATTCTCTAACCCTATTGTTTTGAAGATCAAAGATGAGATTCACGGCGATTTTTCACTTATCCGGTCAATCTTCTCATAAAAGAATGCATTTTCCGTAAATACCCGTAAGATACTCTTTTTTGGAAATTTCTCAATTCTACCAATTTCAATGCGATCTAAACGTGTCCTAACCAAATTTTCGATCCGTGAATAGTCCTACAAGATATCTTTAACAATACCAAACATAACTATATCGGTCAAATCATGCTTCTTGAGCCCTTACGCACTCAAAATTTTGAATTTCAAGTAAAAATTGAGCTAAAATTAGCCTGAATCTAGTTTTTACTAATCTAGACTATTATGTGCTTCGTGAATGATTATGTATCAGTAGACCCAAAAAAATTTTCAAGACAGAATGACCCGTATCTCATGTGGTCTCCTTGTTAGAAGAATATTAGTTCCGTCTCGGGAAAAAAATTAATCTGTTGACATAATTACTATAAAACTAAAACTTATTAACTTGAACTCATAAGAGTACGTAACTAAAGTGAGATCCATGAAACTTTGTTGTAGAGTTAAGATATCTTATTTTAAAATAAATTTTTTATTGATTCAAAACTTTAGGAAAACCTAAATGATGCCCTCACTACTGAAATACAAAAGTTGAAGGAGCAGTTAGAAATTTCTAAACAAGAGATGAAAAACAAATTAAAAGAAAAAGATGAACATTTAAAAAAATTGACCGACGATTCCACACAAAATACCGTGCACTTCAGTAGTGTTGAAAAAGATTTGAAACAATCGTTGCAAAACAAAGACGATGAAACAAAACAATTGTCCGATAAAATTACAGGTAAAAATTAATTCCGCAACATAAAATAATTTTTTCTTCTTGGTTAAAAAACGAGGGAACTATTTTGATTAATTTTAGAATTACGTGACGCATTGACCTTATCAGAAGAAACCAAGACTAATTTAGAAAGTGAACTCCGAATGTATGAAACTAACATAGCTGAGTTGAATGAAAAACTTACTAGTTCGGAAGAGAAAATCTCACAATTAGTGAATCAAAAGGAAAAACTGGTAAAATTTATAAATTATTGCAAAACTTTTACAAATTATATTCCTTAATAGTATTAATTATATTGTATAAATATTTCATTACAGGAATTAGAAATTAAAAATATAGTTAGTACATCCGTCGACTCCTCAGATAAACTTACAAACTATAGTGAAGATCTAAGAAAAAAAGAAAAAGAGCTAGTTGAAAGTCGCGAGAGAGAGTTTGAATTGAAAAAAAATATTAAAATAGCTGAAACTAAAATTGCAACTCTCAGTCAAGATTTGGGTAATGTCAATAAGATTGTTGGCCAATTAAAAGGAGAAAATGAAGAATTAAAAATGAAAGTATCTTCAGAATTACGAGAACGTCAGAATATATCGGAAAAACTTGCAGTCAGCGAATTATTACATAAAGATGTATCAAATAAATATGAAACCCTTGAAGAATTACTACAAAAGACATCATTAGATCTGAAAGAAACAACAAAAAGTTTGGAATCTACACAAGAACAAAAAATTGAATTAGAAAAAGATACAATTGAAAAAACTACAAAACATGAACAAAAAATGAGAAGTTTCAATGAACAAATACAGGGTTTGAATGAGAAAATTAGTGATTTAGAAAAACAAAAGTCACAGATTTTGGACGATAAAAAATCAAAAGACATTCAATTAAAAAAGATGGAAAGTGATTTGAATGTAAAAACCCAATACATTTCTGAACTGGAATCAACTAACGAACTTAAAAATAAAAAAATTCTAGAACTTAACGACAATTTAGAAAAATTAGAAGTAGAAAAGGATGAGGTAAAAAAATCATCTTCTGAAATTAATACTAAATACAATGAAGTTTTATTTCAGGTTACCATTCTCAAATCATCTAATACTAATTTAGAATCACATATGACTTTGGAAATTGCTAATTTGAAACAACAGTTGGAAGACGAAAAAAGTACATTAGATACTGCTTTAAAAGAATCAAAAAATTCAATCGATGAATTAACGAAACAATTAATTTTGTCCTCAGAGAGTAATAGTAAATTATCAACCAAATGTACAGAATTAGAAAGTTTGATAGCGACTCAAGAAAAAGAAATACAACTATTGAATGATAAATTAGGAACTGAAAAAAATGATTGTAAAAATATTCAACGAGAACTTGAAAGCGTAAAAAAAGATTTCGCAATGAGAAATGATGAATTAGAATTTAAAGACAAAGAATTATTTTCACTCAAAAACAGCCTACAAGTTTCAGAGACAAATTTTGTTTCTTTGAAAGAGGAATTCAATAGTAAACTAAAAACAATAAACAGTTTAGAAGAGGAATTAATGAAAATTAAAACTTCTAGTGAAACAAAAGCAAATGCTAATGCTGAAGAAGAAGAGAAAAAAATTAATGAGTTGAATCGAAAATATTCAAAAGATTTAACTTCCAAGGATGCCATAATCACAAAAATGTCAGAAGAAAAAGAAAAAATACTAAAGTCTGTGCATGAATCAGAGCTAACTCGAAAAGGTATGGAAGAAAAATTACAAAAGTATGATGAAGAATTAGAATTGAAAGAAACAACTATCGAAAAAAATCGCATGGAAGAAGAAAAATTGAAACAAGTATTAAAAAATTACAAAGAAAAACAACAAAAAGCTAACGATTTAATTGACAAGTACAGGATAGATATGAAAACGAAGGATACAAATATAACTGAACTTTCAGAAATAAAAGTAGAATTAAATGAAAAATTACAAAATACTATGAATCAAATTGAATTTTTGAATAATAACATTATATCTCTAGAAGAATCCAAAAAACAATTGTGAGTTACATATAAAATAATATTTCTATAGAAGTAAACTAAAACTAATAAATACATTAATTTACAGAGAATTCGAAAATAAGCAACTTATTTCGAAACACGATGAAGCAATGATGAAATTGAACATTGAAAATGAAAAGTTTAAAAACAACGATAAAGTAAATATTATTTTGGTCAGTAATTATTTTTAAAATTATAAAGTACTTCTGTGTATTTCAGAACGATCTTGCAATAAATGAATGTTCAAATAAGAAAAATATCGAATCGAAATCTGCGAATGGCTTAGAACTAGAACAATTGAAAAGCGAATATGAAGAAGCTAAGGGGCAAATTGATTTTTTAAATTCAGTCATCGTTGATATGCAACATAAAAATGAAAAATTAAAAAGTAAAGTTGAAGTTTTAGAAATGGGAATCCCACCTCAGGAAGCTGATGATTATTCGTAAATATTACATATTACATTAACTTTTCATTATAACAGGAAAAAATCTAAGTCAATATTTTTTTTAGCCATCTTATTCAGAAAACACTACCTCCATCAAGAGTATTTTGTGATATATGTGATGAATTCGACTTACACGATACAGATGACTGCCCTAAGCAAGCGCAAGATCCTGACGAACAATTACACAACCCATCTAAAACTAAAAAAGTTTTGGCTCAAAGGCCGTACTGTGAAACTTGTGAAAGTATGTCCTTTTCGAAATTCATAAAACGTAAATTATTTATAACTACTAGCTTATTAAAAATTTTTTTTAGTGTTTGGTCATGATACATCTGCCTGTGAGGATACAGAAACATTCTAAAATTGCATAGTTTCGATGATGAATTGCTACTAGTGAAAAATAATAATTATCATAGTTATATTTTAGATCATATGATATTTTTATACAAATAATAAAATATGGATCTAAAAATACATCAACAAGGAATTTACCATCAAAATTAACTTCAGAGCACTCTAATTTTGAAACCTATTTTTGGTTAGAGCGCTCTAAAATATTACATGCAATTCGTGCTAATCTGGTTATTTAGAGTTTTTTCATTGCCTAGTACTTTTCTTCGATTTGTGTTATCATCAATTGTATTGATAGAAAAAAGATATGACTACTAATGAAGTCTATTTGAGGGGGGGGGGATTTGTGTACGAAAATGAAAAATTTTATGTAAAAATTATCTTCTGAACGGCTAAACCCAAATAAAAATGTGAAACGAATTTTATAATTTTTTATAGCTAATCATGAATTAAAGTCCTGGCTTAATAATTATTAGTTATTTTGTACATAAATTTTATAAACCAATCATACTGTTGAACTAATTTTAAGCTTTACTAGGAAAAATTTAAACGAAGATAAAATTTCTTAATTTCACATGGTATGAAATATGTCTTATTTGAAAGACGCATTTTACATCTCTTTTGTTGAATTTGAAAGTACCTTGAATTATTTGAAAATGATGATCGTGGTTGTTACTAATGTTTGTTATGTAATAAATAACATTTTTTATAAATATAATTAAATGTTGGCTATTAAGATGCAAGTCCTATGAGATTTGCATTTATTTGTAAATCATTTCTTCATTATTTGTATAGCTAGTTTACGTTGATACTCGTGAAATACTATGTACATATAGATCTGTTGAAGAACTTGTATAATAAAAATGATTGAACCTATTGTTGATTTATCTTATTGAGTTATTAATAATTATTTATATACCTATCTGAATAAAATATCACTGCATTTATGATTCGTCCAATAGCACACCATGTGATTATTGAAATAATTAAGATCGTATAGGTAAGTTACTGTTGAGTTATGAAAAAATGATTTAATTTCTTATATATCGTAACGCGTCCCGGGTTTATAATTAGGGTTGAAAAATGAGCCAAGGTCAAATTTTTAATTGAACCAAAAAAGTACATGGAAGTGAGTATGGCTCACTTTCCATGCCTGAGTCAATGTTTCGCCGACCGCTTTGTCGGCCTCTTCAGGACTGAGGAAAAGTCGGTTACAAATTTAGTTTATAGGTAGTCAATAAGAACAGTGTCATTACAAATGGTAAACAAACATACAGTTACGTGTCGTAGTACGTAGAATAAACAAATATTATACATTATTTTAAGTATGCATTATTTTCAGATGTTGCAATATAAATTATTTAAATCTTTTGTGTCTTCGTTTTTATTAAGCGTGTTTTTGTGCCGTTAATAAAAATCATCTCAGAGACCAAGCGACGTCGGTAGTTCGGCTCCTTGTCTAGAATCTTAACATTGAACCAATCCATATCGTGTCCCGGGTTTTCATTGTAAGTGCGAGGCAACTACTAGTCCTGACGCTGGCAGGGTTTTCGTAAAAATTTCGGACTCCGCGGTATTTCTACACGTTTCTAGGCGTATTTTGATGCGCTGAATCGATTTTTCGAGATTGATTTTATCGAAACAGGTGCGTTTAAAAGTTATAAACAAATTAATTGTTTAAACGGCCATATCTTGTAAAATATTGAAGATAGATTAAAACAATTTTTTTTTAATTTATTCGTCTTTAAAAAACAAAGAGATTGACTTTTATTAATTGAAAATCCGTCCACTAGAAAAAAAGTTATGCAATAATTAGTGCAAAATTCCTAGAAATACGTCCTTTTTTATCTTTCAACCTCTGTAACTTGGCTCGTATTGGTGCGATCGAGCTCATTGATATCTCGTTTTGAAGGTAATTACCTACACAACAATCCGGTATAGTTTTCATCTCAGTATAATTGTTTATAGGGCAATTATTAGCCGTTATTAGACGTAATTTTATGACTGTGACGTACTTTTCATTTGTTTATACGCGTTTTCCGATGGTATAAATTATTAAAATAACTTATCAACTTAGTACAATTGAAAGTACGTCAAAAAACGTAAATTTTAAGACGTTCCAATAGGTAATCGATCAAGTAGACGCCAAGTTACAGTCTTGTGAGCTTGGATATATTAGTATGCATACATTCGCACTGCGGCACCGCCTGCATTCACAACGCGGCGTAATCTTACTCGCAAAAAATAATGTACACGCAGCTGTAAAAAGACTAATTTAGATCGATATAATTATTCTTTGGTTTTTCCATAGTATGGTTGGATTTTCTCATATGTTATATTTTCTCCGAGAAAATCATGAACATACATATGTCATTTATATTTCTATTTGTTGTATTCCGTCTATAATTATAAAAAAAACTCACCCAAAACCTATGCATCGATAAAAAAACCTGAACTTTTGAAATAGAAAAATGTTAAAAATTATGTTTAGTTTTTCCTATGAAAAGGTAAAATATGACCTCGGTGTGCTATGTATCGGTGTGCCATGTATCTGTCTGTAAAATATGTTATTAAACTTTAAGTATGTGTTGTTGAAAAGGAAAGTCTTCACTTCACGGATCTTGTTGAAGGACAAACTAGATCTTAATACATCCGCGTAACGTCGGTCCAAACTTTCCAATACTAATTCCTGCGATACATTTATAAAAAGGGCTACTACGTGTAGCAATATTAACACATAATCTGGTGGTATGCAGACGTCAACAATTTTATTTTTCGGGTCGAACCCGTTTTCAATGTGTGAGCTGCTGGGCGTTTGATGACAGGTGACAGTTTTTCATATAAAATCTTGGCAAGTACATAAGCCGGGCTGCCAACCAAAGATATAATAGGACATAACGTCCTTTTTATGAATATTTGGTAGACCGTATATGCTTTTGCTAAAGACGTGTCACTCAGCGATAGTTGGAAAATGCTGAGGTTTCTGTCACATTCATCATTTACATCTTTCAGTAGTGCTTATTGGTGTTGGATAGAAGCGTAGCGAATGGGTTGGTGTCAATTCTCTCACAGGTTTCTTGGTCACTTAGCAGCTCTTTCATTTTTTCCACGTATTCTTTTACTTTCATGCACACAGCTGCATTCCCATTGTCCGCTTTCTTGAATAACAGATTTTTATTGTCATTGAGGAAAGACCGCGCTTGTTGTTTCTTGCTATGCGTCTCCAAGTCAATTCGGTTGCAACGATTTTTGTTATTTGCTATGCGTTTAAAGTTGTCAAGTACAACACTACAGATGTCGTTCGTCACATTCTTGTCTTTCAAGTTTAATGCGTTAATACACGACTCTAGATTTTTTATAGATTTAACGGTGTTACTCGTGCGCCATTAAGTGGGGACGTTAAATTTTCGACCACGTGACACGATTTCTGCCACGTCATCCGGTATCTTCGCTTGGGTCAAATTTAAAAGCCACTTTTTTTTGTCTCACTTGGTTGCAACCCAGTGGACTTCGTCTCGCTTCTTTTTTACTGTGCATAAGGTGTTGTAGTAAGGTAAAGTGGGGGAAATGCCACTTTGCTATATTATCGTTATAAGAAAGAAAATTTAGATAAGTGACCTATTGGTATTGGGCATATTGCTCCAATCGGGGTGGCGGCTTCCCCGCATAGTTGAGGAAAACGAAACTTTTAAACCAAGTTGCTAAATTTGTTATAACTATTAAAATAACAATATAAAGTTATAATTTTGTTTTTCTTATAATACATAAACGTGTTTTTTACAGCCCTCAATGCTTAAGATTTGATTTCATACATTCATTACTTTTTTATTCCAATTTTTTCTTTAGCTATGGCATATTCCCCCGCTTTACCTTATACTAGGTCATATTTAGCGTTTGTCGAGACATAAAAATTATTCAAAGTCTCAGTCGGCAGGCCGAGATGGTAAATGCGTGAACGAAGACAGTTGAGTTGCCTAACAGTTCACCACGTTTAATGTAGATATCGTCAATCAGAAGATCTAACATTCTTCTAGTTATAGAGTCCAGTACACATACTCACTTCCATGTACTTTTTTGGTTTAATTCAAAATTTGACCTTGGTACCGCCTTTACTGCCGTTTCATTTTTCAACCCTAATTATAAAATGATTTAATGAAGAGGTTTTCAATCAAAGCTTCTTCTACGATATATTACAATTTTAATCATCTGGTATTTAATAAGTTTACTCCAACGTATTTGTTTATTACTTACGGAAGGAAGGGATGGTGTTTTCCCTTGATTCAAAAAATTTTTCATACCAGCGGCCCGAAAGTGACTACTTCCCTGCCACTGCGCAAAGCGGGAAGAGCTATTTTCGGGCCACTGTGTATGAAAAATAGTATACAGGCCTATGCCGCGAAAAAAGAAAGCCCCAGAGCACGTGTTTATCGGCCTTGGCTTCGCCTTAGCCACTAATTACACGTACTCTGGAACTCTTTTGGTTTTCGCGGCCTAGGGCAGTAATATACTATCGGTGTTTTTTTAGATGATTGTATATACTTTCAAGATTATCCTGCCAAAATTTCAGTTAGTTCAGAATAAAATTGACGTCAATATTGTTTTTTAGTTTCAACATCTACCTTTTTACATTATTTTCGGTATATTTTTAAAAAAAAAAATTGTGAAAAAATCGAAATATCTCGACGTCAATACCCGCTGAAAAGATTAAAAAAGAAGGATGCCAAATATTAAATTGGTTCATTACTATTTGAGCGGCGTTTCTTACCGATTTCAAAATATCATTTCGGAAAATAAAAAAATATTTCTTTGATCAATGATTTATCGAAATGGAATTTTTATTTCTATGTAAATCAAAAAGTATTGAACCGATCCTTTTGAAATTGTTCGTACTTCTTTATTAATCATAGATTGAGAAGGTATAGTCTGGATGATAAAAGGGCTTTCGTAAAAATTTGTACCCCATAATGTTTTTCAACGTTTTTAGACTTAATGCGCCGAATCGATTTTTCCAGGTTGATTTACTCAAAAATTATCCATTTGAAAGTTGTGAACAAATTAATTGTTTAAGCGACCATATTGAAGATAAATTAATATTTATTTATACAGCAAAGGCTCTTTGGGGATGTTATGCACAAAAAGGTGGATATGTGTTGCATACAAAATTCTATGCAAAGTAAGCAACAAATTCTTACATAACAAAGATGGTATGACATATAAATACGATAGGAAAAAATCGATAATACAGGTGGATAACAAGGCGGAGTTACTTGAAATTTCACTGTTGTAACAGTGAGTTATTTTAAGGTATTTGACTTAATCAATACTGACTAGCAACGAATCAACAACTCTAGTAGCAATATTTCGCCACACTTGTAAGCATTTACTCTGATCTCTGATTCGAAAGGAATTATATCTGATTTTGAATAGTTTCAAGTTCATTTTATAATAATTTCGTTAATTCGTTGAATTTTCATTTGATAATTTTAATCGTGCAAAATTTTCATGAAACTAATAAAATGGAATTGAGAGAGATTGATACTGAATTAATTTTATTCGACGTTCTTTCTGATATTTTCAAACACTTGAGTATTTACGATTTGACTTCAGCATCAGAAGTCTGCAAGTAAGTTCCGCATTTGATAGAATGTTTGTTAATATAGATTTTTAATATTATAACACGAAGGTCTTGGTATTACACGGCGAAACGAGAAAAATTAAAACGAGGACCTCAAGTTATTACTTTGCAAGCTTTAGAAGATCTAGTTGCAACACGCTTTTGTACTGTTGGACCAAGAGTAATGAATCAAATTGTTGAAGACCTTAAACTTTCACTAAGAATAAGACCGAGGCTAGGACTATTTTTTACGGATGGGAAATATCCATCTTCTGCAGATTGTGACAATGTGGTTTACGAAAGTATTATACTCGTTCTTACTTTTAAAATTATATTTATAAATGTATATTCATTTTCATGCCCCTTAGTTTGCAAAACTCATAGATGGACAAGACCTAAAGATTGTTTTTACATAGCTATTGAAACAGTAGGAGTAAATATCGACGATAACCCGGTTGGGGGAGAGAAAAATGTAACTGCAGCTTTATTTTTTCCTGTCATACCTCAAGTAAATTATGCAATTACTGAAACAAATACGCATTCCATCCAACAACATTTTACGAGCAATGACTGTTTATTAGTAAATATGATACAAAAATTATTTGATTTCAAAGAAGATCAAGTTTGTTTTATAGTTTTAATGTACAAATGGCAAGACGAACCTCTGTATGAGCGATATCATCGCAAATTTTTCAATAAAATTTTGGAAAGTATTAAAATAAGGTAAATAAAAGCATGGAGTTTTGAAAATATTCATGAAATAATTGTAATATAATTTCAACATATAATTTTTCAAGATATAAACCAAGTACTTATGCCCTTTGGGGAGGGGCTGTAAACGACATTTTTACTTTAGCTCCAGGTACAAAACCTTCGTACAATGCTACTAGTTTTTGCGCTATTAGCATATCAGGAAATAACGTTGAAACTTGGTCTATCATGGTTGATATCAAGTTAAGTAATACCGAAATTGAAAGCAAATTAAACAATTTTAAGAATGGTATAAATCTAAACGATTCGTCAATCATTCTTTTGATGTTACCTTCTAATAAAGAAACTATTGACCGAAGTAAATTGAAAGTTTTCAAAGTATTATTTCCAAACGGCAAATTGTTAAGCCTTTTCAATGATAAAAATAATGTTATGATTTCGGTTGATTCTATGAGCAACGGTAAGTAGTTGAATTGATTTGAATTTAAATTTGACTTTAAGAAGTACGCATTTTTTAATTAATATATTTTTCGTCCCGTAGAAAATGATAATATATTCGATTATAGTCATTTCTATGCTCTCTTAGTTTTGTCGTATAAATGTTAAAAATGAAGATGTTTAATAGCATTTTAATTTTATTTAGTAAATCAAAAAATACGATTCTACAAAGCAATAAACAACTTTATTTAAATATAGGCTATGGTACAAAATTTATACAAACACAAATCGTAATTTTGATATCATATTCTCAGTACTTGATATTCTTCTGTTAGTTAAGATAATATTCATTAAGTTCAAGACATGTCTAAATACATCATATGAAAATTGGAAAATGGTCATTTTATGAATAAAAATGAAGCATATTTAAAGATAAGGGTATATATACATCACAATTGCTAAAGTATTTGACAAGAAGTCGTAAATAATTATTATGAATAATATCATGAGAAATATTTTCTTTTATCCCTTGCGACAAAATTACTATAAAACTTGTCTAATAAAAAATGTTGATATCTTGTTGTGAAGAATGTTAATATAATTTAAATTATTTATATTTAAATTTGTGTATTGAATCGTATAATTTTAATTTCAAACGAAGGAAACAAATAAATTATTTGCTTATATTAAATGAAGATAAAAAGTTTTTTATTAAGGAAAACACCGCTTGTGTAATTAGCGTACAGTCTTATTCAACAAATAAGTAGGTACATTATATGTTATCGGTTAACTTTTCAAACACTACTATTTGAATGAAGAAAAAATAAAGCTTCATAAACGTGTACTCATAATGATAACTTCTAATCATAATGATAAAAATTTTTCATCAATTTTAGATATTTTCATCTACCAGCCGAGATTTATAAGTTGATCAAAAATTTTTCCAGTAGTAAAATATATTATTCTTTGTCATTTTATGCTAAAAAAAATGTACTTCGAGTGAGTACATTGCACGTACTAGAGCTCTCGAAAAAACCATTGCGACATGGTCCTCGAAATATTTCGCATATTTTTTATTTGATAAACTGCAACACTGTATACTTTATTCTGAGTAGTTCAGTTTTAATTGCAGGAAAGTTTCATTATTAAAAAAATTTTTTAACATATCCAATCTCTTTGTTAAGAATAACAATGAGATGATATAGCATGATATGTATTTTTGAAAAATATCTTCCATGGTACAAAGTATATAGAAAATGTTTCAACGTTTTTTCTTTTTAATAAGCACCTTCAGATTCATTTTACTATAAAAAAGACTTGTACTTTCGGCTTTCAATAATCACGATAAAAATTCGATCGCTGACGCAAATTGCAACATCAACGCAGATTAATTTATTTTTGCTAAGCATGAAAAAATTCGTTCGAATTTACAAAAATAATTCTAACGAATAGAACATTCATCCATTATATTAATATTTCCAATCGATCATACAATATGTTCTTTATTTTACAATCCTACTATATTAATTGCATTACAAAAAGTAGCGTAATGTTTTCAACTTTATAACTGGTTATACAAATAAAGATACCGGTTAATTTTCACTAAAAATCGTTCGAGCTCTCATTCAAAATTGAAAGAATATTAGACTTTCTAAGCATGGTCAGCTATTGGTTAAAATATCTCAATTTTCTTCGTATTAAAATGAATATATATATTCGAAAAATACAGTACTTGGCAAAATTTTACTCTTGATGCTAATAATCTTAAGGTATATGCCAATGTTATTGAAAAGTTTAAGTTAAAATTGCATTGCTTATACGTACATTTATTATTCATAATGAAAAATAAAAGTAATTCAATTAATATTTCGAACGATCTTTAGTGTATTTCAAGTCTTGCTACATTTTTACTAAGCTAAAACATACATTCATTAATATTTTACTAGTGCAGACGAAGCATAATGTTACACAAGTGGCTCGTGCAACTTTTCGCTTTTATTCTAATTGTATCAATTTTTTTACAATTTGTAATGGATAATGCAACGATTTTTTTTGACAATAAACATACATATCATTTTGTATCGACACTTGGTTTTATATATTTATTTACTTTACACTATTTTACGAATCACAACGATACTCAGACACTTACATTCACAGCCTGACTGAGCATCCACTCTTCTTTTTGTTCACACATTTTTTCGCTTAAATACTATCAATGTTATTTTCTTATCCAATTGATTTTACCTTTTTTAAAGGATATTGAATAACAATACGAGAGTACACATTAATTTGAGACTTACAATTATTGACGATAAAAAAAATTAACGCTTATTTCATTTCTTATAGATCAATTCTTTTATCAATAGTATATTTTGCCCCTACAGAGTGAAGATCTGAAAAGTCACAGAGCGTATTTACAAGGGCTCTAAGATTTTTTGTTTCACTACATAGTTGCAAATACGCAGAGAAAAAAATGTTAGAGGCAATCCAACAAAAGTGGACAGTTGGATCAGAAAAAGATATTTTGCTGCCTCAGCAAAACATTTAGCAAAATTTGGCGTTGAAATATAACCCAATAATTTTACTGTGGCAGCAAAATATCTTTTTCTGATCCAACTGTCCACTTTTGCTGGAATTGCCTCTAAGCTTATTTTAAACACGGTTTTTTGTGAATCAGCATAATTTTTTAAAAATCAATACATTAGTATATTCGATACGGACACAATCAATTATTTGGGACTGCCATAAACAAAATCAATAAATTGGCAGTGTCATGTATTTTGGCCTTGAAAACTAACTATGTAAATGTTTAGTAAAGAACGTAAATGACATGTACTTCTTTGAAATTATTTATTTTTATTTTTTATTATTTTAATTTCTTCAGTTGGTTATAGAATTTTTGTGAGACAATAACCATTTCAATAAAGTTCAATGATTGTATGCAGGTTATTCTTACTTATTATTTATATATTTGGTCAATTCTATATATATATAATTATATAAAATCATGAGCTAAATATTTCTCCAGCCTTTTTTAGTTTTAATGAAAAAATGTATGTACGCCAGATTACAAAAAGTTTTTACATTTAAAATAGTTAAATTGTTTGGATTGACAGTAAGTATGAACAAAAAACACAAACATATAATTTAGTAGATATTATCAACTGTTCGTGACTTAAAAAGAAAACAACAAAACAAATATAAATGGGCGCATTTTCACCATTTTTATAGTGGTCATTTTAAATTTTTTAAATTCTTTTTACAACGTGCTAATAAAAATAGTTTCCGAAATTTAGCTTTTTATTTTTTGTTCGTACTCGGTCTTTAAAGTTACATCAACTATCGAACTAACGAGTAATACGAAGTAATGACGACCGCAAATAAAAAGTACTTGATATTCTAAATATCCATAAAGGAGATCACACAAATGTACTGAGAAAAATACTATAAGAAAAATTACTATGTTATAACAAATTTTACTAAAAAAATCTAATAAAAATTACTGTGTTATAGCAAATTTTACAACATATTTTTAGTACGTATTTCGGTTATTATGGTCATAGTACTTTCTTCTATGGTATTTTTTTAGTGTGAATAATGATAATTGTAATCGCAAAATATGCGATGCGATATGACTATATCACTCCTAAGTGACCGCTCACATAGTATTATAAACAGGACTGCTGTGTCTTGGTCGAACCTGAAGCCTTGCCAAAGGGTGAGTTCTGCCATGTTGCTGCTGCTGCTTTTTACTCGCGGCCTTAGCTACAACACTGGCTACTACTTGGCTTGGCGATGGGACAGAAGGTGGCCTACCGGGAGCTTCGACTGTGGCTGAATTATCAAATATCGAAGATACATGATGATTAACGATTATCGGAGCTGATCTTCGCGCTAAGTCAGGTGCAATTCTCGATCTAGCGGGGGGATGCTCCACTGGCTGATCTCTATCGCGATGTCGATACTGTAAAGGCGGATCTGAATTACGCTTTGATTCCGGCTGGCCAAATTCATACTTTCCCACTAATACTTTAACCGATAAATCTTCCAAGTTGGTTTCACTCGGTGAATTACTTGGAACTGGTTCACTACTGCGTTTAGAAAGATGATGAGTCGAAGCTTGGATTTTCGCTTCATTGTGAGTAATGACTGGTGACGAAGGCAAACTTCGAATTTTCGGATCTTTCTTTTGCCGGATACTATCGTTTCTAGTCAAACTTTGAGTTTGATGATTTTGCTGATCTTCAATACTATTTTCTGGGCTACGTTCGAGCTTACTCGATGATGCTTGTTTAGCTTCAAATTCTTTTTTAAGATTTTTTACAATTCCTGACACACCAGAAGCACGAGTAGGACCTTCAGCGGTTTCTGGTGACGTAGACTGTGTTTTAGTACTGGTGCATAAATTTTCAAGCATGATTTTGTGATGTTTACAGAGGGACATTGAGATGTGTTAACAACACATGGACTAGCTGTTTCGCTTTCAGATTTACAACTACGTAACGTCAACTGACTTGCTGCTTCGCCATCATTAGTGAAAGACGATGGAGCAGGAGCACTAGTTGAGAGACGTCCGATATTTAGTTGAAGAGACCCAACGGAAGATATATCAATTGGCGCAGCAGACGTAGGACTGAGCGATGAGTTAGTAACTGTTATAGCTAGATTCTGAGTTTCTTTTATAGGAGAACTATCCCTTCTTTTTGGCGTTGGTGAAGAGTTGTACTGCATAATAATTGGGTTATAAGAATCCGTAGAATTTTCAACTCCATCAAGATTAGGAACACTTAAACGTTCCTGCCCTTTTACATAATCACTCGAAGGTAGAAGCTCAGATGATTGGGTACACACTCGCTTTGATGTACCTGAAATTTAAGAATTTTAATTGTAAAATAATGGCTCCATTTTTTGCAATAAACGAATAAAATTTTACTTCAACGAATATATATGGAAAAATCTAAAAATAAAATGCAGTTTCGTTAAAAAAAAAAAAGTGAAACTTTTTTTTGCTTGCACTAGGGGTCCTAAGCATAAGAAAAAATGCGTGACATTTACTTTGAAGATAAGTATTTTTTTGGTCATTTTGTGTTTTAGAGGCCGAAAAGTCACGTTTTCACGCAAATGCGACAACTCACTCAATTTCTAAGTGGCTTAAAAAGTATCAAAAGTCACCTAAAAAAAGTAACTAACTACTGAATCCCCAGGACCCCTTGGAACAATTTTCGGGGGTCCGGCCCCTGAGCAAGCAAAAAAAATTTCACTTTGTTTTGTTAATAAAACTGCATTTTATATTTAGTTTTGCACATATATTAAAAACCCAAAAGGGGGAAAAATTATTGAACATACTCATACCAGTCGCAGAGCTTTCTTCTAGTTTTTGTTTGGTGCGTTTAACAGTGCCAGGATGCCAAGGTATTTCCTCACGATCGTAAGGAAAAAGACCACTAGTTCCTAAAGTCTCATTTGGTCTCATGTCGTAAGAGCCCCACGAGCTATTCCGAGATGGCAAAGTAGCCCAAGAACTGTGTACTGAATTGTTATCCATTACTACGGCACTGTCGTAACTACTCCAAGAGCTCTGCCGGCTAGGCGAATTACGAGCTTGCTGAGGATGTTGTTCTATGGATAGTTCACCACGAGATTCTTCACGATCGAAGGCTCGATCAAGTTGATTGTTAAACGGATCGGTCTCTTTTTTTGACCTTACGTACATTGTGAGACCTGGTAAATAATTTGCAGATGTAGGTGTTGTTATTTGGTTTGAGTCAGCGTTAACATTCGATGAACCGTTTGTGTGGACACATTTAACTTCAGCAGATGCTGTCCAGACTAGACACATACCATTTTTATCTAGAGACAATTTTTATTATTAGTTAATGCTTAAAGATGTATAATATATGGGAGTCACACGTAAAAAAATTAATGTACCGTGTTGTTGATGCCTTGCCGACACTTCACACTCACTATAGTCATCATGACATCCATTTTGAAGTTCGATAGGACTTGCAACTATAGGTAATTGTACAGTCACTTTTTCATTTTCGCTATCAGAACTTGGTGACGATGGCTTACTACTGGCAGCTTCGAATTGATTTGTCAAGTTTAAAACGAGTCCCTTCCGTTTTTGGCCTTGGCTCTCCGTCTTTGTTCTCCCCGCTTGATTTGGCGACGAAGAATTTGAATCCAAATGGACGATTTGATTTTGCGAGACACTGTAAGATTGGCCGTTGCCACATGGCATCCGCACACGACGAGCATCCTGCATTGGGCAGTTGTTACTAGGCTTCGTCATTGTACTACTCTTTAAAAGATCTTCACGCACGATTTCTGGATTTGCCGATTTATCAATGCTCTCCAACGATTGTGACATTGGTGCTATGAGTAAAAAAACAAAAAAAAGTTAATGGAATAAAAATGTATCAAGTCTTTGTTAAATATAGTAATGCCAAGTTACCATTTGATAATACGTCTTCGGTATCTTCCACATTCGGGGACCAACTCTTAGGTCTTAGTCCACTCCTTTTCAGCTCAACACCTGTTTGATCACTGACTACTTTATCGTCATTATTATCAATGAGATCTTGTTTTTCTTGCTTTATTGTTGCGTCTTTTGTTACGGCGGTTGGCGATTTAAGATTCGTATCGGATTTTGACCTCTGCAGTTTCTCTTTATTTTTCATAGCGTCCAGAATGCCTTGATAAGTTTCTAATTGTACAAGAAAGTTGCTATTTGGTTTGATGCAATTCCTCCTATTTTTCACGTGACTGAGCGCTTGTGAAAAATCCCAATTGTACGCTTTCATGGCATAAGCTATGACGACTGAGGCTGAGCGCGATACACCCATTTTGCAGTGAACGAGAACTTTGGAACCTTCTTTCTTGGCTTTCGTTATGTACTTAAATGTATCGTCCCAGTGCTTTAGTAAATCGGTCTTCTCATCATCGTAAACGCGTACATTCAAATAATTAAACATACCAGGAAAAAAATTGTCGATTTCTCGAGTAACATTGAGTATGTGTCGAACACTGAAAAAAAATATTTAATTTTCATTTAAATAATTTTAATGTTTTTATTATTTTTTTATAACTTTCAAATTATAGCTGTCTTTGAATATTAAAACTGATACTATTCCAATTATCTCAAGAATATTTATTTTTACTTAGACGACACAGAAGTCCCCTGTTTCTATAATCGAGTTAATGAAGCAATTTTGTATCAGATGTTCTTCATTTGATATTTTTACTGGATAGATAACTTTATTTTATCACTTTAAACGAGCGGTTTCAATTATAAATTAGCCCAGAAGTTTTTAACAAAAGTGAACATTTTTGATGCGAAAGAGGCTAAAGCGATGCAAAGTAGTTTTATAAATGTATTTGAAAGTTATATTACATGGGTGAAATACGGAAAACGCGTACAACTCTTAATATCGTTTAAAAATAGTTGGCAAGAGCCTCAAGTAATTATGAAATTTGAAAGCCTATAAAATTTACTTTTAATCGTATCAATTTCATAGTGGTTTTAAGTTTAAGGTGGAAATCTAATGATCTTTTGAATTTAGTAGGGAACCAAGAATTTTTTTACCAGTGAATTTGTAATTACATTAACTAATATGTGTCAAAATAGTTAACACACGAGTTTATTCACTAATTTTAATATTGATGTGAAACATCTTTAACGGCGTTTTGTATTTTATAAATGTATTTTCCGAATTCTATTGTAAAATAATTTTTGTAAGAGGTATTTCCCATTGGAAAAAATCAAACAAACTATTAACTTTAAGTTACAATTTGTATTAACTAACCCGTTTTTCTGTAATTCTTCTAAATTACTGGCATTCCATTCACTGCCTAGGTAAACATGCTCAAATATTTCAGTTGGAGCGTCCATTTGTCCAAGAATAGTGAGCATTTCTTGATCGATAAACGGTTTGAATTCACCCAAATCCATGTCGAGGTCTTCTTCGAGACGACCTCTAATGTATTTGGAGGTGACTTCATCAAGATCCACCGACATCATAATTTCTTTTAATGTTGATCTTATGACCCGTTCCGTTTCAGCTCTCTCGCTTGGCCTATAAATAATTTTTTATTAATCATTAATTTGAAATTCCAAATATTTTTATTAGTCAGTGTATCGCCGTAAAAAATAGCCGTAGAAATCGTTTTTAATCTTTGTAAAATTTGTGACATTAATAATAGATATTCAATAATTATTAACATTGATACTTAGTTCTGTTAAATATATTAATTCACTTTTAAGTTTTCCATATAAATATAAGTTAACTTTGGTATCAAAGAAAAATGAATTGAATGTATACTTTATTTCAAATTTTACTGGAAACTAGGAACATTCTGCAATGATATTTCAATCGACAGAACGCGGTAGATTCAAGTATTAACTAACCGTTGCAGAATGCTGGCATGTGGCCAAGCTTAAATCTGTACTCAACTCGAAATGACGAGTTAGTTTGGCAAAAGGTAAGAAACCTTTTATGGAGATGTTACATTTTCTTCGTGTCAATTCATTTTATGAAATATCTTTTAGTGAGACAAAATAAATTACTTTTTTCAAGTGTTGACTTACTTATTTCGTAAACTATCAGGTGAGGGAGGTCGTCGAGATTCAAGATTGTCCATCGCGTGCCATTCGTTGAGACATGAACGATCACTTTCGATACGCTGTTCATAGTAGCTAACCCAATCGTGTGATAATCCACCGAGAAAATAGTTGTGGGCTCGGGCTTTGCTCGACACTTTGTGTAAGGTTTGAAGGGCGGACCTGAAATCAAATAAATTTTGATTGTATTAATTAATTATTTCTTTTGATTAATTATGTACTACTGATACATATTCTTGTGTTTCTACATTGACTACAATACTTTGTGTAAAGTGAACTAGTTTTTAATATTTATTTTTAACTCGAAGTAATAGGCGTATTTAATTAGTTTGTGCGAACGACACCTCTGAATTTTAATAAGCTACCAAGTATCATTTAATTTTTACTTCGAGATTTTCGTACGTAAATTGTTTCATACTCAAGTGCCTTGAAATTTGAAAAATATTTTCAGAGCAAATAAATGGTTATCCGAGTAAAAAATAATTAATGTATTATAAAAGTATATTCATACAATACAAAAATAAAAATACAGTCACACATTTTTAACGACGAAAACTGGGAAATTTCTTTTGTGCTACCCTCAAACTACCATTTACGGTAATGAAAATTATTGATATAAAGTTAAATCATACGTTACATAAAATTAAAGTATCTAAGAACAAAGTGCTTAAATCTCGCAGATCTGATTGAAAGTATAAGATTGAATAACATTTTCTGGTACCAAAAAAAATTGTGCTGAATTATACTCATTCTGATTCTGTTGATTTATATAAAAATGTTAATGATGAAGTTTGAAGATATCAATGATGAAGTATGCTTACATAAAAGTTTAATTTTCTACCACATTATAAATTCAGTGAAATAATTAACTATATCCGGATATAAAAAATACACAGTAAACATTATATGTTAAACCCGGGGCGAGGCCTCGTTTTGCAGAAAAGCATATTCACACCTGTTGCATAAATTACTACTTCATAAAATTAATTTCTAAGTTTATAACTTAAAAATTCAATTATTAAATTTCCTAACTGTTAGTCTCAAATTGTCAGCTAACAGTTACTCGGCTATAATATTATTGAAATCAAATGTATTCCGTCAAGTATTCAGACAAACTAATATTTTTACTTTTCAAACTATAATGACCCTAAAAAATTACTAATAGAAAAATTAAAACAAAAGTTTATAATAAAGTAACTAAACTTAAATTAAAATTAAACTTTATGAAGTTTTGAAAATAGTTCTCAAATCATCAATTATTGCAAAATTCATGGAAATATATATTGCGATTACGATTCCTCAAAAGGCTGATATCGACAAGGCAGAATATCATTATAATCATAATAATCAATGCGTGTGATAAGGACACTAAGGCACCTTCTAAGAAGCCTTACAATTTCATGTATTCTAATTAATCATTCAAAATTTTAGAATAACGGCGTAAAACTTCAAGTTTATCTTCAAGGATAAAAGATGACTGAAATTAAAGAGTAGGATTTATCATAAAATCAGAATATTATTAATTACACAGGCACACAAAATAAAAAAAATCTTCAATTCCAGAGACCGGACCCAGTGGGCGCTATGTTTTTAGGGTCGCTGAATCCGAATCTGCCGTCGGTTTTCACCATCAGATCGATTTAAGGTCATTTGAAGGTCATTGAAAGGTCAAATCATGAAAAAAAGGTTAAAAAATTTGAAACATTTCCTATATAGGTTTTCGAGGATGCTGAATTCAAATCTGAAGTCAGATGACCTCTACGACCTTATCTTCAAGGTCTTTGGAAGGTAAAACTCAGAGAATTCAATATAAAAATCCGAAAAAAATCACATTTATCTATCGAGGGTCGCTAAATCTCAATCAAAGTTCATTTTTACTATACCTGATAATTATAAGATCTGTTTAAATTATAAGATTGTGTATAGGTCTATGGAGCTGACAAATTTAGCTTTTTTATTGAAGTCATTTGAAGGTTAAAATAAATCATAGAAGCGATGAAAGCAAAATTTAAAAATCAACCGTGATAAAACATTTCGGCGAAATAAAGTGTAATAAGTCTTATCAACTGTATTCCCTGCATAACTATACAGATCAGTTCCCAGAAAACTGTATCAAGGTAGATGAGATGTCCTATGATGGCTGATTACTGCTGGATGTTGAAGAGAGAGAGAGAGAGAGAGAGACATCGTAAAGTGACCTTTACGCCGATGATTTGAAGAAAAAAAGCTGCGTTACACAAAGAAAAAAAGAGTAAAATAAATGTGATTTTTTCGGATTTTTATTGAATTTTCTAAGATTGACCTTGAAATGATCTTGAAAGTGAGATCATAGAGGTAATCTGACTTTAAATTTGAATTCAACATCCTCAAAAACCTGTATAGGAGTTTTTCCCGATTTTTAACCTTTTTTTACGATTTGACCTTCAAATGAACTTTATATGTCCTAATTTAGTCAAAATAACCTTCGATTTGAATTCAGCGACCCTCAATAGGTAAATGTGATTTTTTTCGGATTTTTATATTGAATTCTCTGAGTTTGACCTTCCAAAGACCTTGAAGATAAGGTCGTAGAGGTCATCGGACTTCAGATTTGAATTCAGCATCCTCGAAAACCTATATAGGAAATGTTTCAAATTTTTTAACCTTTTTTTCATGATTTGACCTTTCAATGACCTTCAAATGACCTTAAATCGATCTGATGGTGAAAAACCGACGGCAGATTCGGATTCAGCGACCCAAAAAACATAACGTCCTCTGGGTCCTGTCTTTGGAACTGAAGATTTTTTTTATTTTGTATGTCTGTGTTATTTATACAAGACAAAAGTGGGTATGCAATCATCGTAAAAGGTGAAAAACAAATATCTCCTATAAGCTCACTAGTTCATCGATAGTTCATCGCTACCCAACTAACGAAACAACATAATTAAAATGTGAGAATGTATAATAAATACACTTCTATGAATGTTATTTTAAAATGATTTTTAAATATCATTAAATCAACATATATCTTTATTAGAGTTTTATAAATATTTTACAAAGAATATCAAATATAATCGTATTTTGTAGGGTAACATGATTTATCTTAAGAAAACTTGATGACATAAAAATGATTGACAAATATATGAATCAACTAAACTTCTTACGAAAAAGAAATTATAGAGCAATCCATTTGATTTCGTTAAAGGAACACATCCATGTTTTTTTCTATTCCACTTGAGTAGAACAAGAATGTATTTCGAACATTTTAAAACCCAAAGATCAAGACTTGTAAAAAAAACTAGTCAGAAACATGCATCCACGCCCCTAAGAAATCTTTAATCATTATTAATATGCCCTTCTATTTAAATATTCATTCAAAAGTATTTGAGGCACATTTTCTTATGTGAAAAAACAGTTTTTTTGTATTGTTTTCAATTTACATGGAAAAAGTACATGTGTGTCACTTTAAGGCCAACTACCATTTTACTTTTTTAACTATATTAATTTCAATTAATTCAGACAGCATACTCAGTTGCTGACTGTTCGTGAGTAAGCGATTTATTAAGATTAATGGATTCTTGGGTAATAATATCATCTGGAAGGGTGAGAGCTTTGAAAATTTTTGAAGCTCCATAGTAGGGTTGATGCAAAAAATGATGCTTGTGGTGATGCCCTTCATGGCCTTTGTGATGATGTTTTTCATGATGTTTATGGTGATGATGATGTCCATGTTTATGTTTGTGGTGTTCATGATGTTTATGTTTTTCTTCGTGTTTGTGTTCGTGTTTATGATCATGATCTTTATCATGTTTATGGTGTTCGTGATGCTTGTGGTGTTGATGATGCTCATGTTTATGATCTTCATGATGTCCATGTTTATGTTTATTTTTATGATGATGTTCATGCTTATGATCTTGATGATGATGATGTTTATGTTCTTCATGATGTTTGTGATGATGATCCTCGTGATGCTTATGTTTATGTTCTTCTTTATGTTTGTGTTTATGTTCGTGACCATGTTTATGGTGATGATCATGATGATGCCCGTGTTTGTGTTCTTCTTTATGTTCATTTTTATGTTCATGATGATGACCATGTTTGTGCTCATGATGATGTCCATGCTTATGCTCTTGATGATGCCCATGCTTATGCTCATGATGATGCCCATGCTTGTGTTCATGGTGATGACCATGTTTGTGTTCTTGATGATGTTTGTGTTTATGTTCGTGTTTATGTTTCTGCTCATGTTTATGTTCGTGTTTATGTTTCTGCTCATGTTTATGTTCATGCTTATGTTTATTTTTATGTTCGTGCCCATGATGGTGATGATGAGTTTCGGATTCTTTGTGTTTATGGTGATGATGGTGTTCATTATGATGATGATGATCATGATGATGATGATGTTCATTATGATGTTCATGCTTATGGTGATGATGATGACCTCCTTTATGTTTATGGTCTTGCTTATGCTTATGTTCAGCATGATGATGGTGTTTTTCTTTGTGTTCATGATGTGAATGATGTTTGTGATCGTGATGATGCTTGTTATCGTGTTTATGACTATGTTCATGTTTATGCTCATGATGATGATGATGTTTTTCTTTATGTTTATGTTTGTGATCCCTATGATGATGATGACCATGTTTGTGCTTTTCTTTGTGCTTATGATCATGTTTGTGTTTATGTTTGTGTTCCTCATGATGATGTTCTTCGTGTTTATGTTGATGTCCATGATGATGTTTATGTCCGTGCTCATGATGATGTTTCCCATGGTGAAAATGTTGACCTATATGACCGTGATGATGCCCATGAAGTATCGGTATATTTCCAGAGTTTATCCGATGAATAGAAGCATCCGGATTACTATCACGTTGGATTCTACTTGCAAATGGTTGATGTTCAATAGAAGATGTGATTGCAGTTTGAAGAACGGATGATTTGCTTCGTTTTTTATCATTGTAAGAATTTTTTTTTAACGGCCTCGCAGTTGACGAATAATATTCAAGTGAGCTCAATTGAGAAATGAGTCTTTTTTCGTTGATGATATGACGTTTTCGTTGAAAGTTATCATGTGGAACTGGAACGTCTCGAGTAGTGCCGCGCAAGAAACTACTTGATTCAAGTATCGAAGAAACGGTTACTGATTTAACACAATGGGTCGTTGTGAATAGCCATAAAAATCCAGGTACGAGACAATTTATCTGTAGAAAAGGAAAATTTAGTTTTAATTACAACACGTTAATTTAAAAAATAAAATGGTATCCGTACGGTAGATAACCTTTACTTTGTACTCATTTTGAAACTTACTAAATATTAGCTTGTATACAATACGTCTTTTTTAAAAATATTGTTTCTCTTAGCTATTTTTTAACAAATTGCCTAAGATAAATATAACTACTATACACAAAGTACTTTGTCTTAATTTCTCCCTAATATAAACATTTAATTATATATTGAATAGAAAAAGAAACAAAATAACTAATTCGTGGCAAATTTTTTTAAAAGCTTTTTATTTTCACGTGAATTAATCGTACAAGGATAAAGAATTACATTGGTTTCAATTATTATAAATAAATTACAGACAATTTTTTCAATAGATTAAATAACCATTCAAACCTTTACAGGTATAGCGATAACAACTGGTTTCTTGCTTAAAGCTCTTACAGATTCTGCTGCTGGAACGTCGTCTGGAAAAATGTATTCTCCGTGATTTTTGGTTGCATCGTAATAATCATGATTTGCTAAGCTAACGTGGTGACCATGATGGTTCCCATGATGCTCATGCTTTTCATGATGCTTATGATGTTCATGATGGCCGTGATGACCATGATGTTTATGTTTATGATGATGTTTATGGTGCTCCTTATGTTTATGTTCATGTTTATGACCATGATGATGCTTGTGTTCTTCTTTGTGCTCTTCTTCATGCTTGTGTTCTTGTTTATGATGATGTTTGTGATCCTCATGATGTTTATGATGATGATCTTCATGATGTTCATGCTTATGATCATTTTTATGCTCATGTTTATGTTTATGATGGTGCTTATGTTCCCGATGATGATGATGGCCATGTTTGTGATGATGATCGTGCTTATGATGATGATCTTGATGGTGTTCGTGTTTATGCCCGTGATGATGACCGTGCTTATGCTCTTCATGATGCCCATGTTTGTGTTTATGGTGATGACCATGTTTATGTTTATGATGATGCCCATGTTTGTGTTCATGATGATGACCGTGTTTGTGACCATGGTGATGACCATGTTTATGATGGTGGCCATGTTTATGATGAGCTTCATGTTTGTGTTCATGTTTATGCTCATTATGATGTTTATGACCATGCTTATGATGGTGTCCCGCTTTGATTTCATGTTCATGATGATGATGATGTGCATTTTTATGAATATGTTCGTGATGATGGTGATGTTCATTATGATGATCATGCTTATGATGATGATGATGTTTAGCATGATGTTTATGCTCTTCTTCATGCTCATGTTTAGAAGTATGATGATGATGGTGACCATGATGATGTTTTTCATGATGTTTATGTTCATGTTCGTGTTTGTTCTCGTGTTTATGATGGTGTCCATGTTTATGTTTATGATGATGTCCATGCTCGTGTTTTCATGATGGTGATGACCGTGTTTATGATGATGATCATGCTTATGTTTTTCGTCATGTTTATGTTTATGGTCTTCGTGGTGATGATGTTCTTCTTTATGATGATGATGATTATGATGTTTATGGTCATGGTCGTGCTTGTGCTTGTGATCTTCATGATGTTTATGATGATGATCATGTTTTGCATGATGATGATGACCATGATGATGACCATGCTTATGTTCTTCTTTATGTTCGTGATGCTGATGATGTTTATGTTTATGGCCATGATGACTATGATGTCCTGCATGTGGAGCATAATTTCGACTTTGAGATGCTTCATGAACATTATCGGATTGTTTGTTCGTTTTTAGTAGAGAAAGGACTTTATTATCAAATTTACTTTCAATCCCATGTATAGATTTATTTTTATTTTTTTCTTCGTGAACCTTGCGAAAAAAATTTTGAGGACTCCATTTGAATCCAAAATCTATGTTATCTATTTGACGTTTTTCTATAACGTGTGAACTAGTTTTTAGTTTTGGATGTTCTTGTGACGAATTAAATAGCACATTATGCTTCGACAGTAGGATAAGATGAACATTTTGTGATTTTGAAGGTAGATAAATTGATTCAACTACATGATGTGTAACAAACAGCCACATGTGTCCAATAGTGAAGAGATTAATCTGTTGAGAAATCATAATTAGTATTATTATTCTATTTTTATCTCGGTAATTTTAAATTATAACTTTGTTAAGGGATCATTCTGGTTTACAACTTTTGAACTTATTTTTTTCGAATTCGAATTTTTTATCGGTTACTATCAGAATTAAACGCAAGCACATACTCAGCACTGATAGTTGAAAACTTAAAAATCTTAAGCAGGAATGTAGAGACTTTTTCAAAACCTCTATCAAGTTTATAATTTCCCTTAATTTTTTTTTAGCAAAGAATCACCGTAAACAACGACTGAAAACAACAAGTTTTTTCTAGTCGATGCCACTTTGTTAATTTTTGAAAATATTTTTGAGGTTTTAAAAATAATTAGTAGCACGACAAATAAAACCATGTTTTTCAGATAAATATTTTGATTGGAATTGTGGTTACCATAAAAGGAAACTGTTTTGGTCTCGCAAAGATGCAATGTACATGCGGTGTGAATACACGTATTATATCATAAAATGATAGCAAATATGTAATATATATATATATATAATATATATATTATTTGCTGCTCTATACCGCGAAAAATATAGAAGTCCCAGTGTACGAGTTTATCGTTTATAGCTAATTAGGTTTTGGCCTATTTACGACTTTTCATACCTAATAAACCAAAATAGAATTTTCACTTTGACCATAGAATATTTTTTTTAAAAACTTTAAGTAACCCAAAAGAATTAACTGTCATATATATATATATATATATATATTTAATTATTCACAATGAATTCGATACAATCATGCAATTGTTGGTGGTTTAAACCAAAATGATCCCATAATTTAAAATGATTTACTAAATATAAGCTTGTATATGAAAAGTTCCAAGTAATTTTTATCTTCTGGACGACTACTTCTGTATAAGTACAAAGACATCGATGTTTTACAATACAAACCAATTAATATATACAACTGAAACTCGAACAGGCTTCTGTTGCATTTTACGAATTCAATGATTTTTGCGACAGCTAAAGCAATCTCAACAGGGTTGAGATAGATTAATAATTCCATATATTAATCCTCTTTCAGAATAAATGCATAATGATAAGTAAAAAAACAAAAGCGATATTTTAAGTTTGTGGTTATATTTATTAATCAACATTAAGATACATAATTCTTATTGAAAAGACAAATTTCATGAGTAAATCATACTAATTGAATAATAAATGGCTTAGTAGAAGTTGAAATTACAGATGATTTTTTCGTAGATGGTACTTCAGCCAAATCATGATTTTGTGGAAGTAGGAATTGTTCGTGATTATGGGAAGCACCAAAATAATGAGCATGTTCTTTAAAATGTTTATGGTGGTGATTATCGTATCCAACATGATGATGGTCTTCATGATGTTTATGATGAAGATGATGATTGTGATGGGCATGATGATCTTCATGATGCTTGTGGTGTTCATGATGACTATGTCCATGTTTGTGTTTGTGATCTTCGTGATGTTTGTGGTGCTCATGGTGCTTATGGTGTTCATGGTGATCATGGTGATGCTTGTTTTCATGATGATGTTTATGATCTCTATGATGATGGTGTTTGTGTTTATGGTCTTCATGATGATCGTGCTTGTGCTCTTGATGATGGTGATGATGATGACCATGATGATGGCCGTGATGATGACCATGCTTGTGTTCTTCTTTATGTTCATGTCCGTGTTTATGATGATGGCCGTGGTGATGACCATGTTTATTCTCATGATGATGACCATGTTTATGTTCATGGTGATGACCATGTTTATGTTCATGATGGTGTCCATGCTTATGTTCTTGATGATGTCCATGCTTATGCTCATGATGATGTCCATGTTTGTGTTCGTGTCCATGTTTATGATGATGTTCTTGATGATGTTTATGATGATGCCCGTGTTTATGTTTATGATGATGATCATGTCCATGATGATGATGTTGATGATGTTTATGGCCATGCTTATGCTCATTTTTGTGCTCATGTCCGTGATGATGATGATGCGTTTCTGTTTCTTTGTGTTTATGATGATGATGATGATCATTATGATGATGATGTTCATGATGGTGATGATGCTCATTTTTATGCACATGTTTATGATGATGATGATGCTCACCTTCGTGTTTATGCTCTTCATGGTGCTTGTGTTCTGAGTGATGATGATGCCCATGCTTGTGATGGTGTTCAGCCTTATGGTCATGTTTATGATGGTGTTTTTCTTCATGCTTATGATCATGTTTATGATCATGATGTTCTTTATGTCCATGGTGATGATGATGACCATGCTTATGTTCTCGATGATGGTGATGATCCTCTTTGTGATGATGATGATGACCATGTTTATGTTCGTGATCATGCTTGTGTTCTTGATGATGATGATGACCATGCTTATGTTCATGTTTTTCATGGTGTTTATGGCCATGTTTATGTTTATGTCCGTGATGATGTTCGTGTTTTGAGTGATGTCCATGATCATGTTTGTGTTTATGGTGATGTCCATGTTTATGTCCATGGTGATGACCATGATGATGGCCATGGGCATTGTGATGAGTAGCACTATTCTGGCTATCTAAGTGTACTCTTTCTTCAACTGGTGTACTTGCAGCAAATGTTGGAATAATAGTTGAGTACTGAAGTTTGGAAGATTTAATTTCTCTCTCTGCTACATTTTTTTTTGTAACCAATGCTGATTCAGTTGAAGAAAATGTATTATCAAAATTCAATTGCCGTTTTTTTTTAATATGTTTCAGGCTCAAAGCTTCATTTTCCAAAATCTTGCTTCTGTTTGTAAAAATTGAAGTATTTAACCCATGAGAACTCAAATTTGTGGATGACAGGTGAGTTTGAATAATATTAGCTTCAATGTTGACTATAGGAATCAGAATCCACATGAATCCAATGAAATTGTACATCTGTCGGAATATAAATATTGATTAGTGGAAGCTATAATGCATGTATTTTTTACTAAATTAAATTGAAATTATTTGCTCAAAATTTAATAGTTTATGGCTTAAAGCTTTTATACGAAAAGTTCGGTTCGGAAAGATAATTAAACATAATTATATCTGGTTATGAATCTATGATGTGTGCATTCCATATGATCCAAAAATTTTAAATCAAATGTACTGCTAGCTGAAAAAACAAAAATCCATGTTAAGAATCAATATACACACATAAAATCAATAAATTCGAATTTTAAATGTACAACTAAATATAAATACTTTTGATGGTTTTGACGAAAGATGGCAAGTCGCAAATTTATTGATTGGAATTTTTTCTTCAGTATACCACACTTATCACAGAATTTTTTACGCACTGTACACACTGCGTTAAATCATTCATTTTATAGAAGTATATATTATATCCAATTATAATATAAACTCTTACATATTAGGTTTAAGTTCAAATCAATTTCAAATTCAGGCAAATGTGATCCACTACCAATATTTGAGCTTTTGAAAAATATTTTAATACATTATATACCTAATTTAACGGTAAGAATAATTCAAAAATGCCACAAAACAAGTTTTCGAGTTGAAAAATTCAATCATTATTGTATTCGCATAATAGTATATTACATACCACGGCTGGAAAGTGTATTATTACATCCGCGCGCCAGCTACTGCCCGAAGAGTGGAACATCATAGCCGCGTATGCTATTTTTCGTCATAGACGGTGGAAGTTCTCAATCCCCGAGTAATATTTAAGTAATAAAATACACAAATAAAACTTGATATATCCGTGCGCAATATAATAAGATAATTTTTATCAGTCAAGCGGGTATAAGGTGGAACTCTGGTAGAAGTGCAAGGGGCGAAACCCCTGCTGTTACACCAGGTCATCATAGTTATTTATCATTTATAAATAATGAATAAATGACAATTACTCTTATTGCTGTCTTGACAAACAACAGCGAATATAGTATTAAAATCCTCACTTTTAATATTTTTAAATAATATATTAATATTATAAGTTTAGTAAAGATTTATACTAGGCGAATTTTTATATGCCTGCGTTTAATCATGTTTTTATAGTATTCTAACCTAAAAATATCTACTTTTCCTCTATTATTAGCTTTTTGGGCTATACTTTTGTAGAAGTGAAAAACATGTATTACAAGCTTTTATTACCTGTCCCGAATGTATACTTCGAATAATCGAATAAAATCAAATTATTATCAGTAGTAAACGAGGTACCTCGTTTTACATTAGATTTGTCTCTTGTCGAGCCTAGCACTTCAATCTTTCGTACCCACATAAGAGTTACTCAGTGCAAGTTCATTTTTCCACTAATGTGATTACTGGATGACTTCCATCTCTTTTGTAATTATCACAATAGTATTTGTCTGACGGAGCTAAAATATCGAAAGATGATACTTCTCCTCTGACGACATTTTTTAATTAATTGTACATCAAATGAAAAATTTGACTTCGAATCCGGCTAAAACCGGCAATATCTCGCCTATAGCTGGCGAATGTTCTTACCAGTCGAGCTACCGACGTCTTCGTCAAATTAATCGTCTTTAGTAAACAAAAGTAAAGGATATTATTTACTCTCATTAATAAGGCATTAACTTTTGACCCCTTAATGACCGAGAAGATTTGGAAGTCATTCAAGCAATCGCGTTAAAGTGAAAATAGACTCCCAATAAACATCATCTTTTTGAGTAACAATAATTAATGATTTTCATCAAATAATACACTGTCTCTACAAAAATAGGCTAGGGTTAAGAGTAATAATAGATTTAATGCAGAGAGATACCGTGCTCACTAGTGACAATAATTTAATTTAATCTGAAATAAATAAAATGGTATACATACATAATATAAATGGTAGGCATATGATAAGTTCAATCCTCTTTTCAAGATTCAAGTGACCCTTTCTGGTATAGCACAGTACGGGCACGAGCGCAGTGAATATGTCGCGCAGTGTGTCCGCAGAAAAGCATGTCATTAACGTTAAATTAAGCCACGCAAAACTATTCAATTAGGGGTGTGCGAGTATCCGATTTTTCGAATCAGGTCCAAAAAATTCGAGTACTCAAAAAATCGAGTTTGAGCCAAGTTTTTTCGAGTACTTGTTCACCCTTAATATTTATATTTATAATCTATATCATAGTTCAAATAGAAGTCGATCCAAATGTTTAAAAACTCTAAGTTATTTTAACTATAATGATTTCATCAGAATTACTTACAAACTTGTGAAGATACATTTAAAGATTTAATGTTGTGTTCTTACCTGAAACATAAAATACAACCTTTATATGATAATAAAATACTACACTTATTCAATATTTAAGTTTTTAGAAAAAAAAAGTATGGTTAAATTCTGTTCTTTTTAGATAACTCTAGCATTGGTTGTATCATGCTGACTACGATCAAAATATTTCAAAAAATCATGTTATTTCAATTTAACTTCAATTAAAATTACAGTTATTTTTTAAAATGAATTTCAGGGCTCATTGAATTGAATAACCCATAGGAAACTTCATCATTGTGTGAAAGTAATCCCCAAAAAAAATTTCAGGACAATTGGTGACCCGCATCTCAAGTGATCTCTTTGTCAGCGCAATGCTATAAAATTGGACATGATACTCGTGCCATAGGGAACATTTTTACAAGGGATACTTATCATAAAGTACTATTAACGTAAGTCTAAAGTACCCTCAGAGACGATAATTTTATATCAGAGTCAAAACCACATTTTTTGGTAGAAACATCGAAAGCAATCATTACTACGTATTGTACATATTAAAAAATATTCTGAAAGAATAAAATGTATACAAATAGCTTACCACATAGCCTGGACAGAAACTGGCTTAAAGATATGCTGTGCTCCACAAACACTCACGCTGAAGCCTCTGTAACATAAAAAATAAATGAAATGTACGTGTATCCTAATACGAAAATCATAAAGTATGATTTTTAGGCATTTGAGGTAAAGTATAAAAGTTTAAGTACTGTCTTACTATTACTTCCTTAATCTAAGTAAAAAATTGGCTCTTGCTATATAACAGTTTTTTGCAGAAGCACATAGCGCTCATCAAGTTTCTTACATTCAAAACTTTTCATGATAAAAATTAAATTGTTGAATTGTTAAATGATACACGGGAAAAATATTAAAAAATATAATATTACTCAAATTGTTTTTCAATTAACGTCATTAAAAGAACAAGGCAGGAATCACAGATACGGTACTTTTAGGTGGTGCGAGTTTACGACTGCTGCCGGTGTTGCTCTTACTAGCATGATCTATGACACTAGACTGTCTAAAACACTGTGGCAGTACCTATTCAGTGTGGCAGTATTAGCTATTCACATATTTGAATATGATTTATCTGAAAGACTTCATTGGACACAGGACTGTAAGTTGATGCTGCTGCCACCCCTAACATTTCCCATGATTTTCTAGACAACAGTTTAAGACTAAGAGAGTGAGATTCTATCGAGTAAATTTAATTGTAGAATCATCAGAATCAAGTTTTTGTTACGGAAACTAAAAATTGTAGTTGGCACTACAAAAATGCTGGTTTGTTGTACAAACAAAAGTTTTTTAGCGTGTACTACGATATTTTTTCCGTGTATTTTAATAACTTAAGTTGCATCAACAATGGAATTTTATAGATTTAAAATTAAATTGTCAAGTAATTTACAGTTGATTATGAAATCACAATTTGTACAAGTCAATGAATTCAAATTTTCTTTATTTTCCGGTAATGTTTTTGAAACCTCGAAAATGCAAATTTTTAAAAAAGTATTCACCATTTTTCTTAAAAAAAATATTCCATCCTACTCTACGCAATAAATTACTTTAATAGCTAATAATAGTATACTATTTTTCATAGTTATCATGGCGATTATAGTACATATAATATTAAAAAATAAAAAAAGTAGGTCCTAAAAGTGATCCTTTTTAGGGGAAAAAAGTTGTTTGGTATTCTTCAAATCAAGCATTTAAAATTTCGCGATGATATGACCTATATAAACCTAAACAATTAATATTTAAAACATTTTCTTAAATGATCTGTTGTACTTTATTTTTGTAATTTTTACTGTGTAAAATAATTCATATTTACTATCTAGTTTTTGCATTAATTGATTGCGATTTCATTTTGAGAATTCCAAACATTATAAGATATATACGGGAGCAAATGATGGATTGGTTCAGTAAATAATACATTTGATGTACAGCAGAAATTTTGAATTCGATGCTCCTTTGAATATACAATGAATAACATGCCTAGCGGAATAAAATGCATATTTGCAGTAAGGCCCTTATAGAACAAAGCATCAACGCAGAACGAACAATCAAAAACAGGTCATCGACATGTCAGCCATGCAAACTGCATTCGTTCATTTTCTACCTCCTCTTCTTCTTCATCCTCCTACGAGATGCACGGACACACGCGTGACCCTTTGTCTTGTAACTCTTTCCGCACTTATGGGTTGTTCTCTCTTTCTCTGTTTACTACAAACATCGTTTTAGTTCTATATTCTTTCTGCTTATAACGGTGTAATGTTCAGTAATATTTAAATCAATCTGTTATGTATTACTAGCCACTAAAACAGCGCGCTCTACGCGGTCTGACCTAAACTTTTTTGCATAACTGGTTTACGCCTCCGATGTGGAATTAATCAAAACGCTCAACTTACAGTCAAGACTTAATAGACAACAAACTGATACATTCCGCAGCTCCACTCTTTCAACCAATCAGAATGCTTATAAACTGTCGACACTTTTAGCGAATGCTTTTTCTAAAAGGGGATATATATGCAAATATCTCATTGTTGAAAATACATATTGATTAAATTTTTTAGTTTAGAACAATAGTTTCTAGTAGACGCAGAAGAACTTTTCTACTAATTAAGGGGACATATACACCTTAAACTCAAAAAAATTTTTATTGAATTTTCGAGTAGGATTTTTCCGTCCCTTTCCATTGCATTTTTCAAAATTCCATAATTTTAATTTTGCACTGAGATACAGCTGTTTCCGTGAGCCTTTTTCCTATACTTTACGTGTTAAATTTTTTCTTCTTTTGCGTTTTCTAGCGAGTAGTGTTTTTAATCATCTATCGTAACTTTCAGAGGGTACCGATTGAGCTTCAGCACCAGGGTCGCGTACACTTCTTCAGAACATCAATGGTTACGGTCACTAACTCGGATGAGACGATCAAACCAATAGGTCACTCACAAACAGTACTTTTATGACTTAAATTTCGGTAAAAACGAAAAATGGAAAAAAATGTGTGTTTAACTGTTCATGCAGAGCAATCTGCCTGTTCGATCGTCTCATCCGAGGTAGTGACCGTAACCATTGATGTTCTAAAGAAGTGAAGCTCAATCAGTACCCTCTGAAAGTTACGATAGATGATTAAAAACACTACTCGCTAGAAAACGCAAAAGAAGAAAAAATTTAACACGTAAAGTATAGGAAAAAGGCTCACGGAAACAGCTGTATCTCAGTGCAAAATTAAAATTTTGGAATTTCGAAAAATGCAATGGAAAGGGACGGAAAAATCCTACTCGAAAATTCAATAAAAAATTTTTTGAGTTTAAGGTGTATGTGTCCCCTTAAGAAAAAATCAAAGTAGGAATCTCTGTTTGGTATCTTAGTATGCATAAATTTGTTTAGTTGGAGTTTATTGATGTAATTAATTGTATTATTGATGTAACTTCGATTGAGGAGGATATGAAATTTAAGTTATTGAATAAATCTAAATGATGACGCCTGTGCGTGAATGCGTACACATAACATAAGTCGTATATCTAATCACATTAGTTTATGCTGCTGAAAAATTTGGTAAGTAGCCATTTATTTATTAAAAATTAACCTGAATTATAATAATGATTTTTAGTTTTGACGATAAAAAATATACACATGGAATAATTTGGAGATTATAACTAGGGCTACTTCTATTTCTTGTGCTAATTATATTTCCGAAAAAGCCTTAATACTTTACGGTCGAATGTAAAATTATCATATACCGAGGAAAGTTGATCAAAGGTTTAAGATTCAGATACATGTATTTTATATAGACATAAAAAGTATGAGTAGATTAACTTTTGCATGTGACGAACAAAACAGTAGATGCTTATGTTTTTGGTACTATGTATTTTACGATGGGACGTTACGACAGACACTAATTGATGAAACATTTTTTTTCAAAAATATTAGCAATAACAAAGAGAGACGCATTCAGACTGATTAAAAAATGTTAAAGGAAATTATAATATGGTACTATTTTACTCATTTATAACTAGAAAATTTTCACACGCAAAATTTTCCCATAACGTTGACTTTGAATAATACACTGTCTCTCCAAAAATAGGCTAGGGTTAAGAGTATAATAATAGATTTAATGCAGAGAGATACCGCCCGTAGTGACAATAATTTAATTTAATCTGATATAAAATGGTATACATAACGTTCTAATATAGTTCTATATAGTTCTAATATTCTAATATTTTAATATTTATAGTAATGCAATATGATATTGGCATAATTTATCAAGCATTTAATTGATGCAGAGACCATGTGGAGTACAAGATACAAGCAATTTATTCAACTTCATAGAGCAGATTATCACAACTTGGGCAACGATTTCCTGCGAAGCTAGTTCTCACGCGTGTACTTGGAAGTATAAGAATCAAAAAGCTTGATGAAAAAGAAACTGCAAAAAACTAAATAAAGAAGGAACTTACCCATCTCCATCTAGCGTAATGGCAGTATCGGCGAGGACTCGCAGAACAAGACCGACGGTTGCACGATCATTGCAGTCGATACCGAGCAAGCAACTTTCCTCGGCATCTTGTCGGCCTGTGCAAGATACCACAACCAGATATCGTGTCCTACCTGGGTGGACAGACTCGAGCTTCACAGCCTGTAACGAAAATGGATATCAAATTTTACGAGCCACTATAATCCATTTAAAAAAACATATTTATGCATATTACGCATTAATCGATTTTGTCCATTACAAACTTATATTAAGAGTTCTTGAAAAAGAACTCTGTTTCAATTCGCAATCATTAGATGTATGGAATTAAACATATTTAGTACTCTTAAAGGGACAAACAGGTGTTTCCAGCTGAAATTTAAAATAAACATATAAATTGAAATAGTATAATAACTTAAGGGGTTACATAGCTTTGTGAGACGGAAATTATTTTAATTTTATTTTTTTTTAATTGTATTTCAAAGCGGAGCCAAATTAAAAAATAAATACAACTGTGATATTTAAGATTCGGTAAGATCTTTTTTTTGGTCAATCAAGTGTAGTGTGATCATATTTTACTATGTAATGATAATAATACAAAAAGTTACAACCATTTCAATTTTATATAGCCACTTTTAAATGAAAACTTCAGTCTGTCCATCCCTCATGGATCTAAAAAAACTCAAAAAGTTGGATTTTGATTTTTAAAATTTTATTCTGCTTTTTGAGTCGAGTATGATAAAATATTTGAATCTTGATTTTTTTGTGTGAGATTTCATACAAATTTTAAATTTGTACTCAACCAAATTTATAGAATCAAATCCCATTAAAAATAAAAAAATTTTATAAATCCAAAAATAAACTGCGATAAATAAAGTCTGAATAAAAACATTGATGAACATTTGATTCTTAAAGAACTATTCGATGTATATAATATAATAATAAAATACGAATTTCTCCCGGAACGCGATAGATTAAAAGAAAAAGGGGAAACGGAAGGATGAGATCGGATCACTTTTTGATATAAATTTTTGTTGGAACGTAATACACGCTGTACACAGCAAATGTACATTATAGACACAAATAAATCGAAACTGTTGTGGCTGATATTTCAATTCTATGAATCAATTCTATGAATGGGCTTGAAAAACCAACAAAAACCAGAAAATCGATTAGTGACCTCTATTTGCATAGCTTTTCAACAGCCGATCGTAAACCGACTACATAGACAACTTGTGGCTAGAAGTCGAGGTCAAAGTTCGTGCATGAAAGAAAAATCATGTGTACGTTCTGTTTTAGTCTGTCAGAGTGTTCATTAATGGCTTTTCTCACATGTAAGTATTAAGGAGGTTCCTTCAGTTCAAGTTTTTCTATAGTGAACTCTTGCCTAGAGCTGTACATTTTGTATGCGCAGTACGTACTGCGCAGCCTGGCATCAGCTGATTCATAACAAAAACATCGTTTTTTTTCACTTTGATGTGAAAAATCTTATTTTTGCAGCGTAGCCCGTTTGACGATGTACAGGCTGAAAGATTTTTCTATACACCCTGTACACTCCGATACCCTAACAAATTAATGTTTGTTTATAAATAATTTATGAATGTGGCCGTTCCATAAGGCTGATGTTAAAAATGTCATACTTTGCGATAAAATATCTTGAGATTTTGAAGCGTAAGCCACATAAATAATTATACCATTGAATTCAGCGTGATTTAATCTATAAAATAAGGTAGGTCTTATTTCTCAACAAATGTTGAACGAACCTCCTTAAGAATTTATTAATAAAACCAGTGTATTCTCATTACCGACTTTTCATTTTTCTCTCTCGCCTTAGCTTGTGCTACAACCCCTTGTTTTACGGAAAAAGCATATCTACACCCGTAGCATAAAGTACTATTTAAAAAATATATAATATTTTTTCCAAATTAGCATCAAATATGCGGAAATATCTATTTCTTCATTCCTTTATGAGCGTACAACAATTTAAAAAACCGCTGCCAATTTATTGGCAAAGAACTTCCTCATAAAAAATTCTATTAATGAAAGGGTTTGGTTATTGAAGGGAAAATTTCTATACGACCATTTCATTTTCGTATACGAAACTCCAAAAAATACAGCCTTTATAACATACACCGGCCTCCTTGGCTCAGTGGGTATAGATCTTGCCTGCTGGTACAAGGATGTGCCGTAGGATGCGAGGGTTCGATCCCCACTGGGCAAATGTTCGTAGGCGTTTTTTCGCCTAGTGTGATCGAGCCCAGGCCCGAAGTACCCGAAGCGGGTACCACTCAAAAAAGAAGACCCGGGCTATTGTCAGCAGCCTCCGAAGCCGGTAAAAAAACCCCGATCACTGTGCGAGCTGGAAGCAAAGAGGATAACCACAAGTAGGAGCCCAAGGCAAGGATTCACAAGGCTAGCGATAGACGGGGAGCACAACACTCCCATGATGAAGTCAGAAGCGAGAACCACACTCATAAGATGGCAACAGAAAGGTGTATCAAAAGTCACCGGGAGTCACAGGGTAGCGCCGGAAGCGAGAACCACACTCACAAGATGGCACTAAGCAGCGAGTTCTAAATACTTAACTCAGGAGGAGACGCCAGCAATGTGTGACCACGCAGAAGACGGCTCCAGAAGTGAGGGATACGCCAATTGAGAGATGGCATCGCGCAGGGTACGGAGGTTCTCCAAAAAAAAAAGAAAATAGAAGATAACACTCTTGAAGTGAGCACGCAGCTCGAGCCTCCCTCGCGAAGTAATGCTTAACGGTGGTCCCGCGGGGAAGAAAAGAGGCAGGAGACATGGATTGGTTTTAGTCGATATAAGTAGAGAAACACTACTCGAGTCCAACATATCCATGCGACAAGCAAGAGTCGCATGTCGAATCCGTAAACAGGATTTCCCTCCTTCTTTAATCATTTATCTTCTCCTTCTTGAATCCTTCTTAAATCATTTATCGAATAATTATTGAATCGTGAACACGATTAAAATTATTTAATACCCCGGCCATAGATCAGAAACTGGCTATTTTAATACAACGCGTCTAATATTCTGAACGCGTGTAAATTCATAACAAAAAATCTAAAATTTGAATTAATAACTAACATCATCTCTTACTGTACACAAATAAGTGATGGATTTGACCGAGGCCCCCGAGGCGAAATTGGTATAGCACTCGCTGGCTATAGGCGAGAGTTACGGGTTCGACTCCTGGTCGAGGTTGAATTTTTTCACTTTGTGTACGATTCAAATTGCATTGTGGCTTTGATAACATAGTCATCTTAAGATGTTTTCAACTCCACAGATTTGAAATTAGCGTAGAAAAATTTCACGTATTTTAAATCATCATAAGTCTTGAAAATCATCGTCTTATCTAGCCTTTCGTGGAGAATCAACACTCATAAAATTGTGAGTTTAATTACCGCCTAAACTGATCGTTGGAGAATTCTAAAAAAATCAATTGTTTATCTATATTAATATGATAATATGGTGCTTTCTTAGAGACTTGAAAATGTGCTATATAAATTTTGGTATTGATGCGTACGTGGGTAGAATTAATTTTTTTTCTTTCATCATCCAATTTGTATGAGAATTTGTTATGTTATTCATACGTGAGTATAATTGCGTTCTACAATTAAAATCGAAATGTAATTATTAATTATACGAATAATAAAAAATTAAAATATAATTATGTAATTTTGTAAAAGACTAATTAACAAATTTTTTACCTTGATTATTACAATACATCTATTGATGCTGCAATAGCCTCAGACAATTCAAACGTTTATTACGATTTTTTATTATTTGTGATTACATTATCAAATCGAAGCGGTTTTTTTCGTAAAATTTCTTTTCTACCGTCATTTCTTCATAAGAAGTCTTTTCTTTATTACCAATATCAACAATAGTATTGTCAACAGTTATATTAGGCCTTGTTATTTATGGATGGTTATTGTATATAATAGTAATATTGGAGTTGTTTCTTCGTACATTTATATCTCGAGAAATCCATCGTAATAGGGTTAATGGGAAAACATGTATCCTAAATGTAAGGGCTTGTATAATATATGTCATTATTCTACCATTATTGCAAATGGTAAATTTGGTGGATCTACATCATGGTCATACAGTATAGCTCATAGCTTCGTTTTAGTCAAGTCAAAAGTATGCAATTACCCAGGTTCAGTATGATAACAACTGCAAAAAAATGTCAACATCTAGTTCGAAAATTATGAGAATTATAAATCTCTATCGAAATGTCCATGCAAAATGATCATGGCCATGTACGTACCAGTTTTGATAAGTCTATCGAGCACGTATACTCACTTAAGGAATGCACTCGCAAGATGCAGCGCTAGAATGAAAGCAACCAATTCAAGTTTAACTCAACGATATATATCGAAGTTGGAAAGAAGAAGGCAACGCAAAAAGCTTCTTCGTTTACGTTACCTATAGCCCCACTTCTATGTGCGCATATACTCTCCTTTTCCAATTAATACGTGCGAAGCACTTTCGTTCTTCGAAACGACAGATCAAGTGATTTTAATTGCTTCGTTGGTATTTACAAAGTAAGATAAAATTTGAAAATAAGAAAACGCACCTATACCGGCATGTAAAGCATTATGGCATAGAAGGTTACCGTTCTTCGCAAGCTATTTTATCTCGAGTCATAAACTACTTTATTAATAAATACACGGCACGGAAAAAAGGGAAGTCCTAAGTTCAAAAAGTATACATCGTTTTGAATACTATAGATCTTGAAATTGGTCAGATGCTTTAATACCAAGCGCGCAAGTATAAACTCGATTTCAAAAGTACAAACATTCTCCGTTATCGTATCGTGAATAGTACCAATAAATTTCACGAAAAAAGTCTCTATTTATAAATTTTCTCTGTCCTGTGTCCAATTCTTTATATAAATATCATTACGCGAGAATCGCGACACACGTTGTAGCAAATACGAATATGTTTGTTCATTATTTAGACAAAGTGCAAATGCAGTTTTGCAGCAACATGTAGTAGTAGTGTATGACTCTTTTTTCCGTTTCAAACGGCGATAAAGGCGGTTAGTCGGCCAGAGTGCAACAGTACAAATACACTTAGCTGAACCATAGCAGTCCAGCTGGACGCTCATATCTCAAGGGATGCGTCTGCAAACAAACGGTAATTTTTTATGCACTTTTGCGTTGCTCAAATGAAGCCTTAAAAATGTATAATCACATAGGATGCTGTAATATATGTCAGGAAAGGATATATTTTCACGTTTTTTATGCTATGCCAGAAATAGATTTATGAAATGATCAAAGACTAAATCATAATTAAATTGAATATTTAAAACTTAAGCAACCCTAAGCGATATATTGTCGTTTACAGGTATTCGTGCGTGTCTCGTATTTTAGATTCAATACTTGAACCGAGTAGCTAGAGAGAGAGAGAGAGGAGAGAGAGAGAGAGAGACTTTCAGATGGAACTTGACAATCGTAATATTGAACTTGAGCAAGGTCTTGCAACTCGTTTAAACAAAAAAAATAATGCTTTTTTAATCTACTCGAATTGATGCATGCAAAGTTTGATAGTAATTGAAAAAAAATCGTACGCATTTCAAAGCTTACTGTAGATTAAAATTTTTTTTAAGACAAAAAATTTTTCCTGAAAAAAATAAAGAAAAATAAATCTTATTAATTATTTACAGCAATGTAAATTACATGGATTTCCCTTTTTAAAGAAAATCTGATTTTAAAATGTAGGTAAATTTCAAGTAATTGTCAGAATTTTAAAAACGCTAAATTCAAATTTTTAAATGAATGCATGATCGAGTGAAGATTCTGCATCATATTATGAAAACGAATGCACTGAGGTAATTTTTTTATGAGTCGTTATTTTCAGATCAGTAGAACGTCAAGTTGAAGAAAACAGCAAAAGCGCCCGACATCCAACTTAAATTATGATTTTCTTCGTTTCACTCTAATTATCATGATTGTATCAAGTATGTTCGATGAGAAGTTATCGCAATCCAGAATGAGCCTGTTGGTATAGCGCTCTCTCTTTCTCTTTCTACTCGTGTACGTCCGAGACAAAAATCCTAATACCCCATTATTGCACTCAGATAGATTGCAAATGGTGTCACTGTGAAAGTGCGACTTTTGCTAGTGGACAAGCACGAGCTCAACTCTCTCGTGTATCTAAGTATTCCAAGTATATAAATACAATATTTGCACGTTGTGAGCATACAAATGGCTGAATATATAAACGACGCCACCGATCTAATAGATAATACGCACACACGTATCGACCGTTCCTCTATGCACAGCCTGGATTACGATGTAACAGAGTTAACTCATATGTAATATATGAAAGTTTGCGTGTGATAATGGATTAGACTTTTTCATACGCAAAATTTAGCGAGAACTTCCAAGAGGCACATTTTACCGACTTTTGCAGTCGTGATTTTGAGATAGCCATGGTCGACGATGATCCGCAGATATGCGTATTTTTTCCTAACTTTTAAAGTATATCACTTGAATAAATTTAATGGGCTCACTATACTTCCAAGAAAAAATCTGATTGTACCTGAGTTTTGGTACCATGTCAAAAAATGTGTTCAGATCCTCAAGCACAACTCGCAAATGTGACAGATTTTACACTTTTTCTTCATTACTGGAATACAGACATCATTTTGATGATTTCGATTAAATTTATATGCACTTCTCAGTTAAAATGTAATCACTGATGTCCAAAAATAAAATGATTGGTAAATGAAAATGGCTGTGGTTGACCTGACAGACCCAAATTAGTTTTTATCAACATTCTTCGAAATAAAATAATAAGAAAAAAATACAAACCCATTGTAGTTCAAATTATAAAAACCATGAAAGAATAGTGAATTTAGATACATTTTTACGTTTCGCATTGCAAAGCTGTGTGAGCACGATGTGCAAATTTTTTTTTCGACTTAATACGTAACAATATAAGGTACAAGCATAGCGAGAAAATTTTAGGTTGCAATAACGACCAACAACGCAATCGCAGGATTGTATCACGCGTACAATGCACAAATTGTAGCAAATTTATGCGTTCTTGTGTGCATCGGGTAATAGCCCTGCGAACTATCTAAAACAATGAAACCTCTGAAACTACTTTAAACTTTAGACAATAAGACATGAAGTTACGTGTGCAACGAAACAATCGTTATCATTGTACTCAGTGCTTTTACTTATATAGTTTTTATTTTAATTTCCATCATAGTAAAAAATTAATTATGATTTCCTGATAAAGATTTAAATTTGAAACAAATATTCATGAATTGTCAATTCATTTTAATGCAAATGCTTTTTTGACTTAATTTCATGTACATACTTTCTGATTAATTGTAAGTTTCGATAGTAAGTTTCGAGGCCTAGTCGGAATCAGCTTGATGTAAAAAAAATGGTTTTGACATATTATTCGATTTTAATGCAGAAATAGTGAAAAAACGTAAACAAAGCAAAGTAGGGGATCTGTCCATGCTATCCTGTATACTATTGTCATTATTGCCGCGTATCTTATACATATGAGTGATCCCTACTTGGTTGTGTTTACGTTTTCTGTCTTCGGGGCTGTCGAGCGTCGATAACAAATCACAGCGCCTAAAACCGAAAGACGCTGTGGAGGCTCAAAACCTATCGTTATCGTATCTACACGCTCGTTTTTCACATATTTACTATAATCTAAGTACCCGCCGACATATTCGATCATTTATTAATAATAATCTGTAAATTTCTGTATGTATTTATTAACCCATTAAGTCGGGACAGACACATTTTTTATACTTATTTGAACTTTTGTATTTTTACTGAAACTTGGGTCTGGAGAACTTGCGAGTAAGCATATTCTACGCAAAATTTAATGAATTTCCAATCAGATTTTCGATATAACGAACAAGTCAAAAGTTATGAATGATTTTATTATAAAAAAAACGTGATTTCGAAAAGAAAATTTTTCTTCTTTTCGAATTTTCACATGAAAATCTTTCAAATCCTGTGGGGTCTTCGGTACAAATACAGCTCATAGGTCCAGTCCATGGGTCCTTCTCTTAAAGTCATGACGATTCCAATAGTGAAATATGATTTCAAGTACAAAAAATTGCGACTGGAAATCGAAAATATATAAAGAAATTTTTAGAATTTTTAACTCAAAAACGATGGATTTGATGAAAAAAATTATACAGATGAATGAGTTCTTTGATAAATTCTAAGAATCCACCGTTTTTGAGTTAAAACTTCCAACAATTTTCTCATATATTTTCGATTTCCAGACGCCATTTTTTGTATTAAAAATCATATTTAACTAATTGGAACCATCATAAATTTAAGAGAAGGACCCATGGAGGCGTTATTTGTACCGAAGACGACAGGATTTAAAAGATTTTCATGTGAAAATTCGAAAAGAAGAAAAAACCGCTGCCAATTTATTGGCAAGAAGCTTCCTCCTCCGCTGATCGAAAAAAAATTTTTACGGGCTTCATTCTTGATACATTCGACAATAAATGCAATTTAATTCAACACGATTCACCGCACCGTTTTTTTAGATAATGCTCTACACACGTTACACACACACACACGAGTTGAGTCTAAAGAGCGAATCAAGCAGGACGTGTTCTGCTCGTGCTCCGGTATTCTTGACCTTTTTTGTGTAGGTACACGCTGAATCAAAGTGCTTGTGTGAGTGCTACGCGTTCGCTGGACGTGCCGCGTCGGTGCATGTGTGTACAGCCCCGCCGCTGTGTGTGTGCAGCTGTAGCAAGCCATCTTGCATCGTGTGTCAGTTCCTAGTGTCATTACCACAGTGTTTCCCGCGCTTGTACAATCGGTGTGAGCCGCGGGCGTTAGTGTGAGGGCGTGCTTCGCGCCGTTGTACTGGTGCTCTGTGCTGTCGAGCCGACTCGCTTCACATCGGAGCCTATGTGCTACGGGCAGCAGGACTAACAGGCGCCTGGGTCGACGGACGAAGTCGAAAAGACGAGCCAGCTGGAGATCGGCTCGCTGCCGTCGATGCCGACGAAGACGATGACCCCCTCTTCGGTGATTGCGGCGGCCAACACACGGAGAATCATCGGCGCCCCTCTGCTAGCAAAAGATGCCCCGCTCCCGACCCCCGCAGAGTTTGCGACCGGGAGCTACGAAGAGAATTTGATTCGTATAGGACTTGTGGAGGGCCTTAATACGTTCATCTTTGGCAAAAATAACCTCCATAAGGAGATGATCAAATACTCTTTAAGCCTGGAGCAGGCCATCTTGGCGCTCAAGAAGACGAAGCAGAATCAAGTACCGCCTCGAACTCCCTCTGCCGAGAAGGCGGTCTGTACTTCTCCAATATTCCCGGTCAATGCAACTGGAAAGCGGCCTGCAACGTCACCGCTGGCGACTCGCGCAACACCCAAAGCCATGCCGTGACTGCCGCATCCAAGGGGGTTGACGAGAAAAACCACAATGTCGGAGACCAAGACGGATTTGTACTCGTCGACCATCGTCGTCAACGCCAGCGTAATCAGACGGCAACAACAACATCTGGATCTGTTCGCGCCTGGCAACTACCAAAGCCACGGCCAGCGCCGCGTAGAGTTCACCATCGACAAGACGCAATCTTCATCAAGGCGAAGGATGCGTCTTCGTATGCCGACATCCTGCGAACTTTCAAGGCGAACCCAACGTTGCAGCAATCAGTCGGGAGCAGCGTCCAAAACATCAGACGCAGTGTTGATGGCGCCCTGGTGCTGCAACTCAAGAAAAACGTGGACAATGCCTCCACTCTTGGCGCGAAATTGGACCAAGTCCTCAGTGACGCGGCCACTGCCAGCGCTCTACAGCATACTACCATGATCGAGATCAGGGATCTCGATGAGTGGGCCACCAAGGAGGAGATCGCTGACGCGCTGAGCACATCGCTGGGCGCCCCGAGCCTCAACAAGGAAGTAGTCAGGTCACTACGGAAAGCGTACGCTGGAACGCAGGCGGCTGCCGCCGCGCCCTTGACGACCTAGACGCCAAGGCACTGAAACTCAGCCACATACGGATTGGCTGGGTCAACTGCCGCATCCGTGGTCGCGAGGATGCTCCGTGCTGCTACTGCTGCTGGAGCCTCGGTCACGTCTCAGCCCGCTGTAAGGGACCTGATCGCTCGGGGCACTGTTTTCGCTGCGTACAAGCTGGCCACCAGATAAAGGACTGCAAAAACAACCCAATGTGCGTTCTCTGCCAAGAACAAGGCGTTGCCCACGACCATGCGTCCACAGGCCGGTACTGCCCTCGTGCACAGAAAAACGCACAAGCCCGCCTATGATGAGGATTATATAGCTTAACCTCAATCACTGCAAGGCTGCTCAGGATCTCCTGAGCCAAGCCATCCGTGAGCAGCACATTAACGTGGCCATAGTGTGTGATCAGTACAAAAACCTCGATCCACCATATACATGGCTCGCCGATGCCAACAGCCAAGCCGCCATCTGAATGCAGGGAGGTAGCCTGATGCAGGAGCACCCAGAAAGAGCGCGTCCCTTTTTCACCTGGGCCCGTATCAGCGGAATCTACTTTTTCAGCGTCTACGTACCACCAAGACTCGCTGATGTAGAATTCTCCGCTCTTCTCACCAACATCAACGAGCTATACCTCCGCAAGACGTCTCCTGCGCGCTGCTATCAAGACCAGCAAGCGCCTATGCTAGAACAAACTGTGCGACGAGGTCAACGAGGACGTATGAGGCAAACCATACGAGACAGTCATGTCCGTCTCAGAGGACCGAGAGCAAATTCACCAAGCTCACCGACCAGTGCGCCGCATAGTGGCTGCTCTCTTCCCTCGTTGCCTGACGAGCCAGCTCTGCCACCACCACTCCAAGCAGGAGCAATTGTACCAGCCGTCACCATGGAAGAACTCCGAGGAGCATGCAGGAGGATCAAGGATCACACTGCGCCTGGGCCGGACGGAGTTCCAAATGCCGCTATCAAGATCGCCATTGCCACGCACCCTGACTCTTCATGCAGGTGTACACAGCGTGCCTGCAAACCGGTGTCTTTTCCGCGTGCTGGAAAATACAGAGGCTTGTCCTGCTGCCAAAGCCAGGCAAGCCACCCGAAGACCATCGTCGTATAGGCCGCTGTGTGTTTGACACAGCGGGCAAGATTCTCGAAAGAATCATCTGTGACCGCCTCGAAGCCACTACTGAGAGCCCTGGGGGCCTCTCAGACCACCAGTACGGCTTTCGGAAGGGGCGATCGACGATCAACGCCATCAGAACGTCATCGCCACCACCCGAGAGGCATCGCGGGCAAGAGATGGAACCGCGGCACCAAGAAGTACTGCGCCGTGGTCACCCTCGACGTGAGAACGCGTTTAATTCGGCTGGTGGAACAACATCAACGCCGCGCTACGCCGAATGCGCGTACCTGAGTACCTGCTGAGAATAATCAGAAGCTATCTCTCAGCGAGGCTGCTTGATTGTGATACGGACGACGGACCAGAGACCCACAGAGTCACAGCAGGCGTTTCGCAAGGATCTGTCTTGGGGCCCATCCTGTGGAACGTCATGTACGACCGTTCTGCGCCTCAACTTCAGGCAACGTAAGATCGTAGGCTTCGCGGACGATCACCCTGGTGGCCGTGGCCAAGCACTTGTGGCAGATTGAATACGATCTGAACTCTGCCATCGCGCAGGTGCGTTGCGCACTTCAAGATCTCAGCCTAGAAACGGCTGACCACAAGACCGAGGCCCTTCTGATCAGAAGCAGGAAGAAAATGAAGACCATCACCATCACAGCAGGCGACTGCTGTATAATGTCGACCCCCTGCATCCGCTACCTGGGCCTACACATTGACTCCAGGCTGAGGTTCGACCAACATCTCCGAATCGTCAGCGACAAGGCAGCAAGAGTGGCTGGAGCCCTCGCGAAGATAATGCCCAACATGGGTGGGCCCAGAAGTAGCCGCTGCGTGCTCTATGCCCACGTCGTCGACTCGATTCTCCTGTATGGAGCACCCATCTGGAGCTGTGCGACAGAGACGCAGGCCCACATCCGTCAGGCAGAGTCTGTACATCGACGAGCCTGCCTGCGCGTGATCAGCGGGCGACCACACGTCTCCTACGACGCGACGTACGTGATAGCCGGCGTACCATCGCTGGCGACCTGAGCGAACGCGCATATACCAGCGCCGCCCCGATGAAGTCAAGGAGGAAGAGAGAAGAGAGACGCTGAACAGGGGGCAGGACCGGTGGGACCGGGCCTCAAAGGGCCGATGGACACACCGGCTAATTCCGAACATCACGGAATGGGTCGAGAGGGGTCTCACACAAGTCCTGATCGGGCATGGCTACTTCAAAAGCCATAGCCAGCGCTATGATAACACCTTTAGCGCACTCTGCCCGGCCTGCCCAATCACAGTAGAAGACGCGGAGCATGTGTTCTTTCGCTGCCCGCGATTTCACGAAGAGAGGGAGAGACTCCAACAAGTCCTCCAAGAAGAAATCGAGCCTGAAAACATCGTCAGGCTCATGCTCGAAACCACAGGAAATTGGATGGCGGTAGCGTCTTTCGCGCAATCAGTCGTCTCCAGACTGAGGCAAGAGGCACAAGAGGCGTAAAAGCGATCCGGACGATGCTGTAAGAAGAAGACGACGCTTCTGGTTCCCGAACCCCTAATCGGGGGAACCCCGTAAGGTGGACGGGGGATGTACGGAAAAGACACAGATGTAGCAGAGAAGCTCTATAAAGTCCCCACTGAAGTAATCTTTAACGACGGTTACCGGTGGGGTACTTGTTTCGAAGGGCCACTGGCTGCAGAGTTCACTCTGCCCACGTCCAAAAAAAAAATACACACACAAGCGGGCTCCTTGGCTCAGAGGGTTATGCGTAACCATATGCGTAAGCATAATATAATATGTAAATAAAATGTTTACACGGTTTGATCGGGGCATGGTTTCATAGCGCATATGAATTAACAAAATTTTTATTTCATCAAATATTATCATTCAGATAAACTATTCTAAGCCATTAAAAGAATGTTTGCAATTTAGTGCTATCGAAAAAAAGTTATGACCTATTTCATATTGGATTTAAGGTAATGGCAAAGTTTTTTATGCAAAGCGATGACATTTAAACTTCAAAATTAGACTCAGCATTCAAATGAATTCGTTAGCCTATTTATGGATTTTATGGCGTATAATAACGAAAAATTGTCACTATCCCCAGCGAAAATTTTTTTTCAAATAAAGTGCATAATAATGTTGTGAAATGTAATAAAACGTAAAAAGGTGTTAAAAAATGTAAGATTACTAACGATTTTGGACATGTGATACGTTTTTCTACACTTTTTTACTTTTTATTACAGTTTATTACATTTGTTTACCGATCATTAAAGAGATGAAACCCCTATGAATTCAAGCTCATTGAAGTTACATGGAGAAAGTAAAAAAGTATAAAAAAACATAAAATTCTGTAATAATAATCTTAAATTTTACAATTTTTAATTATGAGTTTGAAATTACGGTCAAGCCCGCACGTAATCGCATTGACCGCAGCAAGTGATTTTCGTGACAAAAGTCAACTCACTTTATAATGCAGCAGAAAGCATTATAACATCATCATAGATGTACTGAGGAGTACTGAGATGACTGAATTTGGTTTATATACATATCTTTTATAATTTGTCTTAATTTATTGATAAAAATCAATACATTTCTTTCACAAAAATCACTTGCTACGGTCGATGCGGTCACACGCTGATAGCATATTGAAGAAAATGTAAAAAAATGTAAAAAAGTGTAAAAAAATGTGATTTTATGCTGCATTTTATAATGCATTGACTGTCCGAAATCATTAGTAATTTTACATTTTTTCAAGTTTTATTACGTTTTTCAATTTAATATGATAGTTTTAACTTTTACTTTTACTATTTCTTGAACAATTTTTTTTCCGTCGGAGATACACAACAAAATAAGAACGAAAATAGTACATAATGATACTTATTTTCTACCCTCGTGGTACCCTTTTTTCTGATATTCTCAACAAATTTATTTTGACATGTGGAGAAATAAAATCATGTTACGTAAGATTTTTGGAAATGATAACGATAGTATTTATTTTGCTTCCTCATAGAGGAAGCTCTGTGATAGGCTCGAAAACGAGATTTTGAACCAGACCTCGTAGGACAATTTGGTTTACATATTTGTAAACTTGATTGAATTCTCAACAAATGTCCGTATGTATGTATGTGTGTGTGTGTGCGTGTGTCCGAGGCAAAATCTTGAAAATGTTACGGTGGATTGTACAAATTTCAATTGCATTCATTGTCGTTTGTAGTATTAATGAGGCCAGAAAAGGTTTTTTGGCAGTAGACGGGAAAAAAATTTTTTTTTAAATTTTTGAAATTTTTTTTCGTAAATTTGAAAAAAAAATTTTTTTTTCATTTTTTCACGTATGAATGCCGAAATTTCCACTTTTTTTTGTGTCGTCATGAAAGCAGAGCAGCTAAGCTTTAATTTAAGACCAAAAAGATAGAGATTCACCGAATATTATGAAATTAACGACTCGAAATGAACAGTTGTACTTTTGCTTCCTCATAGAGTAAGCTCTGTGATAGGCTTGCAAACGAGATTTTGAACCAGACCTCGTAGGACAATTTGGTTTACATATTTGTAAACTTGATTGAATTCTCAAAATGTTCGTATGTATGTATACACGGCCTTTTGACTAAGATTTTTTCGTAAATTTGGAAAAAAATTTTTTTTTTCATTTTTTCACGTATAAATGCAGGAATCCATGATTACAAGAAATGTTATGGTGATTTTTAAATAAATATTTATTTTTTTATACAAAAACAATATTCATTATTTAAAAAAAATGTAATTGGTATTTTTTTATGAGGAAGCTCTTTGCCAATGAATTGGCAGCGGTTTTTCTAACTCAGTACAAAGAGACATAAGTTGGATATAAGTAACTCAAAATATGTATATTCGTAAATACATTTCCTTTCTTAAGGAGGGGGTATAGTTAATTTTTAGTTATTTTTGCTCATTTTTGAGACTTATTTTTTGCAATCTAGTAATGAAAATGTAGTAATATCGATTTGTACACTAAAAAGCATCACTTCAAGAGTATTCAGCTAAATTTTTGTTGGAAAATATTGAAAAATGAGCCTGTGGCATCGATTTGAAGAAAACACGTCGAAAAATGCGGTGTACACGATAACTCCTCGTAGAATTATCCGAAACAAGCCCAACAACATTTTTTTTTAGTTTAGAAGATTTTGAAGGTACTGACGTCGAGTTTTTTTTAAATTTTTTATTTTTGAAAATTTGGCGTGACTTTGAAGTTGAAAAAATAGGAAAAAAACGAAAAAGTGCACTTTTTTTCGGAAATTGTTGTAAAAAAAGAAAATTTTCGCAAAAATGAAAATATCTCGACGTCACTACCTAGTAAAATAGTTAATAAATAACGGTGTAAAATTTCAAAAAGATCGGTCCATAAGTTTTTGAGATATGATGTACACCGTCTTTGAAAATGTTATTGTTCAGGATACGCGTTCAAAGATTTTGAGGTCCCAGTCCTTCCTTCGTCGGACGTGTATTAAAATGGTCATATCTTGGTTAATTTTGCTTGGATTGGCCTAAAATTTTACCTGAATACTCTTTAATATTTATAGAATCGAATAAGACAATAAAAAAAATATCGAAAATTTTTGCGAAAAATACTATACCCCCCCTTAAAACGATATGACGCAATTTTTAAGCGATCATTCTTATCGCACATATAAATAGTCCACCCGCATCATTATCAAGGGTTTTGTTGCATGTAAAAATTAATTTCTAAAACAAGATGTCGATAATCACCTGTTACGGGTTTTCTCTCAACGATTTAATTACACAGAAAAATAATAAACAGTATAGTCAGTCTTGAGCGAGACCCCACTGAGTCGGTAATCCATTAATTTTTTTTACATATACTGCAAATTTGCAAAATAAAGAAGAAAGGAGGAACGACTGGATAAAAAGAAAAAAAAGGATCGAAATGGAGCCTAAAAGTAGTGACACTCGGCTCGCGAAAAGAGTCAACGACCTCGAGTGATGGCTGCGGCTGCGGCAATGTGTGCAGGCCGCATGCAGCTAGTATGCTGGCAAGTCTGTGTTTGAAGATAATAATGATCGTTATAATCGGATCGCAAATTTAGCTTCCGCTTCTTTGTACAAACTTACTCGACACGTAACTCGCGCTCGCGCAAAAAATACTGCACGGCACCGTGCTCACGCCATTCTTACATACACACCTTATGCGCAAGTCACCTCGGTCAGAATTCATACCCATTCACTCTAAAATAGATTTAGATTCAGTATCATCGAATCCATAACGTACCAGTTCTTTTCCTATGTAACACTTCATCTACGTACCCTCCCGACTTTCATGCATTTTCTCCTCTCACCCTTTATTCACCAGTACTGTATTTAATACTTATAATTTGCTTTTCACTCAGCTTTCAATTTGTTTTTTCGTTAAATTATGTATGTTTATACACTGTACTTCGCTGTTCTAATTATGAATAATACCACCAAAGCTTTGTAAATGCATATACTTATGTTTACTTTGTATATTTTATATTTTTTATTCTTGTTAAACTGCCGTTCTGGCCTCATGTGGTTATACCTCAAGGCCAAAATAAAAAACTAATCAATCAATCAATCTCTCTCTTGCATTTTGTTTTTTTTTCTCTGTAAGTACGAACATATACGTTTTTGTCGAGCTCCCGATTTTCATGCCTTTTCTGCTGTTTTTTGCCCACAGGCGTTTTTTCTTCCAGAATTTTCTTGTGCACTAATCATCGTAAGGTCGTGGCCGCAAGCTTGAAGCTTCTCCACCCTTGCACCGTAAGAGGCCGTAAAGTCTGCTCGGAATTCTGCTTTGGAGGTCAGTCAAAATTGGCCATCTTTTTCGTTTCATCATCAGCTGACGCAAAGAAGCGCAAAACGGTCCCGATTTTTCGCTCGTGCTGCGCACTGAGCCACGCCATCTCTTGCCTGCCTGTGCACTGAGCCAAGGTTCAGGTAAACTGAGGAGCCAAGCAGATCGAATAACGACCAGTGCTCATAGCATCGTGCCATCTCCTGGGACTTCATCATATGACGATAATTATCGACGAATTAACGTGTGTGCAGTGAAATTGTGTCATAGTGTGGAGTGAGTCTACTGAGTGTTTTATCGGTCTAGTCTAGACTAGTACAGTTGATAAAAGCATGAATTCACATAAAGCCAAGAACACACCAGATGCAAACCTCACTCCACCGGCTTGGTTTGTGGAATTCGAGGTCAATATGAATGACAGATTCGATAGGTTGCACGCTCGTATGGCTGCGATTAACGAGAGGCTGGATAAATTCGCACAGACCCAGCTCAAACTAGGAGCTGCTATATTGCAGAACGCTCGCACTGTTGCTCAGTTGGACGAACGCGTGTCTGACGAGCTGAACGAGCTTCTTTGGAGGCAGAAATAGATCAGCGAAATGTTGTCTGAGCTGCAAAAGAATATGACAGTATTTGCTTCTACTGCGCGCGACGCAGATGTGCCACCCACCTGTTCAACACCCACTGTCGACTCCTGTGAGGTCCGTGTGACCTGCGTCTGTTTCTACCCCTGACATAACTACCACCAGAGCATACTAAAAGCACGGCAGCTTGAACGGCTCACCCCTCACGTCATCTTTGTGCACCCGTGGACTGCTGGACGAGTAGATCCATCGAACACCTCAATTGCCTCGGCTACCGCTGGAGTGCGCCCAAATGCCCGTCGTGCGAGAGTAATAGTCGTCCTCGTTGCGTCGGCGATAGCATGCGAAACTTTTCTCGCTGCTGCACCGAGTCTCCGAAGTATGAAGGCATCAAGGCATCTTCGCACTGCACGAAAATACCATTAGCCAGCTTAACTTGTCACCGCAACTTTCTCCTGCGCAGTACCAACTTCTCCAGAAGTGTTGGGCTATAAGAAAAGAGAAGCGCATTCCAAATCCCGTGAATCGTGATATGCACATATGGTCAACTCCCAAAATAAAATTCCGTTTCGTTAACAAAAAAGGTGACATTTTTTTTCCTAGGAGTGAGAAAAACGCGTGAACGTGAAATTTGAAAATAGTTAATTTTTTTTTTGTCACTTTTGTGTTTTAGACGCTGAAAAGTCATCTTTTCACGCAAATACGACTTATTAGTCGATTTCCAAGTCGTTGAAAAAGTATCAAAACTCATCTAAAAAAAGTAACTGACTACTGTATTCGATAGGAGATTTCCTCAGCTTTCCGATGGTATTATTAGATTTTCTGAAATATCCAATTTTTTCCGCGAAAATCGCCATCAAACATTGATGGCTAAATATGTCGAAAAATTCAGTTCGGAAAAAGTGAACAGTACGAAGAATTTTACGCTGATCTATAAGCAGAAGTATGATTAGACGGGCTGTTCTCTCAACGTGTCAAGGTGGAAGCGTGCTAATTCGAGGAAATAAAGCATTTTACTTCGAAAATTTTTTAGTTAGTCGGATTGAGATGCGGTTTTCGGCATTCGATTCAGAAACGCCAGCGGAAACTTTCTGACCATATGCGATCAATAAAATTTGAAAAATGCATTTATGCAACGCTTAATTGCATTTTCATAAGTGCATTGACTTATTGAAAAAGATAAAATATTTGCAACAAAATAAATAAACTAGTCCAATTATGGTACTTGGGGGTTTTTGGGGTCTCTGATTACGTATACGAGGTCGACAATCACCTCCGAAGCACTGGGACTCAGGGCGGCCGGGCCGTCATCTACGTCCTCTACGAGACTTTACTTAAAAATGAACAGAAATTTATACAAAAATACTTACTCGAAAGCTTATTTATTATTATTGTATTCTTTTTATTGATAATTTTTTAATAATGAGCCACAAAATGAATCATTTGGACTTTGATCAAAAGTTCATCAACCCATTAATGCCTAAAGTGACGAAATTGTTCGTTCGCAATCGACGCAATTTTTCCCGATGTTTTGGGCCTTTAAAGGACTTTGCTCATACATAGATTTATGTAAAACTTAATGCCCTTTTAGAATTCGTTCTCAAATTTGAGATTTGATGCGCTATTAAAAAGTTATTGTTGTTTAAACAAAAAAACGTAATAATTTGTGCGAAAAACTGTTGCGGTGAAAAACTCAAGATAGAAATATAATCAGAGGTGATCATGAGTGTAGAAGTACCTTAGGGAATTTTTAAAAAAATTTTAAACCACTTTTTTTAACAAAATGGCAGCCATAAAGAACACTGTTCATACATATTACCGTGCAAGAAAATGCATGTACGGGTGAGAATGTATAATTTTTTATCCAAAACCCATAGAGAAAAAGTTTTAGAATTGATCAAAAAACATTCCTAACTTTTTTCAGAATTTTTTGAGATGATTTTGGGAAATCTATCTCGACAAATTTTCCGGAAATCGGAAAATCACACTCCAAAAATTCTTGAAAAATTTGAGATTGTTCCTCGACCAATTCTAAGACTTTTTTGTTCTATAAGCCTTTTTTCATAAATTCAATGGTTTTCGAGATAAAAAATTGAGATTAGTTTTTTTTAAATATTTTAATTATGGCTGCCATTTTGTTGAAAAAAGTGGTTGGAAAAATCTGTAAAAATTCCATAAGGTACTTCCATGATCCCCTCTGATCATATTAATATCTTGAGTTTTTCCCCGCAACAGTCTGAAAAAAATTATCAAAGTTGATTTTTTTCACAAATTTTATGTTCTTTTTTGTTTGAAAGTTTGAAAAATTACGTTTTGAAAATGAAATTTGGTTTTTATGATTTTTTTTTTTTCTTAGTTTTGTGTTGTTTCGTGTTCAAAATTTATGATGTGTCAAGACATTGTTTATGGATGGATTAAAGATGAAGCCAGAAAATTTGATTTAGCGATAAACGAAGAAAAAAAAATTTTTTTTTTTCGATCTTTAAATAGTAGATTACATCACATGGCACGAAAGTTAAATTTCCGGGCGTGCGGGTTATGGCGCTGAGGCGAAGCCGAAAGTAAAAAATAATAAATTGATTATCAATGATATATCAGACGACAAAATGCAACTTAATTCTGCTGTCGCGTAGCGCCATAAACTTTCGAGTCATGCGCTTGCACCGCCCTCTTGCGACCATCATATATTATCATTAATGTGCATGCGATCTATTTATTTGCACTGTCTGCAAAACGACACCGATATGATCAACGACTACGCTGACGATTAAAAGTTACTATTAATGATAATGAAATAATGCGCAAGTGAGCCCGACATTTGCAAAAACGAGGCGAAGCCGAGTTTTTGCTGGTCGGGGCTCACAAAAAATAATACAATCAATAGTATAATAGTATAACCTAATACACTGATTGTTGCTTTCGCAGAACAGTATTAACGCTGCTCTCAGAATCTGGGGTCAACATGCAAACTATCAAAAATATATCTCGAGTGTAAAATGAAGTTTTTTATTATTTTAAATTTTATTGTATTTAAATCAATTAATGTGTAGGGAGCAGTGTATATGTTTAATTTCAATAATTATTTTAGTTTATTCACGTATGTTATTAATATAAATGATAAACAATGATTGACTGTTTTTGAAAAATAAACAAATTCATTGATTTTTTTCATTTTTCATATCATAATGCGTGTATAAATATATAAGATGGATGCAAGAGTGCGCTACGAGCGCAGAGCAAAACATGTAAAAATTTGAAAGTGTCCGTAAAAGTCGAATTTTCGTGCGTGTTTTTGCGCACGAAAGTCTATACTTTCGGCCATAGGATACAGAAAAAAAATTTTTTTCTTTCTTTTTCGTATCGTTTGGTTGAGAAATAATTTATAATTAAAACTGTTTTGTGGAAAATTAAAAAAAAAGTATGAGGAAGCTACTTGCCAATACATTGGCAGCGGTTTTTTTGTATCGCCTGGGCTCATGGCTCAGCTGAAAGTTCAAGGTTTCAGATGAAAAAAGGCGGGCTCCAGAAATCAAAAAAGTGACGGGAACCGGTGTCGTAGGCTGTTGAAGTTTAAAAACGTGCTTCGGAAATTTAGCGAAATCGCTCTGAAAATGGCAATCATATAATAGATTGCTAACATTGCTCTGAGGGTAAAATTTATATTGACAAGATGTTTTCTTACGTATTTTTGTGTGCAGAATTGAATTCTGTAGTCAGTTTTGACCTAAGAAGACGATTACATTGAAAAAAATGCACTTTTTCAATATCTTTATTCTGCGTAAACAACAAAAAATCGTCTTGTAAACGTTTAAAAATGAACAGAAAAAATTTAGAAAATTTTTTGACACTGCTAAAAATTAGGATTTTTTGTGACAAATCCTACGGTATATATTATCATGTGCTTCAAGATTATTTCCATATAAAAATGAACGATTTTATCCCGAAAAACGACATTATAAAAAATTGAAAAATCGAAAAGGATATTCGTTTCTTCGAAAATGGCTGAGTATGATCATCCATAAAAAATATTACATTTGACTACTTGATAGGTTTTTATCTCACCTTTCCAACGCCGTTTTCAGATTTTAAAAATTCGCTAATTTCGCTAAGATACAGCGATTTTTGTACGATGCGTTTTTTAGCTTAAAATTCAATAATCGAAAAAGCTTGTTTTCGATGAATGTAGCTAGCTGAGAATGAATGAATGAACTCCTCTTAAACATAACACTTGTAAAAATCAAAAATAAATATACCTTTTTTTATAAAATCTTAAAAAGTTTACATAATATTATTAATTTAAATGTTAATTTCGCGGTAATACAAGCGGGAAGATCAAGTTACCTGAGCTTGTGCCCTAACTTTCAACGCCCGCTCGTTTCTATGCTCAAGCTTAGAAGGTTGTAACTTGGCGTCTACTTTACCGTTTTTTAACGTACTTTTATTTGTACTAAGTTGCCGCGTTATTTTAATAATTTATCTCAGCGAAAAACGCGTATAAGCAAATGAAAAGTACGTCAAAGTCATAAAATGACGTCTAAAAACGGCTATGAATTGCCCTATAAACAATTATACTGAGATAAGAACTATACCGAATTATTGTGTAGATAATTACCTTCAAAACGAGATATCAACGAGCTCGATCCCACTAATGCAAGCCAAGTTACAGACTTTGAAAGATAAGAATAGGACGTGTCCCTATGAATTTTGTATTCATTATTAGATAACTTTTTTCTAATGAACGGATTTTTAAATTATATGCGTCAATCTCTTTGTTTTTTGAAGAAGAATAAAATAATGCAAAATTGTTTTAATTTATCTTCAATAGTTTACAAGATATAGCGGTTTAAACAATTAATTTGTTTATAACTTTTAAACGCACCTGTTTCGAGAATATCAATCTCGAAAAATCGATTCAGCGCATCAAAATACGCCTAGAAACGTAAAGGAAATACCGTGGAGTCCGAAATTTTTACGAAAACCCTGCCAGCGTCCAGACTAATTTGTGTCTAAGGAGCATTTGTGCTCTATTCTTAGTCTTGTAACTGTTCGAAAGTTACATTGTTTCCTCTAGAGGTCCCGAAAAGCATAAGTCAACTTTTTCATTTTTAAATCTGTACATGACGTAAATATTTCACAAGTGACGCGCGCATCTCGATAGAAACTAATCAATTCAATGATGCGGCATTTATATTTTCAACTGTTAAAAAGCACGAGGAAATGAGGCAATGCTTTTAAATATCAATTTCAATTAAAGCATTTGACATTCGAAAGCAAATCAACAGAAACGGCAAGCAAACGAGTATAGGGCGCACGTATACGTGATGAGGCTTGCGATTCATTCGATGCATGATGCCACGTACGAGTATCCGAGAGGCACATCCCAACGCATAATAGACTCAATCGATACTTTAAAAAGCAGGACAAGATATTTTTAACCTGATTGAATCAGGATTACGGTAAAATAAATTTTTATTCGTTAATGAAATTAACATTATACGGTAGTAGGGCATTACGTCGACTTATCTGAACTATAGAGTTTCGTGCACGTTCATGAGTTGTAGAATCGATCGTTAAGCTCACACGGTCATTGTCTTTTATGCATGTTTAACAAACTACCAAAACAACATTATTCTCGATTAATATCGATAAATTATGTTGCTATTGGTAATTCATGTATTTCGTATTTTTTGTTATTCTAGACGTCTCAACTAAATGCTGGTTCTTTGGGGTTAAGAAAAAATGTAAAAACTCTCATTGACAGAATTATGGTTTACAACTTTTTAAAAATCGATTATTTTTTATCGTATTTTTGAATGACTGATAATTTGAAAAATCACCTTCTAAAAGTTGGTACAGAAATTCGAAATCTGAGATAGTCAAACTCAAGATTGACACCCAAAATTGCAATTTTGCGCATAAATTTTCCATCGCTTCAAAAGCATATATAAAGTTAATATTTTTTTTCGAAAATTGGGCCTGAGGGTTTTTGGGCGTGCTTTTTAAAAATTAGGTGTTACTATTGCAAGAATTAACAATATCAATATTTATTTTGCCATTGAAAAAAACGTGATTTTTCGATTCGAAATTTTTTTCAAAGTCTATTTTCTACCTCTTTTTGTTTTCGGAGTGCTCTAAAAGCCCAGAAAGTCGTGCAATTTTTATCTAGACTCTATTTTTCTAAAATGAGGGATCTAGACCACGCAGCGATATTAAACTTTATCAATTCTTTACTCGATAACCGTAAACTTTGAGAAAAGAGACTTTGAGAGCACGTGTTTATCGGCGTCGGTTTCGCCTCGGCCACTAATTACACGTACTCTGGGTTTTTTCTGTTTTTCGTGTCCTAGGGCAGTTATATACTATTATAGAATGAAAAGTGTTTAAAATAGACCAAAAATACATTTTTAATTTTTCAAAATCTGGCCATTTTGAAAAATTCTCAAGTAGTCCTGAAATTATTTACTATTTCTGAAATAATTTCCACAATTTAGAAAAGCAAAAAAAAAAGTTATTATCGAGTATCCATCTCAGTCGACCGATACCGATTGAACTGTTATGGGAAGAACTTGATAGACGCGTCAGAAAAATTCATCCAAAACTTGAAAGTGACTTGTAGAATAAATTACAAAGAGTGGCAAAACATCAGTTCATCAACACTGGACGCTCTTGTAAATAGAATGCGACGGTTGTGCAAAGCCGTTATAAAGAGTAAAGGTGGTCACTTCAACAAAAAAACGTTTAATATTTTATTATTACATTACTAGCGTTTCATTATTAATTAAACTTTTTTATACATTGTTATCTGAGATAATTTCATTGTTGTTATTGAAATACGATTAATTCGAAAATTTTGAAAAATCGTAAAAATAAAATTTTTTTGAAAACTATTTGTTAGTATTTTTTGCTATTCTACACATGTAAACAAAACTTCTTTCTAAATAAAATTTTTTTTCATCTGCAAGTGCTTCTTTGCCCTAAAACGGCTGCATCTTCGTGAAAAATGCACGTAGGACGATTTAAATTAATTAGATTTAAAAGTCTTTCAAAAAACCTGAAAATCTATGAATTTGAAATGTTTCTACAAGTATTTTTACTAAAATGGCAAGAGAAATAACAAGGATGAGAAAAAATGATTTTTTCGACTCATTAATTGTTAATGAATAACATAATACAACATAAACATAATTTATACAGCAATAAAGTATAGTAAAGACCTTTCGAAAGAGGGGCTTAAGATCTCGATCCGACCATTTTCCACTGAACAGCGTAACTTTTAAGTTAGGTCATTTTTCGCTCAGGTAAGGCAAAAGTGATTGTAGGACATTGTATGTGTGTCGGGACCGACACAAAACTTCAAAAAGTTATCATTATCAAGTTTTGGCAGACAAGACTAATAGTACTGACCATTTTGAGAGTCTCCTCTGGCCTTAGCAGATAAAACATCGATTGGAGATGCTGCTGAATGTCGCATCCTGCTGCCGAAACTCGACGGGATGGACGGGCTCGTTCGTTCGGCGGCAACACTAGTGCTGCGCCTTTGCCTGCGAAGTAACATTCGCTGAGGCTGCAAAAAAACAAATATATGCATTTTATTCAAGACCTTACGTATGATAAATCCAGCATTAAAATTTTATATTTTCATTGGAGATTATGTGTGGTATAGAATTAATCAAATCTCTGTATGGTAGAAAAATTTCAATCACTTTTGAGCTGAATTTTAATGGTTCCCACTCATAGCCATGTCGAGTAGCTGGAAACATTGCCCAAAAATAATGAGCTTATAGTATTTTTAAAAATGAATTTCTTTAAAACTCTTTAACGAATGTATGCTAGTAGTGATAGGCTGTGCTAGTTAGCTAAACTATGATACCGATCTACACTTAAAATCCATAAGTATAAAATTTGCTGTGAAATAGTAATAAGTACTTAGGCAGTTTACTGCACTATTCAGAAGTGTTTCGAGCGCAGGTTATACTTTTTCAAAATTTTTATTTGGAAAAAGTGCAAGGAGCTCAGTTTACATTTTTCAAAAGTGTTTTAAGCACAGATTACACTTTTTGAAAATCATCACAGCAGAAAAAGTGTACTAAAAAAGGGTGGCGATTATACTTTTTCGGCTGTGACGATTTTCCAAAAAGTGTAACCTGCGCGCGAAACACGTTTGAATAGTATAAACTGCGCAAGTATTACTATTTCACAGAAAAATTTTATACTTTTGGGGTTTCAGTGTAATAATGTAGTAGAGTCAGAAATACGTGCCAAATTAGGCACATTTAAAAAAAACTAACTATTACTTAAGTACTGTTTAAGTACTAATTATGCATAAGTGTTGAAGCACCGTGTCAGAACCCCCCCCCCCCCGCTTCTGCTAATGGGAACCCAAGCTACATAAGTAACCCAGGTAAGCCCCCCCCCCCGAAAAAATTTTCTGGTCACGGCCCTGTTTCAAGGCGAATAAATAATCGTCAGTACGTTCGAAATTTGCTTGGTAACGGCTACAAATCAATAAATCGAAAAATTCCAATGAGCGCGTGCGTCATACATGAAGATCGACAAAACCAAACGTCCGCCGAATGTCCATTAGAGCTTTCTGACAATGAATTTGCTATCCCTTTTTTCCATGATTTTGCTTTTTTTTTGTCTTTCTCGGTTCTTTTTCGTCCATTCTTGCGTCCGTCTTTCTATCATCTTGAATTCCAAATTACATAGGTGGATTTTCACAAGTCATATTCGCATTGGGATTGAAATTAAAAAAAAATTGCATTGCGCATGACGTATGTTACCACAGATACAATAATAGAATGCAACATTTTTTCACCATTTTCGCATCAATGGCTTTTACTATTGAAATTGAACACAAACATCGAGCACCAACGAAATCAAAATCACGCTCGTGCATTTCACGTAAATACTGTTAGTTCGATGGTCGATAAAGGATGATCCTTAGTTCAGGCGAAAAATAAAGCTTTATGATAAAACGAGACTAGGGTCGATGTGAGCTAAGAAAAATGTTTCAGAAATGTGTTTATATCTGCTGAAAAAAGCGACTTAATTCTTACGATTTAGTGCACTCCACGATCTCCATAGCGGACATTACCAAGTTGCAGCTTTTTGGCAGCCGAATCAGCCGCAGTTGAATGAAAAATGAATGACATGATAAAGCGCTTTTACTGCTTCACCGGTGCATTATACATCACTGTATTAAACTTTGTAAGTTATTCTCATCTTATTAAATTAATTTAAATTATAGCGAGCTGGGTCGCGAAGGTTACTGCTTAGGTTTGCAGTTTAATTGTTGTAATAATAGCCGATTAAATTATTTAAATAAAAGCGAGCTGGGTCGCGAAGGTTACTGCTTTGGTTGGCAGATTTATCATAAAAAAACATTACCGGGCTGGGTTTCGTAGGTGACTACTTTGGTTTGCATTTTCTAACATTCTCTAGCATTTGAAAAATTTTTAATACAATTTTTCGTATTCAGGTTTAGAAGGTTTTGAATCTCGCACCCGAGCGCCATCTTGAATTCTTTCAAGACCGGGCTCCCTGCTTGGGTTACTCAGTAGGGCGATGAAAAAATCTCATAATAGGGGCGGCATAATTTGATTGGCGTCGGGGCCGCATTTCAGGCCCTCTATACATTAGGGTGTTACTAATTTCCAAACGAAAACATTTAAGTTAGTATAGCTTAGATCATTAGTATATAATAAAAAATTAAACCTTGAGCTGGTTTAGAGTTAAAAAAAAAATTCAACTTATGTCACTCTAAAAAACTGTATATCGATAAAAAAAAGTATGTTTATAGTTTTTAAGGTTCAGTTATATGTTACAATTAAGATTTTATGTACTTAATTATTTCTGTAAATCCTGAAAAATTTTTATCTTCAAGAGTAAAGATCAAATAAAGTAAAACAAATTGTTTTTTTTTTTTATCTAGACTAGCATCGTTTTTTTATAAAACACAATTTTCTTCACTTTAAAACATATTAAGCCCACATAGAAAAAATAAGAAAAATAAGTTGCAGAATAATATTATTTGCAGCAATTTTAGTCAGAAAATACAAAAAATAACATCGTCAGGCGTAGTAATTTCGTGAACTAGCTGCGAGAGAGTAAAAGTACAATATAAGTGCAATGCTATAAGCTATACGCGTAAGAAATAGCGTGAAGTAGCACAATCTTGCAGCTCTTACAGAATATGAATATTTATCCATGATATGTCATTCGTCTGCTTGTAAATGTGCGAGCAGTTTGCATGAGGAAAAGAGCAATAAGCGTGCAAATGTTAATAGTTGTCGTGGCAAAGAGGGATTGATCGAGTTTCAACAGCTCAAATAAAAATAAAAATAAAATTAAATAAAAATTAAACATCGACCAATTATTAAATAAGAAACAATAAAAAAAATGTAATATCAAAATAAAAATTAGAATTAAAAAAAAATTTGAGCTTATGCGTGAGTAAGTACTAAGAGTACTGCTTCAAGGATAATATTTTCAAAATGTTCACTGACAGCTTTTAATGTATTGAATTGGTTATGAATACAATTGGGCCCAGTAGGTCATTGTCGATGTATGTCGCTTTGTTTTGAATCTGGTAGTAGAGGAAAAGAGAGAAAGATTAGATGATACGCTACATTTAACTTATTAATTTAAGTGGACAGGAGACTATATAAGCGATAGTATAATAGGGTATGTACAGGGTATACAATGAAAATGAATCGAAGTTATTACAAGAGCGCGAATTGTTTATTTATTTTTCAGTCGATATTCTATACATTAACAACTCTTTAAATGGATAAATTGGTTAATTTGATTTGAGATACGTCTATACTCGTTACACGACATCACAAGCAAATCTATGCATTCATATAAAAAAATGTTTGATAATTTTAAGATCATAAATTGCGCTAATTGAATGCACTTTCACTGCCTCCAAATGTGCTTACGCGAATGGAAAAGTGAGAGAGATGACAAGCAGTTGATACATTCAATGAAATTTATTTCAATAATTACGATTCACAAAAGTGGCATAATTTAGCAAGCATACCTGAGGTATATTATCTAATTAAAATTCCGTAAGTATGCTGCGAAAAATTGAGCAATATTAATCTGAGAGAGTAATGTCGTGTTGATCGAGGTCACATTCGTTGATACTGCAAGTCACAAACGATGCTATGCATCTGTGCTACCATATACACTTTATTCTGGGAATATTTGACGTCGCAGACACACGTGTACGATTAAAATCGTATCTCGGTAAAAATTCTTTTATCATTCGTTATACATCGATTTTCATTGAGAAATTGAGCTAAAAACATACCCAATGGACCTTGTCGAACCCACTGGCGCAGCTGTCGACTTCCCAAAAGCCTCTTCTACGCTACTTTCTTTCTCCGTTGTGACGCTGTTTTGTTTACTTCGAACAACAAACATTTCTTACTTTTTCTTGCCAATTTTTTTTTATTTCTTTCTTTTTTTTGTTTATTTATCAGTTACTTTTGTAGTAATTTTGAACTCATAAACCAAAAATGGTAAAGTATAGTTTGATTTATAAAAAAAAGGTCATTTGCCAAAACAAAAAGCTATTGCTCGGTACTACAACCATATTTAGAGTCGTTTTCGGAAGTCTCGAGAAATTTTGCGTCATCATAATACTGCGTGTCGAACTTGGCACGAAACACAACTTCGCGGAAATATTTTTAGCACAATATTTCAAAGCAAACATTAATCTTTTCAATCAAGTAAAATCTTCAGATTCGAATGAAATTAGGTAAATAATTATCCAATCTCGTTATCAATTTTTAAAACATTCAATAACTAAAATAATTCAAGGGGAAAAACAAAAATGTAGCTACCATTTATTATAGATAGATAAGATTTCTCTTTAGTTTTAATGAATGATTTGGACAAAACTTTAATCAAAAATTGTATATACTAGTGCACTCATAAAACTACCACGGCTATCCAAATAACTAAAACAGTAGTCAAAACAAATAAACTAAAGAGATTCAAAAAAATGTAAGTTACAGATCCAACATCGACCGAAATACTGAATCTTCGAGAGATGTCGGTTGGTTGCTTTGAGGTGAGCAGTAGTAGCAGTATAGCCGTGGCGTGGGCGAGTCACAGTGCGTGTATTATTAGCAAGTAAATGCTGTGCAGCACCACCACTACTGCCACTGCCACCAGCCACCGCGATTCGAGGAAAACAGTCGCAAGCTTGCAAAGCAGCTGGTGTAACATCCATTTCGATTATAAACTCGTGCGTTAAAAAATATATTAATTTTACTAGATCTTTGTGAAAAATATTACTTGGCCATAACACATATATAAAATACAAGTCAAATGATTAGATTGGCAAAAATTTAATCCTGAATCATGTTAACTTGAGGGGTTACATGGCATTGTGAGAGGGAATTTTTTTTTTGAAAATTTATAATGCAAGAATCAAAAGTCCAATCAATTTGAAATGTTTATACATCATGAATTTCAACTGTAAAAGAAATTATAAAAAAAATTAAGATAAAAATATTGAAAATTGTCGATTTTTCATCAGTTTTCCTCGGTAGTCTGTTATCTTGCGGTAGGCAGAATATTTCCTGACATAGGATCATCAGAAACCCAAAATTTGATATATTTCTCGAAGTTTATACTCTTGGCTAGACATTGAATAAAAATTAAAATAACTTTTTCCAACATAATTGAATATCTATAGCACTCGAACCTAAAAAATTCTACTTTAAGCTCTCGTACAATACTCGGATGGCAATCCCTCGCAAGAAAAGAATATCCACCCTAGACTGGTTCTTATTCCACTGAGTGTTTCGATATTCGCTCCAGACACTGAATCTGGTTCTTAGAGTATAACAACTATTAACGCGTACTGCAACTTAAAAACCGATTTCTAGTTTCCAAAAAGTTCTCGAAAAGTTCATAGGTGTTCTTTGACTAATTCTAATTTTTTGTTTAACAATTTTTATCTCAAGATAGAAAGTAGCTAAGATTGAAAACGTGTTTTTTTTACTTGAATTATTCGGAAAATGTTATTCATTATTTTTTATCATCACGTTCTTAAACTTTACTATTTTTCATCTCAAGATAGAAGCACTAAAACATAAAAAAAATCCCTTTCAATAAGTCAAAGAACGTATGATTTTTTTCAGATTTCTTTGAGAACTTAAAAAAAGCTCTCGAGAGGTTTTAGTGTTTTGCATTGCGGCACGTAAACTGTGAGTTTTAGAATCCGGTGTCACATTTTGCTTCCTCATCGAGGAAGCTCTATAATGGGTCAATCAAAAGTCGACTTTTGAACTTAAAAGATGAACTGCATTTATGTTAAAAGTGGGAAATAATTATGTAAATTTAAACAAAAATTATTATATCAGCATATATGACTGAAAATAGGCACAATCATTTTTTGACGAGGAAACGCCTTGCCAATGAATAGCAATAGTTGAAGGCATAGATTTTCCGTAGGCACCATCAACATGTTGCCGAACAATTTAATAGAGAAAACATTGAAGTAGTTCGAATTTACGTAAGGCGAACAATGCTAAATGGATTCACGCGAGTAGCTTGTAATAGATCAGAGCAAAGACAAGTCTTTTACACAGCGCGTGTTACTACTTTGGAAATTGACATCCTTACGAAGTTAGACAAATGTAGAGCTTGGGCTTCGATTAATACTTGTGTCATGTTTACATAAGTTCGAACTCTAATGAACATATGTAGTACTGCTTTTACTCCTTACTTGGAAAATTACACAAATTAACAACTTTACGAAATATACTACCGTATAAAGAGATAGTGAATCGTAAAGTATATACACGTGCGTTGTACTTGTATGTAAGCTGTAATGTGTTACCGGGTGTCGACGAGAAAAGTCGCTACGTCATTGTCAAAAGGATTACGAGTAGTTGTAAAGATCATGCTTGTATTGCGACGTTAAACGCTAACTATAAAAGCCATCAATGATCGGCTGCTCTCGACTAAACAATTGAATAATCAACTTCGAAGCCCCTCAATCAGAATACTGAATTCCTGCTGCGAAATCAAGATCATTCCTGGTGTTTAATTCCGATCGTTACGCCTCGAATTTTAATTCGACCCAGCTCCTCAATGATACATTTGATGTCTGCTGGTATCAACTCGAGCTGACAAAGGTCTCCGAAGCATGACTGCACCTTCGATATTGCCTCATATTGATCTTGCAGCAAGAATTCGGTCTTCTAACAGTAAGAATCACTCGATTCTTGCCGCATGAATAAGATGGTTCTTGGCATTCGATTTTTGCTTCCTCATAGAGGAAGCTCTGTGATAGGCTCAAAAACGAGATTTTGAACCAGCCCTCGTAGGACAATTTGGTTTATATATTTGTAAACTAGATTGAATTCTCAACAAATGTCCGTAACAGTGTGGGTGTGTGTTTTTGGACGTGGGCAGAGTGAACTCTGCAGCCAGTGGCCCTTCGAAACGAGTACCCCACCGGGAACCGTCGTTAAACATTACTTCGGTGGGGACTCTATAGAGCTTCTCTGCTACATCTGTGTCTTTTCCGTACATCCCCCGTCCACCTTACGGTGATTAGGGGTTCGGGAACCAGAAGCGTCGTTTTCGAATTCGTCTTTTTCCTACAGCATCGTCCGGATTATTTTTTTTTTTTTTTACACCTCTTGCGCCTCTTGTCTCAGTCTAGTGACGACTGCTTGCGCGAAGGTAGCGCCAGGCAATTGCCTGCGGTCACGAGCATGAGCCGGGTGATGTTTTCCGGCTCGATTTCTTCTTGGAGGGCCTGTTGTAGTCTCTTCCTTTCTTCTTGGAATCGCGGGCAGCGAAAAAACACATGCTCCGCGTCTTCTACTGTTGGGCAGGCTGGGCAGAGCGCTAAGGGTGTTATAGCGCTGGCTATGGCTTCTGAAGTAGCCATGCCCGGACAGGAGTTGTGTGAGATGGTAGTCCACTTCTCCATGTCCCCTCTCTACCCATTCTGCAATCTTCGGAATCAGCCTGTGTGTCCATCGGCCTTTTGGGGCCCGATCCCATCGGTCCTGCCACCTCCTCAGCGTTTCTCTTCTTTCTTCCTCCTTGACGTCCTCCGGGCGGCGCTGGTATATTCGCGCTCGCTCGTCCACCAGCAGGGCCAGCGGCGGTACGCCGGCTATCACGTACGTCGCGTCGAAGGAGACGTGTGGTCGCCCGCTGATCACGCGCAGGCAGGCTCGTCGATGCACGGCCTCCGCTTGACGGATGTAGGCCTCCGTCTCCGTCGCACATCTCCAGATGGGCGCTCCATACAGGAGGATAGAGTCGACGACGCGAGCGTAGAGTTCTCGTCGGCTACTTCTGGGCCCACCGGTGTTGGGCATGATCTTCGCGAGGGCTCCAGCCACTCTTGCTGCCTTTTCGCTGACGGTTCGGAGATGTTGGTCGAACCTCAGCCTGGAGTCGATGTGTAGGCCCAGGTAGCGGATGCAGGGGGACGACCTTATGCTGCAGTCGCCGACTGTGATGGTGATGTTCTCCATTTTCTTCCTGCTGGTCAGTAGGGCCTCGGTCTTGTGGTCAGCCGTTACAAGGCCGAGCTCGTGAAGCGTGTCGCGCACCAGCTCGATAGCAGCGCTCAGATCGTACTCGATCTGCCACAGGTGCTTGGCAACGGCCACCAGGGCGATGTCGTCCGCGAAGCCTACGATTCTTACGTTGCCTGTGAAGTTGAGGCGCAGGACAGCGTCGTACATGACGTTCCACAGGATGGGCCCCAAGACCGATCCTTGCGGAACGCCTGCCGTGACTCTGTAGGACTCTGGCCCGTCGTCCGTGTTGTAGTCGAGGACTCTCGCTGAGAGGTAGCTGCTGATTATTCTCAGCAGGTACTCAGGCGTGCGCATCCGGCGCAGCGCGGCGTGGATGCTGTTCCACCTAGCCGAGTTAAACGCGTTTTTCACGTCGAGGGTCACGACGGCGCAGTATTTCTTAGTGCCGCGGTTCCATCTCTTGCCCGCGACAGCCTCTCGAGCGGTAGCGATGACGTTCTCGATGGCGTTGATCGTCGATCGTCCCTTCCGGAAGCCGTACTGGCGGTCCGAGAGGCCCTCAGGGCTCTCGGTGATGGCTTCGAGGCGGTCGCAGATGATTCTTTCCAGAATCTTGCCCGCTGTGTCGAGCATGCAGAGCGGCCTGTACGACGATGGTTCTTCGGGGGGCTTGCCTGGCTTTGGCAGTAGGACTAGCCTCTGTCGTTTCCAGCACGCGGGGAAGACACCGGTACGCAGGCATACCGTGTACACCTGCATGAAGATGTCAGGGTGCGTGTCGATGGCGATTTTGATAGCGGAGTTCGGTACTCCGTCCGGCCCAGGCGCAGTGTGGTCCTTGATCCTCCTGCATGCTCCTCGCAGCTCTTCCAGAGTGACGGCCGGTACAATTGCTCCTGCTTGGAGTGGTGGTGGCGGAGCTGGCTCGTCAGGCACGTGGGGGAAGAGGGCAGCCACTATGCGGCGCACCGTTGACGGAGAGCTCGGAGAATTTACTCTCGGACCTCTGAGGCGGGACATGACCGTCTCGTACGGTTTGCCCCACACGTCCTCATTGACCTCGTCGCACAGTTTGTTCCAGCATAGGCGCTTGCTGGTCTTGATAGCAGCGCGCAGGAGACGTCTTGCGGAGGCATAGCTTGCTCGGCAGGCGTCTTCATTTGGCCGACCGTGCGCTCTCTGGGCAAGCCTTCGCGCTCGCAGACATGAGCGCCGAAGGTCGGCGATCTCGCTTGTCCACCAGTAGACTGCGCCACGACGGCGTCGTCCACCACTCTTGGTCATAGACGCGTCACATGCATTGGTAATGGCAGCCATGAGGCTCGTTGCCATCTCTTCTGCGGGTCCGGGAGGTACCGCGGTCCCGGCATAACTGAGAGACACTCTGTGTCAAGAGTGCGGGCATTCCACTTGGAGCTTTGGCGCGTCGAAGGTCTAGGTGGTCTGGCGGTCTTTATCTCGAACACGATGGCCTGGTGGTCGCTGTGCGTGTAGAGCTCGCTTACGGGTGTGTGTGTGTGTGTGTGTGTGTGTGTGTGTGTGGTGTGTGTGTGTGTGTGTGTGGGTGTGTGTGTGTGTGTGTGTGGCGTATGTCCGAGGCAAAATCTTGAAATGTTACGGTGGATTGTATAAATTCCAATGGCATTCATTGTCGTTTGTAGTATTAATGAGGCCAGAAAAAGTTTTTTGGCAATACACGAGAAAAAATTTTTTTTTTCGATTTTTTAAAATTTTTTTCGTAAATTTGAAAAAAAATTGTTCTTTTTTTTTCACGTAAAAATGCCGGAATTTTCAAAATTTTTTTGTTGTCCCCATGAAAACACAGCAGCCAAGCTTTAATTTAAGACCAAAAAGGTAGGCATTTACCGAATATTATGAAAATTAACGACTTGAATTGGATTTTTTTTTTGTAAATTTTTTTATTTCACGGATAAATGCCGAAATTTTCACTATTTTTTGTTATCATCATGAAAGTTACAATCATTTTATAATTTTAAAATACTTTCCTTGTTCCTTATAAATGTGCATAAGTTGAAATTTAATTAAAGATTTAAAAAACAAAAAATTTTTTCTTTTAAAAGTTTGTATAGATTTTAAATTCATTAGTATTAAGTTTTAGGTCAATATTTATTATAATACAATTAAAAAAAGAATGAGGAAGCACTTTGCCAATGACTTGGCAGCGGTTTATTTCTATCAGTGTACATTATTAGTAATTTTCGATACAAGTGCTATAAATAACACTTTTTGGCCCGAGTATCGAACAACATTTTATAGTACTTTGCAAATTTCACATTTATGCTCCCTTTTCCGAGCCATGAGTTGCAGTTTCTGGTAGCGCTAAGTGAGGTTAGCGCACGAGCGTATACAAGTGTGATGCGAAAATCTGAGAATATAATTAGAATTTAGGCCCGATTTTTAATATTTAATGAATTTCGGGAAAATGCGAAAAATTGCTGTGCGAGTACCCGATTTTTCGAGTTTTCCTCGACTCTAACTCAACTCGTCATTCGATTCTCAATTCGAGTACTCGAGTTGTTTCGAGTACTTGCGCAGCCCTACTTTTGATTTTACCGAGCATCGGTCATAATACTATAATTTGCATATTCTTTGCCACTGGTTCTTCTTTGTAAGAATTTAGATGCATGCATATTCGTATCAAAGCTGCTGAGTGCATCTTTCGTAGATACAATATACATCCCAATTACCAAATACCAGATATTGAAATAATTAAATTGTTCACACGTTAATTACCACACTCTTTAAGATTGATTTTTAATTTATTTCATATATAGCGCAGATTTTCGTAAGCTCCACCCATGTCAGATGAAAAAGTGTACGCACACGTTTTCAAGAGAAGAATTAGTGTCATGAAAATCCTGAAGGGGTAGAATATGGTAACGGCTAAAAATATGAGTACATTCGATTTCTACACATGAACACGACTCTCTATATGCTGCACATTTATAATCATCCGCATTCCAGAGATTCATGGCTCGTAATGGCAGCCGCTTATCAATGCGTAAGCTACTAGATGCTTTCGTTGCTCTTTTTCCCTTTATTTTTCATTTGCAGTGTGTTTATTATTTTCATCAGTAGTCATGCACTTCTTCAGATAGGCGCATTGCGCAACAGAAGCGTGACAAAGTCGTGGAGCCGTCGCTGACGCTACTTTTCAAGAAGATTCATGGCATGGATAAAAAAGTGAAACGCGCCTTGAGAGGAAGGAACTTTCATGTGGCTATGTATTAAGGGTATTACGCCATACTCTTCGTCTATCTATGTATTTGCTGCTCACTAAAATAATAATTATCATGATGTCAATGGTGGGAAAATAACGATTTTCCATTGTCACTGCGACGATAATAAACGATGCTACGCGTCGGTGAGCAATTACAACGTTTTCTTCAATACACCGGCAAGTGGGAAAATATTGAGAAATCTTTCATAATCAGGAAATAATACTGGCTTTAAAACGTAACTAGCACAAGGAACCGTCGTGATTTTCATTGATATGAGCTTGACTATCCAAATGACACCTTACTGATTATTTTATTCAATTATTTCAAGTAGAAAAGTTTCTTTAATATCGTTTTGCGAATCGAGAATTGGAAGCTACACTGTCTATTGGTGAAGCAATTCTTATGTAGGTATTGGTTTAGTACTTCGCAGACGCTGAAGACTTACAATGACGAAAAATTTAAGGAGGTTCGGGAGTCTCGTTCAAAATGCAGCCAAGTTTTTAAGTAGTATATTACTGCCCTAGGTCAGAAAAACAGAAAAGTCCCAGGGCACGTGAAATAAGCGGCCGAGGCGAAGCCAAGGTCGATTAGCACGTGCACTGGGACTTTCTTTTTTCCCGATATAGGTCAGTATGCTTTTTTCTAAGGGTGTGCGAGTACTCGAAAAATCTCGGCTCGATCAACTCGAGTTTTTCGAGTACTCGGCTCAAACTCGATTTTTCGAATACTCGAGTTTCATCGAATACTCGCCATATTTTCGAGTTTCAACTAAGTAAATGATGCATTTACTCGACTCGAACTCAACTCGAGCTTGACGAGTCTAAAAAATTGAGTACTCGCACACCCCTAATATTTTCACGAGTCACGCAACAAGTAAGAGTAAAAAAAGTATACTTTGGAGCGATGCCCGGATGGTGCTCACAATATACACAAACGTAGATTTATATATACCTAAATTTATACATGCCTGAATATTTTTATAAGTTGTATGTATCAGAACTACGCATGCATATGTCTATTCATTCACTACACTGACTTTTGCAATTTAACGATTTCTGAGACCTTTCTTCGTTACCATTTTCATCGCCTCAAAGAAAAAAAAAACAAGCCCCTCGGATGTTAACAAATAAAATCACCTAGTTAACTCTATTGTTAAACACTTTTCATTGTTATTAAATTAAAAAGTTGATTATATTATGATCTACGATTAGTGAAAAGTTTTTCGACGATATAAATAACATATGTTTTAATTGAGAACGAAAGTATGCTAACACGAATTAACAGTGATGAATTTAAATATCTTACGCATATAAGATTATTTTGAAGCAAATTTTAATATGAGGGAGAACATATTTAAAACCATATTTTAACAAAAATGATCAATTTAATCTAATTGTTCAAATTACTTTGAAATTATTCCTATTTGCATTAAACATCAATTTTGACGTATAATACAGTATATATTGAGCACAGGTGCAATGAATCATCTTTACAGAGCATTAATACCGTATCGATCTATCACACGCGACTATTACGCACTAAAATACGTGCATTGTAACCAACTTTTTTGTATAAATTTAAAAACCTTGCCATCCACATTGTTTAAATTAAATGAACTCAAATTAAATAATCAATCAATTTAGCCGTTATAGACCAATAGGATTATACCATATTTTTCACTTACCACTATACTTGCAATCGCGCGCCACTACATGCCCTACAGCACGCTATTGAACTACCAATCACATCGCTTTGAAACTGCTTACGCTTAAAACGTCATCACTTTTATAATATAGGACATCATTTATAGTATAGTGTAGGTAAGAATAAAATAATGCTGATTTTTCAAGCAAATATTTAAGGAAATATTGCTTGACCACATTGTTTCATTATTACTTTTGAAGTCTAATGTCGTAACGATATTCATTTTCATAGCGTATAGATTTTGGGTTGTATATTCCTACGGATTACGTTCATACTGAATCCCGTATAGCTTCTACCAAACAATTACAAAACACATACATGTAAATTCCCCCTATGACTACGACTGTATTATGGTATATGGTCACTATAACGACCGATTCTTTATAAACCTAAATCAATGCACTGCAGTCCGTGCAAGCAAGTCCCAAGTTTTTTATTTTACCTCGCACTCAGGCACATTTTTGTAGTCTATGCAGATCCCAAATTTTACGAAAGAGCAGTTACAGTATCTCAAAAGTAAAAGTATACGGACTAAGCCATAGTTAGCGTGATGTTCAAAGAAACTTTTTTTCTTAAATCACGTACTTTCTTCTTAAATCAGAGTACATTGAAAAGTTAAAATCCGGAAAATTTCAACTCTCTTGGATTTTCAGGACCTTAAAGTTTAATTTTCTTTTCATGCTACCCCAGCTACCCCAGCCGAAACTAACTTTTTTCGCCCCCGCGGCCAAAACGAAAAAGTTAATTTTTCCCACTCTAACCTAAAATACGCAACTTTGGGCTAATTATAGGCTTTTGTAGGAAAAAATAGCATTATCAACTGGTGCAGATATGGTTTTTTAACAAAACTCGATATAATCCCTCGTTTTGCTAAAAACCATAGCTGCACCCGTAGAGAAATATACTATTCTGCTGGGGGATTCATGAAAAATAGTATACGCACCTATGAAGCGAAAAAGAAAGCCTCAGAGCACATGTTTATCAGCCTCGGCTTCGCCTCGGACGATAATTACACGTGCTCTGAGGCTTTCCAGTTTTTCGCTCCTTAGGCACGTAATATACTATTTTCTGATATTATTCTGCTTGCAATTCTGATTTTCTAGGTTGATATGAAAAAATTTTAAATCATGGTTTTTAATGTAAAATGTAAAATTTGATGCAGAATTAAAATTTGTACTTAAAAATCATATTTATAACCTCAAAACCCATAAAAATGATAAAATAGCTGAAAATACCATAAATGGTCAAACTAAATGTTCGTATCACACTCGCTAATCTTATGCACTAACCTCACTTCGCGGTACCAGAAAGAGCGAATTATGCATCGGGAAAACGCGCATAAATCGGAACTTAGCTCAGTGATATAAAATTGAGTACGATACTCAGGCCATAGGGGACACTTTGCAACACGGCTATTAGGACACTGCCTCGCTGCGCTCAGCCCTAAACTACGCCGTGACATACGGTGTTACTTACAGCCCTTGTATGGTAAAGTACTATTTTTTACCATCACGCTAACTATGGCTTAACCCGCATTTTTATACCCGCAATATTCATTGTCGAAACATTGATTTTTTGCACGCAATCAAGGGCGTACAAATTATTGAATTTTTCCGTACGTTCTGCTGATGTGTTATATGCTTTCTTTCTTTCGTGATGAACCGCTATGGTGCTTTTAGTATTCTCAGAGCACATATGATCGGCTGGGGATTGAGCATGTTTTATTCTTTTATTCGCACTGTTGCTGAATACAAATTTTCATTAGTCTTGCAACATCATTATACAATTACGTATTTTCACTTGCATGGATAATCAAACAAGATGTTTGTAACAAATAAAGATAAAGTTTTCCATTTATTTGCATATTAATGCATTGTGCAAACAGGTGTAGAAGTGTAAAAAGTTACATTTTTCACGTGACTAGTTTCAATTTGACCAGCTTTTCTACGGAAAATTAACTTCATCCAATGTTAAAAATATCAACCCAATATTAGTTTATTTTGTATTATCTAAACAATAGTGACCAAAATCTTGCGCATTCATTTGCGAAAACCAAAACGTCAAGATGTAACCAATTTTTTATCCGTGAAAAAATTGAAATCATAAGGGTGCAAATATAAGAAGTGCAGGGTGTGTGCGTAAATTTCATAGAAAGATGGCTTGCATTAGTACAATAGAGTACAGTGCATCATCCATGACTCTGCGGACCAGTTGCACTAGTTCACCCAAACTTATCCGCCCGAACATTCCCGGCGCTCTCGAGTTGTATGCCATTAGCTTATGACTGTTTAATCTTCGTTGCACGGTGTTTGCAGCACCTGGTTTAAGCTATCAGTCCTGTAAACGAGCGCTTTTCATAAATTCACAAGCGAGAAAAAATTCGAATGCGGTCGCTTGCCTGCGTTCAAAAGATACTGCTGCTGTTACGTACGTATTATGAAACGCATTACATATGCTACTGCGAGATATTACGGCACCAATATTTGATATTGTGTAACAGAAGCGCTCAGTAACCTCCGATGAGAGATGACATTGAATTTTTTTATTATCAATTCCGCAGTTGATATAGCATATTGTTTCTTTTGAACCGTAATTCAAAAGTGAAAAGTAATCAAAAATAAAAAACAGAACTAACGTTCTTTGCTTCGAATTTGAATTATTAAATGGTAGGCTGTATTGTTCATCATAAAGATACTCATGAGCATATAACAGCATCACCAAGTTGTGGTTTAAAATACTGATATTATGAAATTAAAAATTTTACTACAGTTAGATTGATCATTTTCTAGTTATGATCAGTGGGTTAACTCACGGCTAAAGTATCGATCAATTAAGGGGGGAAAAGTACCTAAAATCTCAAAAAAAAATTTTTTTGCTTATTGACTTTTTCAATAGGGTTTTTCCTCAGCTTTCTAGTGCTGTAATCAGAAATTTGAAATTTTGATTTTATCGTGAGGTACAGCTTATTTAGTACCGATACTTTTATGATTATTTTAGCAAAAATGAATAAAATTACTGAAAGATAACATGGCGTTCTTTCATGAATCTCGGGAGTCCGAACTTTCATAAGTTGGCAGCGCCATCTCTGATACTCGCTGTGGTTTTTGGTTAGAGTACATCCAGCAGAAATGTTTTTGTTTACATATCTATAGTATGTACAGTAACGCAACTCGAAGCACGTGGGTTAGGCATGTCTTCTGTCTCTCTCAGCTTCGTGCACGAACACGGATCAAATGTCAATGACAGTCTGCTGAGTGCTTCTTGACTTTAAAGTGACTAAAAATTAAATTTTTTTAAAAGTGAATAAAGTATATTTAGAGTGCAATTATATCTTTGAAACTCAATATAGTGTTTCATAGTAAAGCTATGAAGAAGGTTTAATAGCTTTTTGTAAAAACGTGACATTTTGAACTGTGTAAATCAAGAAATACAGCAGTACATATGTAAATTGACATTATACATCAGTGTATATGGACTATATCGCGTCAACTGCCCCCCCTCCCTCTTTTTGATTTGATTTTTCATATTTTATTCTGCTTCCCAAGGGTGAATATCAAAAAATTATTGAAACATGATTTTAATGTAAAATTTGATGAGGAGTTCAAATTTGATGTAAAAAAAATCATATTAATAACCTCAAAATCCCTAAATTAACGAAAATCAGTCTAAGGGCCAAAAATAAACATGTTCGTAACCAGCGATATGGCCAATATTGTAATATGTTCATTGATACATCAACATACAACTTCTGATAAATTTTGGTCATCAGCAGACAAACAGACTTCAGTATTGAGCATCATATGTGTCAAGAATCAAGGAAAATTAGAGAAAAACCATGTTTTATCGATACATATGATGCTCAATACTGAAGTCTGTTTGTCTGCCGATGACCAAAATTTATCAGAAGTTGCAGTTTGATGTATCGATTATAAATATATATATATATATAGATCTTGATGTTTGAGGATTTTTTTCAAAAAAAATATATACGCATATATACCATATTTACGTATATTTAGCAATATTTAACATCAAATAGCTTCGTTTATGTATAAGAAATAGATATTTACAAATTTTGATTAGAAATGAAAAATGGTAAAATTTTCCAAATAACCCAAGAGGTTTATTATTTTTCAAATGACTAAAGATGAGTATTATCCTCTAAATAAAAAGAGGTTAACTCTTTCCAAAATAACCCAAGTAACCCAATTAACCCAAATAACCAAGAAGTGTATCCTTTTCCACATAACAAAAGAGCTGTTATTATTTCCAAATTAACCCGAAGGATTTATTCATCTTCAAATAACCCAAGGGATTTTCTTATTTTTCAAATAACCCGAAGGGGTGTTCGAAATCGCGATTCTATTTTTCAACTTCGTTAATGATTATATTCTTAATTTGGCTGTAGATTCAGCTCTGAGGCACCTATAAGCTCGTTAGGGGCTAAAAAGATGGGTCTTGAGATGCTTTTAATCATCAGTAGTATTTGGAAAATGTTTCAGTATTTCGTGAATGTCCTCACAATAAAAAGCGTGTGAACATTAGACGGATGAAAGCAAAAAAAAATACGAAAAAATTAAATATATCAAATGCCGCTATACGGGGCTAGAATGCAATATTCCGGTCGAAACCTAGGTCATTTTTTAGCTTATTACACACGAAAAAATATCCCGAGTTTAGGAAAAATTGGTGTTTCTCCGAGTGAACCTCAGCTATTAGAAAACTAGAAAAATTTCGATTTTTTTCCATTTTTTAGCAATATTCAAACGGCTTACAGCAGTTAATTTTGAAGCAATCAAAACTTTGAAATAGGCAAATCAAAGGTATTTTTAAGACCTTTAATTTGACGGGTTTGAATCTTTATTTGTTTAAAAATTGACGGCTATAGAGCCATTTGAATATTGCTGTAAAGAAGCGTAAAATTTTAAATCGAATTTAAAAACCTTCAAGCGACTGGCGGTACGGGTTATCTCAATTCATATGAGCTAAAATTTTGCACAGATTATTTTTTTGGTACATAGATCACTTTTCCATTTGGTCCGGGCAAAATAAAGAAATTTTTTTTTTTGCTTCCAGTCTAATATATATACAGAGAGAGAGAGAGAGATCAGCAAGTAGCTATAACACAACACCCAATAGCCGATTGTCGGCGTGTATTTTTCCCCCCTTCAATATAGTTTACTCTCTCACGCGAGACTCGCGCAGGTACACCACGCAAGGAGTTAGTATACCTGATCGATTGGCACGTGTCATTTATGTATATCGTGCTCAATAGTATATAGCTTGCAGACCAATGCATGTGAAGGGGATCAGTCGTCGAGCCGACGATGTAAGCGAACTTCGTTCCACCGCCTTGGGCACTCGGCGATGATGACAATGGTGATGTAATGCGACCGCATAGCATATTTGCCAGGTGCATGGAAGTACGTACGTTTTACAAACGTGTTATATTCTTTTCTGCACGACGATGACCATGGGTTGACAGGAGTTTGGTGCGTTTGCAACGCACCAAATTATTTGTCTCCCATACAATCCCATAAAAATCATCGTTTCTGTTCAATAGGCTTAGCGCGATATTTTACTTGTTTTATCTACGCACGTCACGTCGTTAAAAATAATCAAATTTTAAACAATTATATTCAATGAAAATCTTATTTAAAAAATGTATTTAAAGTTTCAGTTAGGTTTTGTTCTTATTTATAACAATAATAAATATATTGCATAAAAGAAACAGGATTTTTGTTTTGAAAAAGTTTTGTAGACGGTCAAACTTCGAGCATGCAAATGACGTAAATAATTGATGTTATAAACCTACCTAATGTACTGAATGTATCCGTGTCTGGCATCCTCAATAAGAAAGCTAGGATTCCGCATTTGTATTTTCTCAAAGACCATTTAAATAAAGTAATAATTTGGGCAGCCTCCGACTTGGTGGATGATTACCACAATACACTGCTACTCGATAAACTCAAAACCAAATAGCTTGACCGATGCTATCGTTTCCATTTTTTATTCCAACAATTGTTAATGCCGCTTTTGTCGCAACCTTTACGATCGGTAAGAACAACAAAACGGCAGCAGTACAAATGGCAACACAAAATATTCACTCACATGTTTATTGTACACACACACACACACACACACACACACACACACACACACACACACACACACACACACACACACACACATATATTCACACACTCGCGCGCGCGCGCTCACGCACTGAGACACTCTCACACATTAACTTGCACTATTCGACAAATGATCTTGAGCAAACGAATGCTTCGTTTGCATCGTTATTACCATGATCCAACTATCGTCTGCTGTTGCAGCTGCACCGATGGAAAAGAGTAAAAAAGAAGTAGAGAATTTAGCGATGAAAAAACAAATTGATGACAATAATTTCTACGCAAATAAGTGTAAGCTGAGAATATGTAGAAAATAGTTTAGCACAAAATGAACTTTTCTTCTCGTCACGTCACTATTCGCTTTTCAATTTGTTTAAACAAGTTGGTTCAACGATAGTGTTGACTCCACCAATTCGTTGAGTTTGACTATCACTGTGAAAGAAACGCCAACCGCAAACAGTTTATAGTTGAAAAAATTAGAAGCCAAAGTAAAAAAATAGATCCTCCAAAGCAAGTATTATAGTAATAAATAACAGGGAAAAAAGAAGATGGAAATTCAGGCTGTGCAAGAGCATTGTAGCGCGGGAAGGCGTCGCGCGCGCAGCTGCTGCGACTTCGCGCGACGGGAGCCGCGCACGCTTTGCTGCTCACAGGCCACCGAGTGTGGATCGACTGACTGGCTTGCGCTGTCGAGAAAGAAAACTGCACGCTTGTATTATAATATATATAGATACGTAGCCATCCTGCGGCGGCAGCGCGCCCCGGTGCCTGACCCGACTCCGACTCACAATTCTCTCTACCTCCCTACCAGCTCTCGTCTCGCGTCCACGCTACGTCAAGACTATAAACATGGTCCGTCATGCAACATTTATTGCTCAAAGTATAGAAGCAAAGACTATATCTGTATACGTACAGGTATGAATCTGATACGCCCCACACTGCTCGGTTTTTCGCCGCTCGTTGATCGACCAACGAAAAATAAATTTTTTGCATATTTTTTATGAACGACGATTCGCTCTCGGTTGTGGTTAATTCCAAACAATTAGACATTTTCACTTTTTCTCTTATCAGTGGACTGAAGCTGCTCTTAAGTATTACTCATTTCACGTACTGTCATGCAGTATTGCTATATTCTCTCTCTGAGTAAGGGCAATCTTAATTTTTCAAAATATCTCGCTCGTCGATTGTTTTGAAAGAATAAATTTCACTTGAGCTTCATTTGAATTACAAGTGAATTTCTTGTCTTTTTTGGCATACGTTATTTTTCTCGAAATGAATGAATCTAGAAACATTCAATTTTTTATTTTTCTGATGGTCGTTTTCACTTCACGTAACTATTCTGTACTAATTAATTTTACTTACGTAAGTGCATGTACAGATTTTTTTTCTTAAATTATTACAACGGCGAGAATCCCGCAGTTTTAAAAGTGATTATAAATTTTATGCGCTTTCGAATACATAATAGTATCAATGTTCTAGTAATGTCGTCATTAAAAAATTACCCAAAGTGCAATAAGCAGCAAATGAGCGCCATTAAAAATAGTGCAGGTTTATAATAGTTTTTCTACAATAAAAATATAACGATAGTATGTAAAGTAAGATGCAATAGACTTGAGAAATGAAAAATAATAAAAAAAGGCCAGGCTTTAGTTCAGTAGGTTCATTGTGCTCTGTTGCAGCATATACTTTTACGCCGAATTTAATATCACTTTCAAAATTAACAATATACAGATATATACATTCTCATGCATATCGATATACTAGTTTGGCGACATTCGTAGAAACAATTTACCTTTGCATCATTATTATTATCTCCAGCGAGAAAGTTTACAACTCGGCGTTGTGAATATTGTCTTTTATTGGAGGTTTTTTTATCGACACTGCCGTTGTTCCTTAGCTTACTTAATCGTAACGGAAATCGTCAAAAAAAATTACTTTGTAAGTATGAGTTTCATTATCCATTCAGGGAAAAAGTAACTGTAATTATACGCCGAATAACACGATAATGGGTTCATTCACTTTTGTACCCCCGTGGACTTAGAAGTTTTTGAAACTTCTACTAAATATTGCACTAGAGGCTCTATAGTTTCCAAAAGAATATCAAAACCAAGGTCACCAAAAAGCCTTGTAGAATATTCGAATATCGAGAAATATTCGAAATTGAAGAGAATGACATTGTAATATACATTCACAAAAAAAGTATAATGCACCTGTTAAAACCATAATAATTCAGAGCCCTGTGCACAAAAGTATGCTTAAAACGTAAAGAGTGCAAAAGTATTGAAAATTTGACTTCATGCGCAAAACATTATAGATAAGTCGAGTTCCGCCTTGTATTTCGATGCTTCGATGAGCGCCCTATTCGCGTCCAGAATTAAGTCCTCTAACATCATCTGAACTTAAGAAGAAACCAAGTTATTTAGGCCAACTAGATCAAAATATTTTGACCCTTAGGCGCTAAGTAATGAAGCATACAAGAGGATCGAAAGAATGGCAATATCCGTCTGCAAGATGCGCGAATTTTCTGTATGTGTCACATAATTTTGAAAAAAACAGCAAAAGAATTTTGGTGGATTTTTGAAATATAGCCATTGTGAAATATATATTTACGTATATTTACAGTTTTCAACAAAATGATGTGTAATGAACGAGGAAAAAAAACAGCAAGTGCAAATTTTTTCACTTTTTTATCCAGAATTTATTGGTCCGTATTATGGTGTAGTATTTTAATCAGAATGAAGAAGAAAAAAATTATCCCCGAGCTGGGCTTTTGGTAAAAACAAAGCATTGCAGTACTTTCTTATAAATTCAACTTTTTAAAATTAGATTTTTTAAGATTCAACGAATCTCGCTGAAAAGGATATATACTTCAGAGTAATGAATTCTTTCAACGCACTGTACAAACCTCACCACACCGTCACAAAGAACGTCCTTGAAGATATCCTTGTTATAGTGTACGAGCGTGTGTTGAGTCGCTCTCTTATATACAATTTATACATTTATGCTGTATATGGAACTGGCGAAAAAGAGAAGAACTCCTTACGGTTTCAGACGTAGATTTCAATGTGATAAAATGTTCAAAATTGTAAGAAAGGTTCCACTTTACTGATATACTGCTCGGCTATACTGATGGTGCCGTTCGATATTTGAAAAGATATAAATATTTATGCTAGTGAAACAAAGTTTGAAAGTTTCGCAGGTATATTTTCAAGGTCGGTCAAAGGACTTGCTCTACGAGTAACTCGAGTCTTGATGCATCTACTTTATCCATTGATTTTTATCATATTCCTGCACGAGTAATTTGGACGAATTCGAGAGGTTTTCAATTCTATATTGCAGTCTCAATTCTGTGAGAATGTTTAATTGATTTTCATACGTCTGTTTAAGGATTTTTTCTTAACGTTTTCGCAAGTGATTCCGCTGCCTCATTTTTTACCAACCGTAACATGAAAATGCATATTTGTATAACTTTTTTTCTAAACCAATTTTAGAAAAATTGGTACATGCAACCATCCGTATAGTGGTTATGAATAATTGGATCAAATTTCAGTCAATTTTATCCGGTATATTTTTCAGGAAACAGGATAAAAATCTTTGATCCGAAAAACGAGAATAAAAAATTTTTTTAATTTTATTTTACTCATAAAAGCAAACTGTAGTATTACAATCGCTGCAACTTTGTTTCTGATATAAGTTTAGAAATCATATAAGTTTCTCGAGTAGAGAGAAGGAGAAAAATAAAGAAGAAAAACGTTTAATTTTTACTGCCTAATGCACTCTACGACCTATTCCTCTTCACACTTTTCACTCTCTCTGCGACTATAATTCATGACAAAAGCCACTTCATCCTTGCAGAAACGTAGCAAAATAAAGCTTTTATATTCTCTCTTTCACTGCAGTACAGAATCTAGCACGTCTAGGTGAGCGTGCCAGCGTGCGTATGTACTGCATATATTCATAGAGAGAAACGACGCACTTGAGCGCCGACAAGAGTCCACGCGTGCTTTATCGTGACGACTTCGTCGTAATCGTTTAGTCCATTCCGTCTTCATTAAGGCCAAGAGAAAGAGAAAAAGAAAATACATTTTGGCAATTGCAAAAACACGAAAAAACCTGCACTGTCAATAGATATATTATATTAGCATACATATGTATATTATACACACATAGACATTTATCGGAAATTTAATGTCAAATATATGTAAAAAAAAATTATTCTGTAACGTCTGTTTCAAAAATCATTTTCGAGCCTATCACACAGTGGCTCAGGGAGGAAGAAAAATAATTTTAAGTAATATTTTTTCTTTATACGTTATTATAACGATGAAAGTAAAAGTAGATTTCGAGTTAGAATTAAAATATTCAGCGGTTCATAACATTTCGACGAATAAATTACAAGAAAAATTTATTAGCCAAGAGTTGGAGGAAAAAGAGCCTAATGATATTTGATTATAGGATAAGCGGCGATTCTATCTTATTCTTGGATCGAAAGTGAGAATATGAAGCGACTCGTTCCGCTCGATAATTTCATACCAGGAATCGAAAGTGCCTATTAATTTGACCTGTGCACCATAATTGAAAAAAAACAACAACATTAAATTTTTATACGGAACAAAAAGCTGTTAACAGCTCCGAGAGAATAAAATTTCAGTGGAGAAAAATTAGAAACCGGCCTAATACTCTTGGATTCGATTTCCCACCTTATGTCCTCCTTTGTCGTTGGGGAAATAAAATGTCGCTCTATAGAGCTTTTTGCTCACATAGTCGAATGAGTAATTGATACCAGGCCGTTCATTACAATAGACGCAAATTAAGCGACACGAGACAGGAAGCTTCGAGAAACATCATGTACATCGAGCCACATCAAAGCTTTATGATTAACCTTGCCAATGCTTGAGTAGCTTATCCATTCAAAGCGATTGGACTTATTCGCACAAGCATAATGTTAGCAGTAAGTTTAACAAACGTTTTTAATCAGCAAATTCAGAATCATTAAATCTATAAATATGTGATACATGTTTTCCTCGTTTTACGCGGCAGATGCCACAAAAATACTGTGTAAAAAAGTACATTTAATACCGTAAAATGGGTAACTTTGTTGCTAATTTTAATCATTCGAGAGAAAAAATAGTATTTTAAACTAGTGCAGATTTGATTTTTCAACAAAACCTGTTACAGTACTCGCCTTAAGCTCGTGGTACAATCTCGCGTTTTACTAAAAAAAACATAACTACAGCCATTACAAAATATACTATATCTTTATGGAGATCAGAGGAATTTTGAATCGAAGCTTTGTACAATTGTTCATAATTTTGCATGATTTTTCTTATTTTTTGGACGTGTTTTCATCCAAAGAGTTATAAAGGAATATAGTAAAATTCTTTCGTTCTTACAGTAACAGTAAGCGTAAATCGCCAAATAACGAAATCGTAACAAAAGGCTTTTATTTTTATAAGGCTACTTAAAATGTTTACTATAATCAGCTTAGGAAAAATAAATACGGCACAAGATTTAATCTAAAAAATATGAAGACGATAGGTTCTAAGAAAGTTCAAACCGTGTATAATTCGCATTTCTCATAAAAAAATCGATTAGGTCCGTAATGTAGATTTCAGAAAATCATGTTTTGTTTTTCAATCAATCAATTGTTAAAAATGAGGATGACGTCACAATCGTGGGTACTCCTTCTCCTTTGTTTTCTATGATTGTGACGTCACGCTCGTTTCAAATGCCATAACTCTGTTAACATTTCATTATAAGAAAAACCAAAAAAGACGTGTCTAATGATTTTCAGAAATCTACATTGGGGACATGATAGATTTTTTCATGAGAAAAGAGAGAGAAAAGAAAAGGAGCGAAAAGAGAGGAAAAAAGTGGTTTTAATTAAGGGGTGTAGATATTTGCCGAACGGGTATAAGTGAAACCGTGTAAAAATAATTCACGTAACACGGGAGACTACTGTACATTGTCATTCTCTAGTGATAGCGCTCACACATGTACAACGATGATCAATTCAATTAATAAATAAAAGATAGCAATTAGCGTCACGGCAATCTTGTTTATTCAAAGATGTGATAGTGCAACATAAATATCGATGGAATCCAGCGAAAGAAGGGCAAACGTGACAACTGAACTCAACAGGCGCATATAGCTGTTTAAAGTATGATGGATGATCGAATACGTACTAGTGCACCGCAAGTGCATTGAACTCGAGGCGGCTGTTTATACGTGTCACTACAGCGTGCATCAAGATTTACCTATTACGAAAAGCAATCGATACGCGTATATATATTTTATTACAGTCCGTCTATTCGCAGTCCAAAATAACCCATCTTTTTATATCTATAAATGCAAATTCTCGTACGCGAAACAATACTATTACGGGTTACTTTGGACTGCAAATATACGGTCTCATTTTATTTTATATATTTGGTGCTATCGATTATAGAAGAAGCCTCAGAAATGTACCCTGGAATTTCTACTTAACGACCGCGATAAAAAAATGTCACTTTAGTTTTGTATAGTGAGGGGTTCAATTTAACGAAACCATACCGCATATGGCGGCGTTTGAGTGAATATCCGTGGAAAGATTAGCCTCAAGACTATTGTCATTCCAAAAGAAGCGATCATGTAAGTTGATTACATGCGACTGTAAACAATTTGCACAAAGCAGGAACACCTGTAGATCGACACTAGCATAAGCTTTTTAAGCTATGAATCAACTGAAGCTGGATTGAGCTAGCGACGAGAACTTACACAGCTGCGCACGTTTAATATTTGATCCATTGCAATAGGTCATTTTCAAAACACGTTTAAAGCTCACCAGCTTACTACATCATTGTTTAGCGAGTCACGCTACTATATAGACTATATAGTATAAATAAGTTTTTACAAAATGCTATTTAAGCTAGAATTTTGGATTAATAAGGTACACACCAGGTGTATACTAGGTATATATTTTAATATATTTTAATATACACCTTGTAAGTATAAGGCATATATATACAACGTATGTATGGCCCATTCTCTGTGAAGTCCAATAGCCAAAATTTTTTAGAAAAATTGGGGCCTTTTATGACACTCTTTCAGAGGCCTACAGTTGGCCATAGCGTTTTTCCAAAATTCATGAAAAATCGCAAATATTCAAATAATTCCTAGATTAGAGTAGAATGATTCAATAGTAAAAGTGCCCAGAGCTTTTTTGTTGGAAATTGTCCAAATTTTTAGAAAAAAATCATTCCAAAGTGATTGGAGTAACCTGTGAGGTTATAAAACGGGAAAAACTTGAAAAAAACAAGAAATCTTATCGAGTTCGAACAAGATTTTTTTTCCAAAACTATGTAAAAAACTTTCTAAAGATGTCAACTACTGCCTGATAAGGTTTTGTAATGGGTCTCTTTGTCATTTTTGTAATATAAACCACAGTTTAATGTCAATCTACATTTTCAACATAAAATTGACATCTTTAAGCCCGAAAAAAATGTGAAAAAAGTTGCAGAATAGTCTTTTACATCTTAAAATAGCTTGTTTTTGCTATTTTAGCTTTTCGGCACTGTGCGCAAGCTTCAGATCAGAGTTATCTAAGTGGCCATGCCTAATAGGAATCAAAATCTTCAGAAAAGTATCCTTAATGGGCTGAGTTTTGTGGAATTTTGATTTAGACCTTCATATCAGTTCTATTATTCAATATGTGCTCAAAAACATTAATACATTTTTTTATTTCTTGCTTTTTTCACATTTGTTGGCATACAAACTTTTGTATGACTCTAATCAAAATTCCACAAAACTCAGCCCATAAAGGATACTTTTCTGAAGAGTTTGATACCTATTAGAAACTCCCACCTGCATAACTCTGATCTGAACCTTGCGCACAGGGCCGAAAGACTAAAATAGCAAAAATGAGCTATTTTTAGATGCAAATGCCTATTCTACAACTTTTTTCACATTTTTTAGGGCTCAAAGATGTCAGTTTTATGTTGAAAATGTAGATTGACATTAAACTGTGGTTTATATTACAAAAATGACCAAAAGGAGTGAATTGGTGTATGATTCCCCTTAAAGTGTAACGCAATGTAGACAACAATATGTGTCGAAAAACGTGCAAAAAAGGTAAAAAAATGGATGTTCTTAGCGATTTAAGGCATTTTGGGCCTATTTTCGACCTTTTTTGCACGTTTGTTGTCACATATTGTTGTTTACATTGCGTTACACTTTAAGACCCATTACAAAACTTTATCAGGCAGTAGTTGTAATCTTTAGGAAGCTCTTTACATTGTTTTGGAAAAAAAGTCAGGTTCGAACTCGATTAGATTTATTGTTTTTTTCAAGTTTTTTCCGTTTTATAACCTCACAGGTTGCTCAAATCACTTTGGAATGAATTTTTTCTGAAAATTTGGACAATTTCCAACAAAAAAGCTCTTGAGCACTTTTACGTTTGAGTCATTCTACTTTAATCTAGGAATTATTTGAATATTTGCGATTTTTCATGAATTTTGAAAAAACGCTAAAATGGACAACTTTGGGTTTCTGAAAAAGGGTCAAAGAAGGCTCCAATTTTTTTAACATTTTTTTGGAACAAATCTGACATCGGAAACAACAAGTTTTTCATATTAGTAGAAAAAAACCGCTGCCAATGTATTGGCAAGTAGCTTCCTCATACTTTTTTTTAACTTGAAAATAATTTGGAAATATTAATATCATCTTTTCTAATTTGTTCACAAAACAGTTTAAATAATAAATTATTTCTGTTTGTGGAATCAATTGCCAACGTTCTTCTATTCTTTGATATATTTTTATCGAATTTTTTCACGATGACGTAACAATTAATATAGTTCCCTCAAAAAAAAAATTTTTATACCAGCGGCCCGAAAGTGACTACTTCCCTGCCGCTGCGCAAAGCGGGAAGAGCGACTTTCGGGCCACTGTGTATGAAAAATAGTATACAGGCCTATGCCGCAAAAAAAGAGAGCCCCAGAGCACGTGTTTATCGGCCTCGGCTTCGCCTCGGACACTAATTACACGTACTCTGAGACATTTCTGTTTTTCGCGGCCTAGGGCAGTAATATACTATTGGAAATATTAATATCATCTTTTCTAATTTGTTCACAAAACAGTTTCAATCATAAATTATTTCTCAACCAAACGATACGAAAAAAAAAAAAAAATTTTCCCAAAAAAAAATACAATTAAAAAAGAATGAGGAAACACTATGCCAATGATTTAGCAGCGGTTTTCATGATATTCGGTGAATCTTTATCTATTTGGTCTTAAATTAAAACTTGACTGCTCTGCTCTCATGATGACAACAAAAATTGAGATAATTCCGGATATTATACGTGAAAAAATGAAAAAAAATTTTTTTGTCAAATTTACAAAAAAAAAAATTCAAAACATCGAAAAAAAATTTTTTTTCCCCGTGTATAGCCAAAAACCTTTTTCTGGCCTCATTATTACTACAAACGACAATGAATGCAATTGAAATTTATACAATCAACCATAACATTTTCGAGATTTTGCTTCGGACATACGTACATACACACACACACACACACACACAACACACACACTCACACACACACACACATACGCCTCGATGGCTATACGCCTCGATGGCTCAGTGAGTAAAGGCATCGCGCCTTTGTTTACTGAATCTGAGAGTGTCGTTAGGGCCTGGGTTCAAGCCTCGTCGGAGAAAACTGTCACTTGTGACTTTTCTCTCTCGATGAGATTGATCTCGGGCCTGGGTGGTTCGGATTCCACCTAAAATATAGGCCCATGGCTGGCTAGTCCGCCCTCCGAAGCGTGGAAAACCCCCAATCGTTGCACAGCGAGCGGGGGTGGACCCAAAAAGATGAAATAAGTGCTAACGCACACAATAACGATGGGTCCCTGAACCCCTAATCGTCGCATATCACTATGCGATGGACGGGGGATGTATGGAAAACGACCAACAACCGACGTGGCAGAAATGCCCTGCCCCGGTCCTCACCGAAGTAATGTCTAACGATGGTCCCGGTGAGGTACCACAAATGGGGAGTAGAAAAAAAAAAAAAAAAAAAAAAAACACACACACACACACACACACACACACACACACACACACACACACACACACATACATACATACGGACATTTGTTGAGAATTCAATCTAGTTTACAAATATGTAAACCAAATTGTCCTACGAAGTCTGGTTCAAAATCTCGTTTTCGAGCCTATCACAGAGCTTCCTCCATGAAGAAGCAAATTTTCCCAATAAAAAAATACAATTAAAAAAGAATGAGGAAACACTATGCCAATGATTTAGCAGCGGTTTTCCGCTAGGTAGCTCCTAGGTCAAAGCTGACTACGGCATTCGATTCTACAGACAAAAATACGTAAGAAAATGTATTGTTAAGATTATTTTTAATCTCAAAACAGAGCTTGAAATAATTTGAATGGTTGACCGATTTTGCTCCTTTTTAGAAGCACGTTTTTAAACTTCAAAAATCTATCGACACCGGTTCCCAACACTTTTCAGAGATTCTGAACCCGGCTTTCTTTTCTTATAGACTTGAATTTTAAGAATCGCCATGACGTAAACGCGATTTTGAACATTTTTGCAACAGCGAACCACCTTAATATATATACCTTATATTTACAAGGTATGTACCAGAAATAAAAACTTTGAGCCCCTGTAGATCCATGAAGGATAGACCTAGAGGGCTAAAATTTTAAGGATTTTCATTTTTCAATGTACTCTTTAAGAATACATACTTAGCCTGAAAGTCATTTTGTTGACATATCACGCTTGACGTGGAATAGCCCATACATGTATGAATTATACGAAGCAATGGCACACATCTGGTTTTTATAGTGCTCAAGAACCGCAACACTTTCCTTAAGTGTGTATGCAATATATATTTTTACATATATAGATATCATATATACAGTAAGGTCTGTATGTGTTAGCTGAAACCAACACGGCATACATTAATACATAAGTACAGAACGCATTCGATGGTTTCTCTCGTATTATAAAAAACCAAAGAGCTACAAGCTATGAAACCGCGGAGAGAATGCAAAGACACTTTTTTGTGACTGCACCTCCGTGCTTTTTGTGACTTTTTGTGTTTGTATAACAAGGCACTTGGGCAAAAGAGTTTCGCGGTCAAAGTACGAACTCGCACGCCCAATTAACTGTTTTCAAACTTAGTCAAATGCATCGTACAATGAATATTAATCTTCCTCAGAAAGTCAAAAATTATACGCGACTTTCGCTGGGTTGGCTTTATGTATAACAGCAAGCAATACGCGCACACAATGAAAGATTTTTTCCTCGAGTCGCAATTTTCAAGCAATGCTCGCGATACCGTGACTGCACTAGCGCAACACTAGTAGCGGTTGCAGCAGCAGCAACAAAGGTACATCTGCAGTATCAAAAGCTCGAATTCGTATTAAATTCGTATGTATAAGCTCTCCTCTATGGGTGTATATAATAGCTGCGTGGACAGTTCGCGAGCGCGTATTATATTTTATACCGAAGTGTACATTGCACATATACGTTTCGGTCATAATACAGCCAGCCAATTTCACGCCAGTCAAATACCATGCAAGTTTTTTAGCTACTGTGCACTCACAACCGGTCATGTGATACATATTGTGCAATTGCGACAATAGACTACCGTGACAACTTGTAAAACACCTCTAGAAAATAATTTTTTATTTGAATATTATCAACTGCTATTCTCATCATTACCTGACTTTAATCAACAAGCAAATATATTAAAGGAATGAGATAATTGAAATAAAGTAAACATTTCCCGATGTAGCAAAAATCGTGTCGTCATGCAGTGATGGTAAAGTTTTATAGAGAAGACCGGAGTGTGGTTTGCTACTTTTTTGGTAACTCGTACAATTCTTCAATTCAATTTAATTACTCGTCAAAAAAATGACTTTGCAACAGTATATATTTCATTTGGATAAACAAATGAATGTAGTCCTAGGTACACGTTTAAACGATCCATTTTTTCTGTCATTTACGGTGTTACGCGTAAGTTCGACTGGTCACTTGAAATTTACTTGTACTAATTTAATTCTTGGAATCAAAATGACTTTAAAATGATAGCATTTGAATGAGTAATAAATTATTTCTGTATGCGTATTAATTTTTGTGCAAGAAATACAATTGAGAACTGGTAATTTCAAAATTTATACTATGTAAGATTGGTAATAAATTTATTAGTAAAAAAAGTTGGTTTAAACAGAAATACACGACTATTCGGTTATAACGAACATGATGAAAAGAGAAATAAAACGAGCGAGAGAAACAAATGTCTTTTTTTTATATAAAGTTTTGAAGTTTAATGATTAGTTTTTTATCTAAATGAAAATAAAAAAATGATAATTAGGAAATTTAGGAAATTGAAATAAATGACTTATTGAGTATTAAAATTTTAGCGAACGCCACATTTGATTCTCCCACAAAAAATTATAAAAACGATCGACCAAACATTTAGACGTTATAGCGTACGTACATGGCACAATTAGTAACGTACGCAATTTTATAGTAGGGGAGAGCGGGGTGTGTTGACATGCGAGGTAAGTTGGCCCACCGCATAATTCTCCTTATCAACGACTTGAAAGGAGATGGTACTATCACTAATTGAAATACTATATCGTAAATCATGTTTGCCCAGAAAATTAGTTATGTATCAGTCTTGAGTACTGAAGTAGATGCATTTGAAATATTTTCATGGTCGAAAAAAAATATTTCGTGTTACAAAAACTTTAATTATCTTTTAATTAATTATCTTTTAATGTTCTGAAGTAATCGTGATTAATTATTTTCTATTAGATAAAAATACATCTTGTTTAATGTGTGTTTATATATAAACTTTACGTTATAACCATGACGTGTGTTTTCAAGTGACTTTTTTATAATTACTATGCCAGCTTACCCCCATCAGGGGCAAATTGACACTTCTGTCTTTATTACCTAAAAATGCGTATAAACAGTGCAGGAATATTTTTTGATTGGTGTAAAAGTATATATGTACTGTTAGCTCTTTACAATCTTAATTTCTATTAAAAAAATGTCAGTTTCTTAAAAGTAGCGCCAATACTCCCCGGTCTCCCCTACTGCGCTAAGTTCACATTTATACCCCCTTTTCCGATGTATAAGTCGCACTCATAAGAGCGACGCGGTGCCCGCAGCGCTAGAAAAGATTTCTCAATGTGGACGAACTAGAAATTAATGATCAATGAAAAATAGTTCAATCAAAGAGAAAATTTAAGATACAATCGGAATGAACAGGCAAAAATCTATCGATTTTCACATGTGAACTGTTATCTTTTCCCCTAAATAAGAAAAATTGTGATTGGTACTAGAATGCTGTACGTGCATAGTTTGAATCAATTTCCGAGAACGCCGTCATATATCTGAACAGCAAAGTAGGGGCGATGCTTATACCTACCCATGTAATATTGTTATTATTGCCACGTACGTTATAGACACAAGCAGCCCCCACTATATTGGAGCTACGAATTCGGCTCAATGCTGAATTATGCGACACTATATTCCTCAAGAGTACATTACAATCCTCAAAATTTGAGCATTTAATTAAAATTCGTACATTAAACTTATAAACTATTATTAATTAAGCTTTAATTTAAAAAAAATAGAATAAATTTGTACACATTTGAAAATCCACAGTTAGGAACAGGACAATATCTTACTTATTTTGGATTTCATAATTATATAAATAATATGAATAATCAACTTTTTAGGAGTAAGCTCTTTGCCAATTTTATTTTTAGTAGATATTTTTAGTAGATAGACTATAAGAAACGTTTTATTTTGTAAAGCAATTAAAGCCTATAACTCAATTTAGGATATTTGATAGATTCAAAAGAGATTTCATCTCTTGATTTTAGTATGAACTGACACAACACAGGTACACACATACATTTATTTATTCACATTTATTTTTTCCAAATCAAACCTTATTCATGATCGTGTTCTTGATGCGGAAATGTAAATGTATTTATAACGTAAATGTTAAGTATTATTACATTTATACATACCCAAATCAAGCAAGAAGAATTTTGTTGTCGACGTCTTTTTACCTTACTTTTTTATTTAAAATAGGATATCTTTTAAAACGCAGTAGTGGATCTCCAATGGTATAAATTTTTAATTTAAGTTCAATACTGCACTTGATAAGTAGAAGCTATACCAAAGTATAACTAAATATTTTTATAGCTATCAGTCTCGCTGAGTTTTGGACAGTTTCGAAATTAAGATTATTCGATGCATAAAACAATCTTTCACCGAGGTTACTGTACAAGAATCCGTCAATATTTATTGGATGGAAAAAAAGTTATTCGATTTGGAAAGGCAGACCAGCAGCGTGTATGATTATGATTTATACATACCCCTTCGGCTGGTATTTATAGTCGATTCGGCGATGAAATATGAGCGATAAGGAGATCCGTACCTCAGCCCAAAAATCGAAATTTCGATCTAGTTTTCTGAAACTTCTAGTGAATATTTCTCTAAAAGGCTCTATGGCGACCTTAAAAACATCAAGATGAAGGTCGCCATAGAGCCTTTTAGAGAAATATTCACTAGAAGTTTCAGAAAACTGGATCGAAATTTCGATTTTTGGGCTGAGGTACGGATCTCCATAAGGAGTAGTCCTCGCTTAAAGCCGATGGCCAGCTAATAAGCTCTATTGACGAAAGTTAGTGTGCTATACAAGATACTATATACTCTATACATATATATGGGCTATTCCACAACAGTTGCCGGACAAAAAAATGAAGTTGAAACGAACCACGTACTCTTCAAGAACATAATGAAAAATGAAAATCCTGAAAATCTCAGCCCCCTAGGTCTAACCCTCATGGATCTACAGAGGCTAAAAGTTGGATTTTCATGTTTTGAGGATATTCTGCTTGTTCCTCTGTTTTTCTGGGGTGCATATAAAAAAATTTCTAAACCATGATTTTCCATGTAAAATTTGATGTTTTAGGGGTATTATAAAGTCGAAAATTTGATGTTAAAGGGTTTTGAGGTTATGAATGTCATTTTTGAGTAAAAATTTAAATTCTACTTCAAATTTTATATGAAAAAACATGGTTTAGAAATTTTTTCATATGCAACCCAGAAAAACAGAGTAACAAGCAGAATATCCTCAAAACATGAAAATCCAACTTTGAGCCTCTGTAGATCCATGAGGGTTGGACCTAGGGGGCTGAGATTTTCAGGATTTTCATTTTTCATTATGTTCTTGAAGAGTACGTGGTTCGTTTCAACTTCATTTTTTTGGCCGGCAACTGTTGTGGAATAGCCCTTATATATATGGCCGATACTCTGTCAACTCAACCGGTCAAAATATTTTTCCTATATTTAATACGATGAACACATTGTTTGGGATGTCAGGAATGTGCAAAAAAATTTATAGAGCGATTGGGGCCTTCTATCACCCTTTTTCAGAATTTCAAAGTTGGCCCTTTTCGCATTTTTCCGTAATTTATCAAAGATCGCAAATATTTCATTAAGCTCTAGCTCAGTGTAGAATGACTCAAAAGTAAAAGTGCACCGGAGCTTTTTTGTTAGAAATGGTTCAAATTTTTTTAGAAAAAATGGGTCCGGAAGCGATCTGAGCACTCTGGAGGCTTCTACAATAGAAATAATCAAGAAAAAACAAAAAACTCAAAATCTAATCAAGTATGATCCGGACTTTCCTTTCCTAAACTATTTAAGAAGCTTCCTAAAAATGTCAACTACTCCCTTTTAAATTTTTATAATGGTTTGAGCATTATTACGCTCTGGGGACGCTAATATGTATCGAAAAACGTGCGAAAAAGGCCCCTAAAACAGAGTATGATAATTGAGCGTAATAATGCTCAAACCATTATAAAAATTTAAAAGGGAGTAGTTGACATTTTTAGGAAGCTTCTTAAATAGTTTAGGAAAGGAAAGTCCGGATCATACTTGATTAGATTTTGAGTTTTTTGTTTTTTCTTGATTATTTCTATTGTAGAAGCCTCCAGAGTGCTCAGATCGCTTCCGTACCCATTTTTTCTAAAAATTTGAACCATTTCTAACAAAAAAGCTCCGGTGCACTTTTACTTTTGAGTCATTCTACACTGAGCTAGAGCTTAATGAAATATTTGCGATCTTTGATAAATTACGGAAAAATGCGAAAAGGGCCAACTTTGAAATTCTGAAAAAGGGTGATAGAAGGCCCCAATCGCTCTATAAATTTTTTTGCACATTCCTGACATCCCAAACAATGTGTTCATCGTATTAAATATAGGAAAAAATTTTTGATCGGTTGAGTTGACAGAGTATCGGCCATATATGTATGAGCAGTTCCAATACTTTTTGCACTTTTTTAAAAATCGGATTCATGGATTTCCTTCAAATTTGAGTATGTTTGAAAACACAAAAAAAAAAATTTCTCGAAAAAATTTTTGAATCTCATAGTGCACATGGGCCCTCTGTTGGGCTATTCAAACATCGAAAAAATGGACTATTTTGCTCTGTTTTGACGTGCTCGTCGATAATGGCCCCGTGAACCGTTTTAAGTCCTGCTGGTCTCATTTTTTTCGTTGAAATTTCAACTTTTTTTAAAATAAAATTTCAACCCCCTAGCTATTAGGGTGCACTTCTGAGAAGCGTTCGCGTGGAAGGTACAATTGGTAAAATCCGTCACGTTTTAAATGGCTGCATAAATGGTATATATGCTTAAAAATATTTTTGCAATAGCTTATTTTAAAGGTCTATTTTAGACCTTTAAAATGTGACCCACAAAATTAAAATCCAATCATTTAATCTCCGTATAGAGCCAATCTAGTTCAGCTATATCACGAAAATCACGGTTTTACACATTTTTGAAGTGTCCAAATATTTTCCTCAAAACTCGAAACGTCACCAAAATTTTTTGAGAGATAGTTTTTTAAATTTTCAAAAAGTCTGGTAGGTTTTTTTCTTGGTTTCAAGCAAAATTTATGTTTTTTTATTAATTGAAATATCGAATTTTTACATCTGAAATAGCTAAAATATTCAGCTTCATTAACATTCAAAGGAGCGAGGGATTAATATAACTTTTAGTAAGATTCATTTTATCAAAGAAGAGGTCAACACCTTTAATTTGAGCCGTCAACGAACTCATTTGGTGCTCGGGAACCAAAGTTATCGGGATGAGAAAAGCCAATCTTAGAAAATTTAATATACAGGACAGGCAATAAATAAAGAGACCCCTGGAAATCTCAGGGAGTGAACTTAAAATAAAATTAAAAACCTTATATCCGATGTATTTTTCAACGAGGAATCCAATAGTGACCTTTAATTTGACCTTGAACATAACCTCTAGGCTACAGCGAACCAAAATCGATTTTTAACACTGTTACCCCTTTTTTTATTTCAGATTCAAAAAGAGCGAAAATTTCATATTCGAGTAGGCCTTTTGTTTTTTTGTCATGGTGATTTTAAGAGCGCCACATTTCCAAAATAAACTCTTTATTAGTTGAACTCAATATTATGTTAAATTTGGGCTTCATTTTTGTACTGTAACGTCCTTCTCTGGGGGGGGGGGGGGGGGGGGGGGGGCGTCTGGAAAATCTGGAAAAATTATTTTCTGGTTTTTTTCATCAAAATGCATAACCTCAAATTTTTTTAGATTTTTTAATCGAAGGCGATAACTTCTAGAGCCGAAAAATGCTGATATTTTTAACAAAAAAGGTTCCTAGAACCCAATGGTTGAGCTATAGGAGGCTTCAATCAAAAACTTGAAACAATCAAAATTTATTAAAATTTGACAAGGAATTGAAAAAAATTTTTTTTACTGGAACCATCGGGTTCCAGGAACCTATTTTTTGTTAAAAATAGTGTTTTTCGGCTATAGACGCTATCGCCTTCAATTAAAAAATCTAAAAAAATTTGAGATTATGTGCTTTGATGAAAAAAAGAAGAAAAAAAATTTTCCAGATTTTTTGAGGCTCTGTACCGCCCTAAAAAAATTATTTTCGTGAAAAAAAGCAGTTTTTCAGCTCTAGGCTTCATGGGCATGAATGAAAAATTCTGAAAAAATTCAAGAGATTGAAAGATCACAGAATTAAGAAAAAAATACTCTGGTTTGGTATATCGAACCATTTCACAGAAAATAAAATAATTTAAATTTTTAATGATTTTTTCTGAAGGCCTGAAGCACTAAAAAAATCTGAACAAAATTCAAGGTTGTTTTGTTCGAAAGTATTTTTATGAATTTTTTCAGATTTTTTAATTACTTCAGGGCTTCAGAATGAATATAAATAGAAAATAGACGTTTATAGCGGGGGTGGGGGTTTAAAATTTGGGGTTTGGGGCCCTTTCATGATGTACTATAACATACCAAAATTTCAGGAAAATCCGTGGACTCGTCCGCAGGTTTATTTAAAAGATTTTTAATCTGACCCATATATTATATATAGTATATACAAGAGTATATATACTATATACTCTTTGTTAGCTACGTGCGGAATTTTGATCACTGCAGCGAGCTGCGAGCTCTGAGCTGCAACAAAAAAAATGGTGCACAATCCAACAAATACTTCCGGCTTTAAGTATCAAGCGAAGAAAGTTTGATGGCGTGATCAATGAAGACCTGCTCCTGCTGCTGCCGCTCGACTTTTTGTTGCATGAAAAAGACCCCATGAAATACTGTTAGCTCTAACTGTGAAATCAGGTCTATTCAAGCGCGATAACGTTTCGCGTTTGCAGTGCATTGCTTCTCCCTCTCTCTTCTTGTCTCTTTTCTCGCCCTCTCGCACGTTCTTTTTCTGTAATGTTTCTTTGCTCAATGATCTGATAACTACAAAAAAATAATTATTCTCTTCGAATGGAAATATTCACTGCATCAGGCGTGGAAAAGATGCGATATTATGCAGAAAGTGTATCATCTAAATTTAATTTTTTCACTATAGACGATAACCTTTCTCGAAGTGTCACGAAAATCACATTAACGGATAATTTCCATGGCAGAAAATACAATTGCATTGAAAATGTAGCGTGTATCCGACCGAATTCCAATTTTACGAAAAATCTTTTCAATATAACGACGACCATCAATCACCTGTATACTGGTTATATATAAGAGTCATTTCACGTCAAGTCTCCAGCGCGAGGCCCACATGGCATTATTAGGCGTAATCACCCAATTTCTAACTCGCTGTAAAAGTACCTAAATGCCCCTAGAAGAAAAAAGTAACCCACAATTTCGATGGGAAATTACCTCAGCTTTCCGATGGTGAAGTCAGATTTTCAAAAATTTTCCATTTTCCTCGGAAAAGTCGTCAGAAAATCTTTTAAGTCAAATATCTCAAAAAGGGCATTTTTAAGATTTTTCTAAATAGTCTCAATCGAAAGCTGAGTATGTGGATAAAATAAAGACGCACTTTTAGTTTGAAAATAATTCAGTTAACAAAATAAAATTGTACCTGGCCCCGCAGAAGTCTTCGAAAAAGGTGGGAATTGAAAAGATAATTTACACTATTCAATGAAATATTGTTTGAGCACTCGCTGCATCAAGCCTCAGAGACTAACTAAGGCGTCTAAAGTTTGCATCTAACTGTTTGAGCTAGACTGACAGATTAATAGAATCAAGACAACGATTTGTTGGAAAGGAAATTGTATTACATTGTACATTTATCAGCTATGATTATAATAAAAAATTATAGTTTTTTTACGATCGTTGCAAAAGCACATCATATTCGAAGTTTTTTATAGATTAAATATAAATAACTAAGGAGTTTTATAAGAGATAAATATTAGTTGTTACTTAGATCAAGCTTTGAATTCAAATTGTCTTTTGATTAATTATAGAACACGTTTTGCGAAAGAAAATCGTCGAGCTTTTTTTGAACAAAATTTTCACATACTTAGTAGGTGGAAATTACAAACCCAACACAATACTATTCCTTTAGGGTTTTCCTTAAAACTATTTTATTTATTACTCGTTATGAAATTTTCGCTAGAATTCGTTAAAAAAAATTAACGAGAATCGAGCAATAGGTGACAGGATGAAGAGCATGAAAATTTCTTTTAGTGCGGATAAATTATTTATAGCTGTTGGAACAATTTTACGAATGGATATTGTAATCATTTCCTTTTTAAATTCATTTTTAAAGCTTTCACTCTAGCAAGACGAGAAATAAAATATTACAAATTGTATTTCGACCTACAATTTAAGCAAATAACGATGAAATAATACCGAAAAACATTATTAAAGCAGTCACGCATCATTAAGATTTTGAGCAGTTGCGCGTGTATCAACTAAGTTTGTAGATGTAACTCATAGATTTAGCAAAGCCTTCCTGGTTGATTCCGACGCTTATATCGCCTATATCCAATCTGTTCGATCGGTAATGGTCGTAGCATAGTATTGCAAGCTTAAGTTTGCGAGCGCTTGTTACAAAATACAAGTAGAAAGTTGCTTTCGTGAGCAAAAAATCAGTGACCCATTCGCGACTGCGGCAAAATATTGTGCGCGCAACGCCAACAGCCGTCGCCGCGGCCGTCAACTATGGTTAAGCGCAAATCGAAGATGCTCTCTGCTGCAGTAGTAGCGGCTCGATAACGGGTTCTTTTTATTGCTAATGGTTACGCTACACTGGAAAAAAAGTCTTACACAAACGTCTCTCTGACTTTTTTCTTTTGTCGTTTTAATTATAAACATTGCCGGAAGTCAGTCAAAGAAAGAAAAAAAGGGTTATTAAAAATGAAATAATTGCTTTACAGCTTGAAACTTTAAACGATGTAATCAGTTATTAGATTAACGAAAATTTACATTAATTACACTTACAGTCATGTAGAAATGCACCGTTTGTTAAGTAGACGAAAAATAGTCTCTAGATTATTTAATTAGGTTGTAAAAACCCATTATAAAGATTTATTTTTACTTCTATCATGCAAAATGGATATCATTAACTATCAATAAAATTAACCGATACCTTTTTCAAGCAATCGATTTTTTTTTTTTAATGCCAGAGCTTTGAAAAATACAAAGGATGATTTTACACACATCTTTCTTCAAGAAATAGGAAAATTTTTCTCACAATTCAAATAAACCAAAATTTCGTTGTTTCGCCTATGAATTTGATAATGTTTTTTTGTTTTTTAAATGAGTAATTAAATGCCGAAAACTAATCAAAGCACATGGATATCGCTAATTAAGTTTTTGGGAAACCATCTTCGATTAAAATCGAAAAGCTTATTCGAAAAGAAATGAATTGATTCATAAATTACCTTTTTACACAATTACGAGATGCTTCGTCATCATCTGTCGGCCCCCCCGCACCAGAATCCTATAAAAATTAAAATTGTTAATCTTCGAAATCAGACATAAACTTGAGCAAAATATTGTATTCGTATTAGATAAATTATAGATTTGATTTATAATAATTTTGCCGCATTGATTACACATCGTTATAGAGTGGATGATTCCAATATATTCCGTAATCAAAACCCAAGTAAGAGGAGGATACTCAACCATCCAAACAGTGGAGTGCAAGCTCTCATTTCAAGAGCAATAGATACCTCAAGATTCAAAAAATTTAAAAGATTACTTGAAATCTTTATGTACAGTAAATCAAATAAAAACACGAAATAAGATTTCAGCAGAAACGTTCTTCTTTGTATGCACCGATACACTGATGATATGAAGTGCCTACTCGACGATGTAAAATTAATTTATGCCTATTTACTTATTGTTGTATAAACAGGTTGTAAATAAATATAAAAGTTAAAAAAAATTTTAACTCGAAAACTGTAACAAAACCGAGTACGCTACTTGAGAGACTTGTTTGAAAATTGAATGAAACCATCCCGTGGTGGGGTTTTGCGCTGAAAGTCTCCCTTTCACCCTCTATATTTCTTCCTCTCGTTAGCTTAAAATCTGTAACTCCTGTTTCGTGACGCTCTCCGGCCGTATGTAAACAAACATACAATAGAATAAGAATTGCATAATGAACTATAATGCAGCTGCTATACAGTTTACGTATAGAAAGCACTTGCATTCGAGTATTTTCAATGGTAGCTTATGTAGCTACATGCATTTTTATATAGACATAGTCACACCCAGACTACGCGAGGATGACGCGACACGACGCAACTTCAGCCAACGCGTTATTCTTTGTTTATGAACACGAAGTTATAAGTACGATAAAGTTCATTGTTTGCCACATTAGAAAAGAATACTGCTGTTGTATTTATGCAAGCACTAAAATAATCACATTTTTTGCGCCAACCAATTCAAAAATATATACATGTCATATTTATTGCAAATAATATTTGTCCACTGTTCTTCGACTTTATTAATTTGGGGAGCTGATTTGAATAAAAAACGATTGTTGCCTTTACTGAATAATCATTTTATTAATGATGATAAATTGAGTATGATGATATATCATTTACAATGCATTATATGTTTAAGAGATTTTTTACCCATTTATAGTTCTTGCTCAGAGCAACAGTCGAGTATAGCAGTATTATAAAAATAATCAATGCAAAACAACGTGAATTTTATCATATCTCAATACATCGTCTATGCCGTGCCTATGCAATCAATGGACATCATCTAGGATATTCAAATCATGTTTTTGATGTTGAATTCGTAATGCTTGACATTCTTATATCAAAGCCACATATAGCTACCCAAAAGTAAAGAATATTGAATATGTGATCGGGACTAAAAAACGAGTACATCATACTTGCATTAAAATGGCTATATATCTGTCAATTTTGCTTGGATTAACGTAAAATTTCAACACAATACTCTTGGAGGCCTAGAAAATCGAAAAAGATAACAAAAAAAGTAAAAATTCGGTTGAAAAATACTGCACCCCCCTCCCTTAAGCATACTTTTGAATGACTGTGTCCTTTCATTTCATTTTACATAATATATGTTTTGCTCGGTTTGAAAAGATACGAGCAAAAAATGTTTTATAATATCCATCATAAAACAGTTAATCTCGCCCGAGGTTGCATTTGTGACCATTGGTGTTCCAAAGAAGTGTATTCCACCTGAACGCTGTAGCTCAGATACTCTGAATATTATATTACGATAGGTAAACAAATACACGATTTTCCAAAAAATGCAAATGAAGAAAAAATGTACATGCAAAGAAATGCAATAAATGCTCACGAAAATTCCTGTATCTCTCATTCTCTTCTGAAAAGAAAATATGTTTGACAAATTGATTTGTGTCATTCTAAAGGTACCTTTAAGGGGGGGGGGGGGGGGGGTATAGTTTTTCGCAAAAATTTTCGATATTTTTTTTATTGTCTTATTCGATTCTATAAATATTCAAGAGTATTCAGGTAAAATTTTAGGCCAATCCAAGCAAAATTAACCAAGATATGACCATTTTAATACACGTGCGACGAAGGAAGGACTGGGACCACAAAATCTTTGAACGCGTTTCCTGAACAATAACATTTTCAAAGACGGTGTAGATCATATCTCAAAAACTTATCGACCGATCTTTTTGAAATTTTACACCGTTATTTATTAACTATTTTACTAGGTAGTGACGTCGAGATATTTTTATTTTTGCGAAAATTTTCATTTTTTTTTCAACAATTTTCCGAAAAAAAGTGCACTTTTTCATTTTTTTCCTATTTTTTCAAGTATAAAGTCTTGCCAAACTTTCAAAAATGAAAATTTTTAAAAAAACTCGACGTCAGTACCTTCAGAATCTTCTAAACTAAAAAAAAATTTGTTGGGCTTGTTTCGGATAATTCTACGAGGAGTTATCGTGTACACCGCATTTTTCGACGTGTTTTCTTCAAACCGATGCCACAGACTCATTTTTCAATATTTTCCAACAAAAATTTAGCTGAATACTCTTGAAGTGATGCTTTTTAGAATACAAATCGATATTACTACATTTTCATTACTAGATTGCAAAAAATAAGTCTCAAAAATGAGCAAAAATAACTAAAAATTAACTATACCCCCTCCTTAAGCACGGGTTGCAACATTTCACAAACTGCAGAAGCAATGAAAATCACGGAAGCGCGTGCACTCTCTCTCCTATCACATGCTTATATATTAAGCACGAATCGCTCCTTATCAGCTCAAGTATCGTTGCTCCATGTTCAAGAGCGATTCTTTATACATTATTTGTGAACGCGGTATGTATCACACACTCGACTGAGATTTATATCCAACGAAACAGGTAGGCTTTTTTTATTAAGGTGGTTCGGTCAAAATAATCGTAATAGTATATTCAGGCGGCTACTTTCACTTTTTTACGAATATGATACGAATGGCACATCGGTGTTCCTTAATGCTCATAATCAGTCACATACTCATGTTTTTTTAAATTAGTTAGTGCGGGAAAGTGAAATTGTTAACATACCGATCGAAAAGTAATGGATTAAACTATAATTAAGTGGTTTTTGGATACAATCTAGCTGGTAGTGAAAAAGTTACAGAGTAAAATGTACTAAATTCTTATGGCCTTCCATAAGAGCCTATGTTGCAATAACCACTTTTGAAAGCTTTGTTCTCAGAAATTAGTGCGGTACCTAACATATGCTGAAACTTTGACAGTTTATTAAGTAACCCTTAAACAACATTTCTGCAAAGGTCCATGAGAGTCTAGCTCAAACGCGTTTTACTACCGAAACAACCTTAAATGTGCATATTCTAATCGTGATCGGTGAAGTGATTTTTCTTTAAATTACAGAGAGTGAAAATGCAATAGGCGTTTGGGTTATAATTTATGCGCTAAGCAAAATTGATAATATTTATCGATCAACGGAGTAGGAGAGAATTGCATTGCACAATGACCTGAATTATTTGATGTCTCGCGCTTTCTTTTGATGCTTGCAATGCACAAATAATTGCGATCGTGCAGCCAACCACACCGCTGCTTCTCGTAGTTTGGTCGCCTTATAAACACATCACATACCAATGACAACTCGTCAGCTGCAGTGACTAGCTCGAGAGTCTTTCAAAGCCTCCGTCGGAGCAAATATATCTGCTCGCGAGAATCTATAGTAACCCGAATATCTGTCTTGGCTCTATGACGCACACGGTGACCCATGACTGACGAGACTACCTACCAAAGACGTTCGAGCAAAGCAATGCCAAAAACAAAAAAAAGCAGAGATTTGAATAATTCTCTGCTGCATGATACAGTAATCCCTGGGGGGATCCAACGTTTCAAAGACTTGCAATTAAGTAATTCAAGACAATGCATAAATTCGTAGGTAGAGATGAAGGAAAAGAAATGTGTATGACTGTGTGTGTGATATATCTAATAAAATAAATCATTGTTTCAGACTGTTTTCTATTAACTAAGGCTTGCAGTTTGCTGAGGAAATTATCGTTGTAATTGACTGCGATGACAAGATTGATTAATCAATTATTGCACAACAAATTAGTTTATAAAGCATCAAAAAAATTATTGTAATATCGAACTTTTAATGTTTAAGGTAAATGATTTGAATTTTCCGTACTTTTATTATAAACCAATAAATACATTATTTTCATTCAGTTATTTACGAAAAACATGATAAATGAACTCATTACCTCGTGATTTGCTTGTTTTACTGTACGTATAACAACAAATTCTAGGCTTAAATGTGAAACGTTTTCAAAGGTTTTCCAATTGATAAATGAATTTTGTTCAAACTGACGGCTTGAAAGTAGCATTATCTAGCCGTTTCGTTTAGATGCTGTAAGAGTTTTCGCAAACATTTTGAACTACATAGTGTTTTTCAATGTTTCTCAGCGTATTTTGATGCTTTTAATCGACGATTTCCTAAAAAATTGTCAGCTTTCAAATTATCAACAAATTAATCGTTGATACGACCATACTTTGTAAACTATTAATTAAAGATTGACTGAAGTAATCCTTTTTCGTGTTGTTTTTATTGAAAAAACAAAGCGATGAAATTTTTAAAAGCTAAAATTGGGTTATTTTAATAAGACGAAAAAATGATTAGAGCAACTTTTGTTTAGAATCTGGCAAGGAATCTACAAATATTTTTCAATTTTCACATTTGTTATAGATTAAAATGAAATTTCCGTTAAAAAAAAAAGGATTTTTTTTCCAAAAAAAAGTATTGATTCTAAACAAAAAATTATTTTGGTATTTTTTTCGTTCTATGCATATTTAACAAACTAAAAAGGTTAAAAACGCCAATACATCTGCTATAATTATACAATAGAATAAATATAGAATGTGCTAAAAAAAGCTTAAGCTTAAAAATCTGCTTTGCTGGTTTTTAATGAATAGAGCCAGCTCAGAATTATTGAATTTTAACCCAAAAAAGTGCATCATACAAAACAGCTGTATCTCGGCGAATTTTGCGAATTTTCAACTCTGAAACGGCGTTTGAAAGGTGAGAAAAAAACCTATCAGATAGTTGTATTCAATTATTCTCATGAGTGATTATACTTAGCCATTTTCTTGAAGAAACGAATAAATTTTTCCATTTTTTTTTTTATTTTATAGTTTTTGGGATAAAATCGTGCTTTTTTCGGCACTAAAATAATTTTAAAGTGTATACTTATAATACCGTTGGATTCGCCATGAAAATGCTAAATTTTGGCGGTGTCAAAAATTTTCTAGATTTTTTCTGTTCATTTGCCGCTCGCTCGAAAATGAACTTTGCGAAATTTGCGAAAAAGAACGATCGAAAAAGTGTATTTTTTTCAATGAAATGTACTCCTAGGTCAAAACTAACTACGGCATTCGATTCCGCAGACAAAAATACGTAAGAAAATGTCGTTAAGATCATTTTTACACTTTGAACAAAGTTTGTAATAAATCGAATGGTTGCCCGATTTTGCTCCTTTTTAGGAGCACGTTTTAAACTTCAAAAATCCATCGACACCATCTAAAATCATTTATTGAGTTCTCGTTTAAAGGAAACTTCATTTTAAACCTCAAACTTTCAGATTCCGATGGATCCCCCGAGATACAAAAAATTTTTGAAAAGTGGACCACCCTAATATATATAGGCTAAGCCATAGTTAGAGTGATGGTCAAAAGAAATTTTTTTCTGAAATGATGTACTTTTGAAGAGTACATTGAAAAGTGAAAATCCTGAAAGTTTCAGCCCTCTAGGTCCAACCCTATTGAATTTTCAGGGCCTCAAGTGAATTTTCTTATTCTGGCTGATATTCTGCTTGCAATTCTGATTTTCTGGGGTTAACATGAAAAATTGTTCAATCATGGTTTTTAATGTAATATTGATGTAGAATCAAATTTGAACTTAAAAATCATATATGATACAACTTCTAGACCCAAAAAATGAGCCATTCAGGTATTTATCATATAGGGGACAAAAAAAATGTGTTCGTCTCCTTCGATTAGGCCCATATTGTAATATGTTCATCAATACATCAAAATACAACTTTTGAAAATTTTAGTTATCAGCAGACAAACAGAATTCATTATTGAGCTTAATATGAGTCAAGAAATCAAGGAAAATTAGAGAAAAACTATGTTTCTTGAATCTAAGCTCAATAATGAATTCTGTTTGTCTGCTGATAACTAAAATTTATCAAAAGTTGTATTTTGATGTATTGATGAACATATTACAATATGGGCCTAATCGAAGGAGACGAACACATTTATTTTTGTACCCCTATATGATAAATACCTGAATGGCTCATTTTTATGGATCTAGAAGTTGTACATATATGATTTTAAGTACAAATTTGAATTCTACATCAAATATTACATTAAAAACCATGATTGAACAATTTTTTCATGTTAACCCCAGAAAATCAGAATTGCAGCAGATATCAGCAGAATAAGAAAATTCAACTTTGAGGCCCTGAAAATTCAATAGGGTTGGACCTAGAGGGCTGAAACTTTCAGGATTTTCACTTTTCAATGTACTCTTCAAAAGTACATCATTTCAGAAAAAAAATTTTTTTGACCATCACGCTAACTATGGCTTAGCCCATATATATATATATATACGTAGCGTCATGAATTTTACTACAGCATAAGGATTAAAACATTAAATTTGACAATGTCAGATTGACATTGTTAGATTGACATTGTCAAATTTTTGGTATGATAAAATTCAACTCGTTTCAATCTGAGCGGATGTTAAGTGGAAAAACATATAAGACAAAGACGAGAAAGTCACGTTGCATAGCTGTTATTTTAGTAAATTTCATTACAAGTAAAATATAGAGCAAGGCATTGATTTGAGTTTATTTATCAATTGAAAGACTTAAAGCTTGATGAATCTGGTAACTTGGTATCATGCTTTTTTCACGTTAAATTGGTTGAAATGGAACATTTTCCATTACACGAGAAGGGACAACAAAATAACGAAGTTAGGGTCAGTGCTAGTAGTTGAGTTAAACTAGTCGAAAAAAAGGTCTTACTTTGAAAGCGGTGACGAGACAATTATGCAGAGACTGATCAAAAGGATGGCGTCGTCGATTGCCAGCGAGCTTCTGCTGTTTCTCGGTTTCCCACCTAATGCAAGACCAAGGAGACGGAGGAGAAGACGCGTTGGCAGCCGATTCGGCTTGAATCGAGCGCATAGCGCGGACGGCCGGGCCTCTCTCCCGCGGCTTTTTCGGTTGAAGCTGTTGCTTCTTCAAAAGCTGCATCTTGTCCTGGCACATTAGAGCATCGCGCAGCATTCGAAAATAATTGGTTATAACGCTCGAGCGTAACTGACCAGGCGCGTTCAATGATCGACAGACATCCGTTTTGTCGAGCCTGTGCAATATAACATTGTTGCGAAGACGAGGTCGGGACAGCAGCAGCGCATCACTGGAGACAACGGCACACGATTTTCGCTCGTTTGCGGACTCGAGGAGAGCGCGCTAAGCACCGACTCGAACTCTCGCCATTCACAACTCACTGCACACAAGTTCATAGAACGAGCAGTGCCGTTGCTGCACGCGAGAACTGACGAGAGCACATCAACTACTAGAATAGCCTAGATTATAAATAGATTCACGCTCTTTCTCTTTCGCTCTGCCTATTTCTTTATCTATATTTGTGTGTACCACTGAAATAGCTCGAACCACTGTACGATACTTGCACTGGGCATAAATGCCAGCATAATGCCTAAGTCTAGGCCCTGCAATACGCTAGGCAAATGCACTTGAATTTGTCTCATTCCAGACATAATGTAAATCAAAAACACAATCGCAGTATAAGTACGATAACATTTGTACACTCGCGAAGTGGAGATGGCGGCGGTGACATTCAAGAGCGACGGGAAAAATGACCGTACATGGTAAGCTAGTTATAACGCAATAAATAGCTCGGTTGCGCGCGCCTCGTGCGAAATCTGCTCGTATACGATGTACCTCTACTCGTGCGGCAGAGCCGAACGCATGTTAAAACGGCGACCACAGTCCAAACTATTCGCGCCGAGTTTTCTAGTCGGATTTTGGTTCAGCATATTGAAGCGCAATCAGCGTAACGTGCACACTCGCGCACACGCGATTCCTTACTAGTGGGCAGCTCTTAAGGTGACTCTTTAAGGTGTTTTAAGCGTCCCCTCTCCTGTTCAGCAGATGCCAAAACCTCAATCGGACCATAAAAATTCACTTTTTCGGGCAAATATTACAATAATTAGCATGTCGACATGTACTTTTTAATATGGCCGTTGCTAAAGGCACGCCCACGGGCGTATTTACGTTAGATGGTCGTAAAAATGTAATAATTAGTCGCTTTTAATTGAATCTTCTGGTCGTACAATTAGCACTATTAACGGATAATATGACATGCCAAACTCGGGATAGTAGAATAAACAAACAATGCAAAAAAGTAAAAAGATTTTATAATATGATGGGGTTAAGACAAAAATCGTCTGCACTATACGCTAGTGATTTTTCGTTCCGCAAAGTTCCAAGATTAGTTCCACTTTTGTACCTAGATGGCGCGTATCAGACAGTGCTAGAGTAAAAAGTTTATATTTTAAAAGGTTTTGAATAAAACTCATTTGAAACGCTATTTAAGGGACTTGAACCTGTTTAAATCATCAAATTTTAATATCAAGAAATTGGTTTTTGCCACACTTAAAACATTTGAAACGAACGATAGACGTGTTTACGTTGAATATAAAATACACCCTATTAGAGTTATTACTCTTTTGCTTCCTCATAGAGGAAGCTCTGTGATAGGCTCGAAAACGAGATTTTGAACCAGACCTCGTAGGACAATTTGGTTTACATATTTGTAAACTAGATTGAATTCTCAACAAATGTCCGTATGTATGTATGTGTGTGTGTGTGTGTGTGGTGTGTGTGTGGGTGTGTGTGTGTGTGTGTGTGTGTGTGTGTGTGTGTGTGTGTGGTGTGTGTGTGTGTGTGTGTGTGTGTGTGTGTATGTACGTATGTCCGAAGCAAAATCTCGAAAATGTTATGGTAGATTGTATAAATTTCAATTGCATTCATTGTCGTTGTAGTAATAATGAGGCCAAAAAGGTTTTTGGCGATACACGGAAAAAAACATTTTTTTTTCGATTTTTTCGATTTTTTTTATAAATTCGTAAAAAAAATTTTTTTTTTCATGTTTCACGTATAATTGCCGGAATTTTTCAATTACATTCATTGTCGTTTGTAGTAATGAGGCTAGAAAAAGGTTTTTGGCAATACACGGGGAAAAAAAAATTTTTTTTCGATTTTTTAAATTTTTTTTTGTAAATTTGAAAAAAAAAAATTTTTTCATTTTTTCACGTATAATTGCCGGAATTATCTCAATTTTTGTTGTCATCATGAGAGCAGAGCAGTCAAGTTTTAATTTAAGACCAAATAGATAGAAAACGGGACTTAAAAATTGATCGTCGTTACAAACGTACAAGTATATTTCGCGTGCGTGCGGCTAAAAATAAGATCAAGCGCGCGTACAGCGACAATGTGCCAGGCCATTACTTTCTTTTAAAAATTTTTATAGATTTTTAAATTTATTAGTATCCACTATTAGGTTAATATTTATTATAATACAATAAAAATTAGAATGAGGAAGCACTTTGCCAATAACTTGGCAGCGGTTTTTTCTATTAAACAATATTTTTCCAAAACATTAATACAATAAATATTGTTACATAATTTGTATATATTAGTTATGTTGTAATCAATATTCAACCCTTTTCGGACGGTCAGATTTTGTATCAAAAAAGAGATGGATTCTAATTTTTTCCGATGCTGCTCAGACAAATCAACATAATCGAATTTGAGAATTTTACATTTATTGACAGCTACGATAGTAGTATCATTCAGGCAAGTTTTATTCGCAGACAACACTGCTACATCTGCCGGAATGTTTTTGCTTCGTTTTAAAAACGGCTTGGAAATGAAGGAAAATTCATAAATTTTCTCGGTACATCGATGAGGAAAGGGAAGCTTTGACAACTTAGGTACGAAATTCAATATCCGCGTGGGATCACCAATTTTTGAAGATTGATATAATCTAAAATTGCGATTTTTTGTGAAAACTTCCCAATCGATGAACGTTCCTAAAAATGTTTAAAAATTAGATTCTTTGTCCATTAAAAAAATAAAAGAATTAATAATGAGACAAACTTTCAATTAATGGAATGGCAGCTTCTTCGACTCCTTGACAAAAATAATTCCAACTCAAATGTTGAAAATATTTATTTTCAAGGTTGACATCGACATTTTTTGTATATTTTACCAAATGCTTGGCATCGTCGTTTACTTCGTTATAAGTGAACTGAATCAATTGCTCTCTAAATTGAAACATGTATTTTTTCAACGAATCGAAGTTGTTTGGAAACATTAGCTCGTGCTCGGTTAATAAAAATCGCATAACTATATGATAACTAAACTTTTTTGCATTGCTTGCATCGAGAGTGAGGTAAAATATGTTTTCTTCTTTGAGAAAATGGAATTTGCGAAGAAAAAATTTTTTGAGCTGATGTATTATAATGCGTAAACCGATTTCGTCCCAGTTGACATAACACTTTCGTCGATCGTACTCAAGATCGATATATATGGCACTTTTATCAGTAATAATCTGAAAAATTAAAGCAGCTTAAAAATACTGAAAATTACATTGAAGATTTGGGGGATTACCTCATACATATGTGGCGTAAGTTCATCACGATAAAAAGATATAAACTTTGCTTTATTGGTAATATAATAGTAACGATTCCCTTTTTCATGATACTCTCGAGCAATGCAAATATCAGTTGCTTTAGAGCTACTTTCACCGTATTTTTCGAGCATTTCTATTAAGGTACGAAATTTGTAATCATACCAAAAACCATGCACATTCTCCATTGAAGGGCACTTTCGATTAGATTATGGAAAATAAAATGGACTTTTCAATAGGCAGTGGCACTTAACACGTATGTTAACCGACATAAAATGCTTCGATCGCAGTTATGTGCGATCAATAGCAAATTTGACACAGACTGCGAGTGCGTAGCCGCACGATATAGTGTTTGAATGCTGCTCATAGTATAAAAAGACATCGAGTATCAGTCGATGTCGGGCGCAAATCTTCGATTGTTTTTCGTTTACGCGCAAACTACCGCGATGCACGTTGTGGTATGCGCGTAGTGGGGGTAACACTGACAAGCGTGTTGTGTGAGACGGACAAGGGCAGTCGTTGGCGCACAGTTCAACAAGGATAAGCTCGAATTCCCGAGTAGAAAAACGTTTCAAAAGTAAGTGGAAATACGTAATTGTGATCCCGCGTGAAATTGAGTTGACAAGGTGTAAACTGCGTAATTAATTGGACAAGTCACCCGTACACGATATTGGAAAACATTTGATTGTGTAAACAATTGACTTCAAAATCAATATGGCTGAGGGTATGTACATTTTTTATATATTATGCGTTCATCTAATCCTGCGATTTTTCATAAATGTGGAAAGAGACTTTTTTACAGCGCGTTGAGTGAATTCGATTTTTGAACAATCTTTTAGATGTGCAGCTCGAGTTTTCGAAAATATGTACGAACGCGTTTTCTTGGAATTTAACTTCGTTACAGTCAAACAAAAGAAACGCCACGGCGTGTTTTGTTTTTAAGCGTAACTGCAGGGAGTGATACGTTAAAACACGAGCAGGTCACAAATATAGTGCGCATTAGGTGAATTCGATTTTTGAACAGTTTTTTCGATGTGCAGCTCGATTTTCGAAAACATGTACGGACGCGTTGTCTTGAAATTTAACTTCGTTACTTACAGCCGAACAAAATAATCGCCGATTTACTTTTAAGACGTAACTCTGGGTGAAATACGTTAAAACCACAATGATTATGTTCGTTTCAATTTGTTTACAGGAGGTTTACTTGATGATTCCCTTCTTGAATTCACGCCGGAAAGCAGGTTGGCTTGGAAATCCGCAGAAGAGGAAAAAAAACTGAATATTCAAGAATTTGCAGAAAAAAACGTAGTAGGAGTAAAGAAATTCTACTCCGATGCGGAAGTTAAATCGTGGGTTGCCCGATACGAAAAGACGATAAACGCAAACATGTATCGAAGGAGTTCGCATTCCATAAGAAAGTCGGATAAGAATAGACAAAATGCTAGTAAAGGTATAACAAGACGTATAATTACATACGAATGCACAAATGGACCCGACCGTAAGCCGAGAGGTACCGGCGAGCGAGAGGCATTGTGAGTAATATATAAACTTGTGTTTTTTTGCTTTATTATTCTCTACAGCACTAAAATATAATTTTTTTGCATTTAGTAGTGGAAAAATTAATTGTCAGGGCCGGATCACGTTCTCGGTTTCAAAATATGGACAATACTACACAATTACGGAAATGAAGCCACATAACAAGCATAAAGAAATAAGCAAAGTAAGGATTTTTAATTTTTATAAAATGATATTTCAATTTAATATATATTACGAATTTTACAGGAGGTACGTAAGCTGTTGCCGCAAAATAGGAAGCTCAATAATTTACAGGTCGAAAAAATAAAAGAGTTTAACGAGATGAGAGGCGATAAATTGTTATTGATGGATAAATTATCAGGAATGGGTAATAAACCGACTTTCAAGGATATTTCAAACATTACCCAAAAATTGAAAAAAAAAATAAGGGAAATTCATTAGCTGCAGCAGTGGAATTTCTAAAAAAAAAGGGTTATTAAAATGTTTTACAATAATAATCGTTTATAACTTACTTATAAAAACTCATTTATAACTTACTTTGAATTTAGATATAGATTATGCAATCAAGTTCAACGATGAAGATGAGACGTTTGAAGCTTTGTATATGTGTGCCAAAAGAATGCAGCAGGATTTTGAATCGTGGCCAGAATATATAGCCATGGACAGTACCTACAAGCTACTAGATGTAAAATATCCTGTTACCATAGTTATTGGAACCGACGGAAATGGTGCAACAAGAATTTTCAGTATTTTTATAGTGAAAAAAGAGACTAAGGAGATAATTCAATGGTGCTTCAAAAAAATGCAAGAAATAAATAAAATTGCATGTGAAAATGTCAAGGTATTTATGGGCGATAAAGACATTGTATTCAGGGAAGTTTTGCCAATGGAAATGCCGCAAGTACCTATGACAATATGCATTTTCCACACTCAACAAATTTTTAGGAGAATACTTAATGAACATAACTTGAGTATGGTGATGAAGGAACGAGCTTTGAGGATTCTCCAGAAAATGCCACATGCTAGGAATGATTTAGAATACATGCAATTATATAATGACTTCAGGAAACTGGATATTCCACAGGACTTGAAACTATACTTTGATTCCAATTGGCATAAAATCAGAAATCAATGGGTAAAGTGTTACATGGGATCTTATTTGTTCAAAAATGATACAAATAATAGACTTGAGTCTCTGAATCAAAAATTAAATTACATGTGTACAAGTAGTAATCGCTTGACAGAATTTTTGAAGAAATTTTTCGATTATCACGACCAAGTTTCGCGTGAACGCGATACAGACTCTGTAAAAATGTTTGTAAAAAAACCAACTTACCGAACTGATTCAATTGCTTTACGTTACTATGATCTTCTCACTCTATACGCCTACAATCATGTACGGAAGCAGCTGAAGACAATGGACACAGTTTTGAAAGTAGATCAAATTGCAGACGGCCAGTATTGTATAAAATCAATTGACCAATTTGAGACGCAAAAATACACTACGACTAAGACAAATTGCACTTGCTACAATGCAATTACAATGAGTCTCCCGTGTAAACATATATTTAAAGTCAGAAATATGATGGGATTGGATCTATTCGAAGAGTCTTTGTGCAACATCAGATGGACAAAAAAAGTCTATCTTCAAAAAAATCCAATATATAATACTGATGAAGATCAGCAATCATTAGAATTTATCGAAGATAAAGAAAACAATGTTGATTCTCTTATTTGTGAGAAGAAATCTAAAAAGGTATTGGATCAAAAAAGTGCAAATGTAAGTTGTGTACTAGGAGACAAGTTTACAAATGACAATCAAACAAGCTCTGCCCAAGAGCTTCAAACAAGCTCTGACCAAGAGCTTCAAACAAGCTCTGACCGAGAGCTTCAAACAACTCCGATCGCATTCAATAAACCAACGCAGAACAATGTTTGTCAAGAAAATGAAGTATTGAATAAGAGTGTATGCACCGAAATTTCCCACATGACTATTGCTACAGCTGCAGATAATGCGTCTCGAAAGAATGGTAATGCAATCACGGCAAATTCAAAAGAGGAAGTCGTACTTGAAAAATTGACCAACCCGAAAGGACGGCCTCCTGGCAAAGCATTGAATGCAATGGTTTACCGATTAACAGAACGGTAAAATGCAAACCTTATGAAAAGATGAGTGATTTAGAAAAATCAAGAATTATTCTGCAATGGATTCTGAAACCAGGAACACTCGATAAAAAAGTTTTAGATACAATTTTCGATGAATCTGATTTCATTGATTTTAATAATATGCCATGCTGGATTTACGATCCTGAAATAGATATTAATATCGTAAAAATAGAATGAACACAAAGGATTTCAATAGCCTCAGATCAGTAATTAAAAAAAACGAAAAGAACGTTTCATGGATTTGCTCCAAATGCAACGATGATTTAAAAAATGATCCAAAAGCAATTGGCTGCGATGGATGCAAATGGCAACACTTCAAATGTGCGGGTAACAAATAACCAAAAAAATATTTTTTTGCCATGAGTGCATGAAATCACATTAATAATTTTTTATGACAATTCCTTAAATTCTTAATTAACACATAAAATAATGGAAATATTTTGTTTTGTTGTATTCCTCTAAACATTTTGTGTTTGTTTTTTCAAAATTTAAAATTTATTTAAGCATTGTAACGTTAATGAACGAACATTGTTGTGAACAAAATTGAGTTGTATACATATAATTGTAACTTTCATTCTCAATAAAATATTAAAAATAATTCATGTCACTAACTTTTATTTACAAACCAACGTCAATTGTAATAAAACCTAGTTTACTTATAAGGAACCAGGGGGTGGGGGGGGGGGGTCGTTAAAAAAATCGATACAAGCCTTACAATAAAAAACGTTGAAAAAGTGTAGGAGTCAATTTACACACACGCCACTATACCATACATTAGACTTCGGAGCTTTTATACAAAATGTTATATTTTTTAAAACCGCCTCGTTCCCCGCAATTGTAATACATCGATACCAATCAAACGATATACAGGTATATAAAATCGCGTTATGCTTGCTTCCTGAGCTGCTGCTGTTGCAGACGCGCAAACACACGCAAACACAGACACATACGCCTTTTTCCCGTGAGCCCATGACCGTAAAAAAAAGTTAAGGGTCGTTAAAAAAATCGATACAAGCCTTACAATAAAAATCTTTGAAAAAGTGTACAAGTCAATTTTGATGATTATTTTGAAAATAAGCGCGTAGATGTAAGTTACTAGATCCAACCTTAAATAAGAGCGGAACAAAAATCACTAGCGGCCAACATATGTGGTCGTGCCTTTAGCAACGCCGTTTTAATATACCAATCGAAAGCTTATACTTTCAACTTTATATTGTCAGTTTTTGGAAGAGCTGTATGATATATTTTACGAGATATTCAATAAGAAGGGTCCAAAAGTAAATGTGCGCCTATATACGCCGTGTTAAAAAGTCAATTTTCAATGGCCTTTTTCTCGAAAATTAGCATGACAACAGGGTCTAAAATTTTGCAGGAAGATAATAAGATCACTAATTAACGTTGTCCCAAAATTTCAAGACCTTGTATGAAAAAATATTTAAAGAGTCACCTTAACCTGGCTCAAGCTCGAGTGTTTTAAACCTGACTCGGTGCTTGTATACGCTCTCAGCAGCAGCGGTAAACAGCGCTCAAGAGGCAAATTCATTTGAGCATTAATCGAAGTGCGCGCAAAGTTCTTGAAACTACCACGGCGCTGTTCAGAATGAGCCGATAGCAAGCGAAACGTCGGCTGCTTATTCTGATGTACATAGTGTGCTATTATAGCTAACCAAAATTTTTAAAGGGTTCAGCAGTAGCGAGTGAGCTCCGATTTTTTATTGATTATATGCGGTTTGGTCGATATAGGTAAATTTAAATAACTTGGCGGTTTTTTCATACTGGCTTTTAAAAAAAAACCAATATTAATTATAAAGTACATGTAAACGCATGAAAATAAAGCAAATTGGATACTGAAAGTTCAACATGTTTTGTCTCCATTTGAATCCTACTTTTTGTGTTTCACAGTATTGCTGTACAATTACACTAGAAAAACAAAATGGGAAAATATTTATCAACTAGCTGTAAGCTAAAGTCTCTCTCTAAATTCAGTTTGAATGAAAAATCAAGATTGATTGCATCCATTTACTCAAATATTGAAGTGAAACTTCTTTAGGTACATTGGTTATGAAGAGCGATTTTTGCTATAGCAAGTCTTTCAACATCACGAGTCATGAAGTCCAAAACCTTTTCTTTAACTCAGACAACAGTCTTGCTATAACATTTTATGCGTTTAAGTATTTGAAGCCGAAAACGGTCTATCTTTATCAGATCCATTCGGTCACTCTCATGGACGGTAAAATTTAGCGGTAAGCCAGACAAATTCGTCAGAGCGTGGAATCGATTTTTGGCTGCTCATTTTTACGACGACAAAAAAACAAAGTAACAAACGGTACGATGCTCTTGACGAACATCGATAACTTTTGAAGTTTACATTTATTCAACGGCTAGCGTCCACTGATCAGAGATATTAAAACAAGAGCTAAAAATGGAGACAAGAACTTGGAACTTGGATTGGCAAACGAGGGTGACGATTCGATAAACGTGAACGTCGATGGAAAATGAAGAAAAATTGATATATAGAATATCTCATCACGCGCCGATATCGAGAAGATATCTGCACTTTGTCACGCGTGTCCTCGCGTAGATGAGCTATAGAGAGCATCTAACAAGTTTAAATTCGCGTCTCAACTCAATAAGATAAGTAGAGCGTGGACAAAAGGCGACAATAGAAAAAAGCTGTGGAAATGGCAGTCACGAAACATACATCAATTGGCAGGTTTAATTATCCTGAAAAGTTTACACTTTGCATGTCAAAGTACATAATATTAGAAAGTAATGCAAGAGGTAAAAGGAGTAAACATGGTTTCCATAACCAAAAATGATAACACGTCAAGTATACCTATATATACACCAAGATGTCTTCTATGGTCAAGAAGCAATACTTCCTAATAATGAAATGCTGCACGACGAGGCGACGTGCTGTAAAAAGTCTCATTATGGTTCAATGTCAACGAGAATATAGAAAAAGATGATAAAAGAAAGAGAAAAAAATACCCTCGGTGAAGATGATGGAAGGTGCTCAAGCGCACGCCCTGCGCCAATGCAAAGATTACTCTATCTTTCTCTCCCTCGGCCTATAGTATTGGGGAGACGAGTCCAATGGGCTTATTGTATTACATTGTTTTTTATAAATTAAAAGATGGATTAAAAGAAAAATTACGCAGCAGTAGCCATGCTCTGACTTGTGTACATAGCTGGTGCATACAGACATTGCAAGTGTATACATGTGTTTCATATGTACATACGACGACGCAACTACGATCCACAGTTTAATATTACCTTTTTCGCGGCTGAAAAAACTTCAAGTACGCCTGACCATATAAGGAAACTCGAGCATGTACTCCAGCAGACACGGCACGCACCACGCACGCACACGCACACACACACACGCACACACGCACACACAGTCGTGCAAAATTACGCAGCTTTTACAGAGCGTCGAGCGTGTACCGCGCGAACGTTCTTAAGGCTATCCTCTTTGCTTTCCTAGACGGGGCTCCTATAGAGTATATCGTAATGCAGTATATAGTACAGCAACGCCAGCAAACGAAACAGACAATGTGTATGTGTGCATCGGAGTAAGATAGAGAGGGAGCGAGAGAGATATTATGTACCTATAAATGAGTCTAAAGGTGCGCTCATACAAGCGAGCAGAGTGTGCACATAAATGACAAGTTTTTCGCTTTACACTGACTGTCTTAGCGAAAGTACAAAGCATAATATTCACGATAAAAATGCAAAAAAGAAATGGCACGATATGACTCGTTAGATTCACGATTACTAGACTTTCAAAATAATAAACTGTTGGCAAAAAAACTAACCCACAAAGACTCCGTATTTTGCTTGCAACACAGAGTATATATAGCATATATATATATATATATATATATATATATATATATATATATATATATCGCACATTCGAGTTTCTGTACTTGTCATACTGGCATTGCTACTAAACACAGCACTGCACTTCCTGACCCTTTCCCAATCTCAAGCGAACGAGGAAAATCGAGCAAACAAATGGACGCGAAATGTCATCAAAAAACTAAAAAGACTTACCGAACTCTGTGGAGAACTGGATACACTGGGGGAGCGTTGTACCGTGACCAAAGCCATGGTTTTTTTTATAATCGATGGCGATGCAAAGCGAGCTTTCGATCGCGACGTATCCTTCCCTGTATTTTACTCTTGCCACGATGGCGAGGTCGTTGACGCCCCGGATCACAACAACAACAGCAACGGCGACGCCAGCACAGTAGCGGCAGCGGTAACGCCTGCACTCGGCAGCGATGCAACTCGACCGCAATTACAAATCCACAGCTTGCCAAGTCTCTCAACGCCAGTCTGTCAACTCTGGATGCTCGTTATTATCACGCACTCACACTCTCTTACCGTTATAGATTAGCTCGTACATATATAGATGTATGAATGAATAAGTGCCCACTCTACACAAAAACACTGGACACACGCACGCACGTACAGTCGACAGTCGGTATCCTCTCACGAGTCACGACCCTTGGGTTAACTGGCCGCAGGGCGAGTGCAAAGCATGGCGCGTCAGTGGCCCTTTTCGTAAAATACTATCGCCGCATGCTACCGCTGCAATACTCAACGACGACGTTATAGCTTACGTAGAATGACATGATCGCGTATAGGCTGTGCTACACGCTTGGAGCAGCCATTTTCCCCCATTCGCCAATACTCTGGCAGCAAATTAATGCATACGCACTGCAGCACAAGTATCAAAATCAACGGTGAAAATAAAAAGACTAGACGAAAAATCGCGTATAACGCTGCTGCACGGAGAGCAGCGACGAGAGGCCGTTTTAGCGTATCACTACCTCGAGAGTGGAGATTCACCGCGGCGCGACATCATCAGCTGCTTCTGCTGATGCTGCACACTCCAGACAAAGATGAAAGATAGATATACCAATTTTGTATTTACACACATACGCGAGCACACGCGAGCTCGTACACAAACATATACCTATTTAGTATATACGCTTTGCGGACGCACACACAGTGTACTCACCATTAGCGAATTACAATTTTGCGAGAATAGCAGCAGCGAGCAGTTTTGTCCAGCGCATGCGCACTTCGGTTCGACCACTGCTTCTGAGGTTCTGACTGCTGAGAGTATTTCTGCCTTTGCAGTTTGCCAGCTCTACCAGACAGTAGTACACTTGACTCTTGTGTCAGAATAGTTGGAGTTTAAACAGTTGCCTACAGTTTCTATTCCTGCTCTATCAAGCTTCGTGTTAACTCCAGACTTCAGTGTTGTTTTAGTCCTCTACACCGTACAGCGTACTGAAAGTTTGCAACCCACCAACCTTATACCTAGCGACATCTGTGTGTTCGGAATCAATATTGTAATTACAATAAATTCGTGCAAGTATTCTATTGATAAGGTGGGTTCACTACTTTTACCAGTGTGATTTTTTTAAGCTACTTTGATGCCATGCTTTAGTCTTTTACATTTCATATTTACTGAAGAGAAAGAAACTAGTACTGATATTCTTTATGACGTATTGCTTGTATTGTTTTTATTAGAGTCGAAATTTATGGTACTGTTAAAAATCGATTATTTACAGAAGTTAAATTAGAGTTATTATTAGAGTCTCTTGACATTTTATGTTTTTTTGTAGAATACATCCATATGATACTTACTAAAGTTAGGATTTTTAATAACAAACTTTTTCCAATAGAATAATTCTCCACCAAGAGCCAATGCGCCTGTAAAATAACCAATGCCTAAAGCAACAGCAGCTCCTTGAAGTTTACTAATATCTATAAATGCTTTAGGAGCATTTCCTTCTTGTTTCAATTCTAAAGTTTTAGATTGCTGAGTAATGTCGTTAATCCACTTTTCAACTAATCCAGCTTCAATGATTCGTTTCACCTAAAAATTATGTGCATGAGGGATCGAAGATACTGTGAAAAATTAACAATTTTTACTTATAACGATAGCATTTACTATTTCATCAACTTTAAATTTCAAAGGAGAATTTTTATCCATTCCTAAAGAAATAGGCATATTAACAACGCATTCTTCCATGACGTGTAAATTATGTTCTGAAATTTTTTTCTGACTAACTACAGTACCGTCCTTTGATTTTTCATCTTCCAATATTTGTCTCTTTACTCTTTCACGAACCAACACATGGGAATTTTCGTAATAACACAGACTCCCATTAACAACAGCAGCTACTGCATCTTGTTCATCTGATACTACAACATATCTATTACTTAAAATCTTTAAATTAATGTCAGAAGAATTTACAAAAAATTCTTTTGTTTCCTCACTCCAGCTGCCAACATCTACTTCACTTTTAACTAATTGTGCAACAGTATCAATAGTTTCTCTATAAATATTTATAGTATAATAACTTTGGTAATCCCAAAAATAAAGAACATTTAGTTAAATTACCTCTTTACAGAATTAGCTAGGAGGCTGTCATACTAGCTTTATAAAAAGTAGTTATTAAAATTGTGTACAGCCACCATACACCTATGAATATTCTTAGTGACCATACCTCAGGTAGTTTAGGTAAAGAAACTTGCAATAACATGCTGTAAGTGTATAAAATACTATTTTGGGCATCTTCAAATAAATACAATCCTTTCCACCCTCTCGTTGCAGGAATTTGTTTCTGTGCAACTGTCAACTTTTTTGATTGCAATAAAATTTGAGTATTTGTGTATTCATTGTTATAATTTTCATCTGTCACAATGTAACGTTTGTAAATTTGTGCAATAATAAAAAATAAAACCAGCCAACAGTAAAGTTAAAATAACAGTTATCCAAGAGTACAATCTGAAAAGATAAAAGTAATGCCTCATGTTTCAATTGGTTCTTTTGGACATTGTAAATTGCAAAACTGTCGAATTTTAAGTTTTGCCATTTGAATACTGCTGTTACCTAAAAGATAGAATAAGAAGTTTCCAGGAATTTTCGGTGAGCGATTCAAGGGTCAAAAATGTCAAACATTCTGTATTGTAAGGCCATGAAAGGTCGAGTATTTGCAAATGTCGTAAATTATAGTAAAAATCTCCAAGATAAAACGTTGCTGCGACGTCCATAGCTTCTCCCAAAAGACCAGTAAAAGTGTCGTTTTTTGACATACCCCAACGATCACTTTGCACATTTTCAGGTTGATAGAAAGTAGGCTTGAAGTTAAGTACTTTAGCAATTATCAGGATCATCTGAAAATAAAATATTACAATGTAAAGGATGAGTTTAAAAGAAAATCGGAAATGAACATTTCCCACTTCGAATTCGACCCCGAGTGGATTCGAGTTTTTCTCTATGTCGCTTTGATTGTCGAAGAACATTTTCGCATCCTCTGTGACAGCAGGTACATGCTCAAACACGGCAATCCTGGAAAAGAATTGTTCGACACTTTGTCCAAACTTATTTTCTATATATGACAGAGCATAATGTTTGATAACCGACTGTAATTTCTTTCCTTTGAGGTCATGTATTTTTGAGGTAAAATGTCCAACTCCATGGCGAAATCGATATTCATGCCACGTATCGATAGATCGGGTAACAACGAAACCTTTGGTCTGAGCTGGAAACATGATGATATTGAGATCGTACCATTCGTATTTTTGTAATTGTCTATCACCAGCCGAGCGCCTCTTGAGTTTAAAGTTGTGACGTATAAAAATCGAATTGATCAACCTATTCCACAAGTAGCGCATATCGACGTGGAAAATTTGAAAATCGTACATGAAAATAAATTTGCCCCGAGTGTTGATGAGTCTTTCCCTGAACAGATCGTCATTCATACTCATTTTTCATTTAAGTGATTCAGCTCTAAAAATTAAAGAAAGCTAGTGGACTCGTAAAAAAATCCAAGGACTTGCAATTTCATTATGTGATAGAGGATAAATTATAAATGATTTCAATGATACATAGATCTTTGTTAAAATTCATCGAGCAAATACTTTAGCGTATGAACGATCGGAACTCACTCCTCGGTGTAACGAAGGAAATTAGCAACTTGTAATCCATTTGATATCAAGATGAGATAAACATCGCAGCTGTAATAGGTAGTCTCCTCCAAGATTCGCTTTATTCTCTGACGGGGCGGTGTGAATTCGTCGTTTTCTCGAACGTAAATCTGTTTATTGCGTTTTGTCGTTTTTTTATTCAAATCACGTTTTATTTGACAACTGAATGTCATTTTCGCTTAATAGGTGCATCACTTACCCGATAAGTCGGCAGAAATTTGAACGTTTCTATTTGCGCTAAATCAACTCGACGCCGATAATAAGTGTCTAGAATAGTTACGAGGCATTGACTATCATCGGCAACTTCCTCTATCAGTACTTTCACGAGCTTTTGCAATTGATAATTTTTTTCTGATGAAAATGAACTGAAAAATACACGTGATATTATTGTTTTGGTTGTCGAACATAAGCTGCAAATGAGATATTATCTGTGTCGATCGACTTGATCGAAATCGCAAACCTTTTGTGCAAAGTGTTCGATGCGCACAGATTAAGCAAGAAAATATACTGTGATAATTTGAATATCCACATTTTATCTGCAATGGCTTGAAAAATGCAAGGCAATTACAACAACAATGCTATCTCGAATATTATCTCTGGCCTCTTGTAAAGAAGCTCGCGTTGCTCGCAATGAAGATCGAATCGGCGCGCAATAGATGTGCGCGGCTAAAAGGCCACAGTCCGCCGTTGTTTTCAGGTCAGCTGTAAGATTTTTTTATTATGCAGAGTACAGTAATGCGGTGCATTTTGCATCGTATACAGGCTCTATTTAATGAAATGCTACTACTTTGTTTTGCATTATAAGTAAATAATTCATTATGTATGCGATCGATGCTAGTTACTCATCCGAAAATTCAATTGGCTCGTGTCTGTTGCTTTGTAAATTATGCTGTATATAATTGAGCTGCGAAGAGTTATACTCTAGTACATGTCGAAGAAAACCTTGATCTTCTTTGACACGTTGATCGCCCGCGGAAGAAAACTGTCACCGATACGCCGATACACAGGCAGCTATCATGCGGGAGGTAAAGGAATTTTTGAAAAAGTATCTGTAATGAGACAACTTGACGCTCGGCAAATTTAGATCACAACGAGATGAGTACCATCTGTATGTGGTGTATTATTTTGAGTGGCTAAAAAGGACAAAATTGCAAAAACGGAAAAAATTTATTATCTCCTTTTTTATGATTAATTTTTTGAGACCTCTGATGTTTTTGATACTCGATTTTTTGTTAACGCTCACAGAGAAGACAAATCGCACTTTTATCAAGTTTAATGACGACAACAAATTTGAGCGTTTTTCCAATCATCCACGATAATTGTTTGTCAAATCAAACGTTTTTATGCGGTTAGAGTTAAGAACAGAAAGTGCTTGAGAATTTGTCGATCACGGAGGTTATTCGATATTTTATTATTACGATTTTTGCGTGCAAATATTGTTAATACCTCGTTTCTGAAACATGAGTATCGTGGATAAGAGGAGTCAAAAAAATTATCTAGCTCAGCAGCTTTGAAATGATTTAACATTTTACTGAAATTGAGGACACATTTATTATCTGCATAAGATCGTTTTCAGACTACTCAGAAAGTTCAATGATATAAAAAAATCTTGTTTGAGACGTGTATAAAAATGTCTATATGTTGGAATAGTATTAAATACTCATAATGTAATAAAAAACGTGTATAATGAGTGAAAAGAATCGATTTTGAGTTTAGGACAGGTGACGGAGGAGATATTTTGCACGTTTATCTCTCTGGCGAATTAATATTGCACCATATAATGGAAAAAATTTGAGCCTTGTTTGCTTTGCCATTATTTAATAATTTTTTTTGAAGAGTGTCTAAAGTCACAGTTTAACAGGCACTATTTTATTGATTCCAGACATACGAAGGCACCATTAAAATTTGGGCCATCGTTCACAGAGCATGAAAAGTAGAATAAAAAAGACGGCAGCACGGAGAAAGAGTCAAAAAAGAGTGTCGAATAAAAGTAAAGTTTGTATTATTCAGAAGAAAAGTTTCTGAAAAGATTTTGCGATCGGGCCTTGCTCGCGAATCGAGAGACCATGACGCAGCAAACTCGCGAGCGCGCGCAACCAGTGACATCAACATTCGGCCCCGCGTGTGTGCACCTATACAAGTGAGTGTGCTCGCCGATATAAACATAAGTATGTGCAGCAGCTAAAACTCGTTTCTCTCGACTCCTTCAGTTCTCCTCCACGCGACTCTAAGTGTGTGCGATTTGCGCACGCTAGCGAATATGTGTCGGTAAAGCTGCACGGCGCAACTCATAGCGAGAATCGACGAGCCTCTGGGGTGTGTGTGTGTGTGTGTGTCCAGCAGGCAGGGTGCAGTCATCGCTGACAGTCCCGAGCTCTTCGGTCTATAGTCGTGCTACAGCTGCTCACGCGTCCGCTACGCTACGCACAAAAGTAAGTCTCCGATCTCATCTCCGAGCGCATGATTTTATTTATCCGATACAATTCGTTCTTGGTCTCGTGGCTCAATTGACAAAGAAAACACGTAAAAACGGCAACTTTTTCTAAAACTGGATAACGCAAGTATCGGTTACGCGACTGCATCCGATCGTGCCTCTTTGAGTAAGGGTCAATGCGCCAATTCCATGCGCTGGATCGTCATCCGAATTGCGAGTGGCGTGAATAGAGTAGTGTCTTACTCGCCAGTGTGCTTTCATCGCGTTTTGACACATTGCAGCACTCGCTCTTTCAACCTACAGCTGCATCGAACGAATCGTTGTGATTCTGCAACGTCGAGCGTCATTTTCTTCGCTTTGATATCATGCGGTGAAGCTAATTATACTCCCATTTTTTCTACATACAGAGAGCGCATTAACGTTCCTTATTTTTTAGAAAGTTGCACAGTAGTATCTGTTACCACTGCAACTGTTGCATATATGCAGCTGCATTTTTACGATTTTGCTCTTCTTTATCGTTCGATGACGAGTTAACGATGATAAAAAAGGATTTATGTGTGCTTAAAATATGCAAACATTAATGATATTGATGACTAACCAGTGTTGCATTATCAACTTTATAGATTTTCCGTAAAAAAATTTGCCAAGATGATGGATACTATTCGCGATATGGCCAAAGGGCCTCTCGATACTTACAGAAGGAAGGCGAGTTTTGACTGGAAGTCCATGAAATTGCATCTCGAAGGACAGGATTGCATTAAATTTCAGGTAAATACTTTCATGCGTCTACTCTCTTATTTTCTCCGCTCTTTTATCGAGCACGAAATTTTTTTACACGGAGCAAGACTGAAGCATCGTACGACTCTGGTTTCGCATACCTGATAGATAAACGAATTAAATCGGCGCGTGTATGCAATGACTAGGCGCTCCTGCGGTTATATTGATGAAAAAAAAACTTGTAAAAAAAGCTCTGGATCTAAAACAAGTTCTTATACTCTGTATACTTATTTTTTGAGAAACATCGTCATCATCGTTTTCATTCTAATTTGCATGAGTATTTTTAAGATTTTGTTTACTAGTAACTACTGGTGCTCGTTCAAAATTTTGATTGAGTTCGTGTGTATCTGCAATTATCAGTTATCCTCGCGCAACGTGACCTTGGAAAATTTTATGATAAATTTTCGGTTTATTATAAATATTTTATACTTATTCAATGGGCCTACTGCGTTTCTCCACAGAATAAATTATGGGACCTCGTAGAAACTCATCCAGCTTTTAAAAAAACGACAAAAGAATTGAACCTGGACGAAACGAGGCAACGCTGTAATGCTAAAATTCACGCAATTATCGAGGCTGACATTCTAGTAAATACATTGTTTAGCTTTTACTTAAAAATTTTACTAGTAAATTTTATTTGAAATGATTTTACCAATCTTTAAATATAGCCAACGGACAATAATACGTGGTTCAATCATTTATTCTACGTCGATCCATCAGCACCGGTAAAAATTGGAGTAGTTTATGGAATGGTGCCCAGTACTCTTGTATCGCTGGGTACGGATCAGCACTTTGAATACATTCAACAAATGGCCGAAGGAAAGGTAAGCATTTCGTAATTTTTACAGTACTGATTACCATCATGCTTGTCAAAAACAGATTGTTTTGTCAGAAATAATGACCGAATTTTAACATAAAACTCAATTCGACATATAATCAGGATATGAAGCTTCCAATAATGATACTACTACAACTTTGGAACTGAATGTTTTAGTAATTTTTTTATGCGAATTAAATCTTTCAGATTAAATTTTTAGAAAATATATTATTACAGTTCATGAATTAATAAATTCCAGTTCAGCGGGTGCTTCGCCTTGACGGAAATCGGCCATGGCACAAATGTCAAGGGTATGCGAACGCAGGCCACGTATAACCCGAAAACGCAAACTTTTGTCCTACACTCGCCAGATTTCGAAGCCGCCAAGTGTTGGGTTGGTGGCCTGGGAAAAACAGCGACTCATGCAGTTGTCTATGCCCAACTCTTCACTCCTGATGGCGTATGTCATGGATTGCATCCGTTTGTTACCAAAGTCCGCGAGCCCGAAACTATGTTGCCCCCCAAAGGTGTACAAGTTGGCGATTTGGGTGAAAAAATTGGTCTCAACGGAGTCGACAATGGCTTCGTCATGTTCACCAATTATCACATTCCACGAACAGCTTTGTTAAATAAACAGTCCGACGTTACACCTGACGGGAAATACGTCACCAGCGTTAAGGATCAGAGTAAAAGATTCGGTATGTATACTTCATACTTAATAATCTGATTGTTAGACAAAAAAAATCTTTTTAATAATTGCGTTGTTTTACATGTGCAGGTGCATCACTGGGTGCGTTGTCGGCTGGTCGAGTGACAATTGGTTCTATGTGCTCATTTTATTCGGCCTTGGCAGTAACTATTGCCATAAGGTATTGTGCTTCCCGAAAGCAGTTTGGACCCAATCCAAAAGAAGAATGGCCCGTTATCGAGTATCAAGTTCAGGTAATAAATATGCTGCAGTAATCATTGCGCTGTAATATTGGTCAACCAGTGTGTCAGTGCTTTTGTGCTGTTATGAATAGCTTCAATATGTCTCTTTTAGAGCATTTTTTATAATATGATTTTCTTCACTTTCAGCAAGGACGTCTTATACCTCACTTGTCAGCCACATATGCAATGCGTATCTTCGCCACGAACTTCCTCAATATCATGTGGGAGTTTCAACAGAACTTGATCGCTGGTGAGAGCAGTGATCTTATGTCAGCTCTAGGCATGGAAATTCACGCCCTCTCATCAGCAACCAAACCACTTTGCGCTTGGACCGCCCGCGATGCCATACAAGATTGCCGTGAGTCTTGCGGTGGTCATGGCTACCTTAAAGGTAAAACCACAAATTTTTGAAAATTAATTCCGTCTCAAGGACATAGTAATCTATCAATATTATTTCTCCAGTCTCTCGATTAGGAACATTAAGACAAGAACACGATGCAAACTGCACTTACGAAGGCGAAAGCAACGTTTTAATTCAACAGGCTAGTCAGTGGTTATTGGGGCAGTATGCAAATGTTCTCAAAGGTGGCCGAGTTTTGTCGCCACTCGATACAGCTTCTTTCTTAGATGATTCCCATAACATCCTAAAATATTCGTTCAACCATTATACGATCGAAGATACAATGAGACCAGAGAGTAACTTATCCTGTTGCTATATGATCTATTTTTTTCCTGACCGATCCATACATTTTTTAATATTATTTTAGATCTTTTGAATTGTATGAAATGGATCACTTGTTATTACATGCAGAAAACACATGAACTGGTATCTTCTCTTAAACAATCGGGCTACTCTGATTTTGAAGCTAGAAACGATTCGCAATTGTTCAATGCTCGAACTTTAACGTTGGTGTACGGGGAGGTAATGGCGATGATACAATATTTTCAATTTTTTCTGTATAACTTAGTTTAAATTAAAAATTGATTTTCACAGCACGCCTTGACTCAGCAATTCATTAAAAACAATAGTAATCCGGTTTTCACTAGCGACGAGAAACGAATTTTAGACAAGCTATGCTCGTTGTATGCTGCTTGCAATATTGAAAAGAGACTTGGTGACTTTTACTCTGGTGGATTTGCAACGCTCAACAGCAAAATGGACAGTCTCATTCGTCAAGGTATTATTTTATTGTGCAGAGAACTTGTCGGTGAATCCGTTAGTCTAGTAGATGTTTTGGCACCCCCTGATTCCGTTATTGATTCACCTTTGGGCATGTCGATGGAAACGTGAGTTGAATATAAATGCAAATTAAATCGTATATCACCCAATATATTCTCTTAAAAATTTTATTTTTAGATTTATAAACATTTAGAAGAAGCAATCAAAAGCAACCCTGAATGCTTAAAACGACCCTCTTGGTGGCGAGAGATTTTGAAATCAAAAATGTGATTACTGGTGTTTGGGGATATAGATTTATATTTTTAATTAATATAGGCAATGAAAGTTTACGGTATTTTGTTATGAATTTTATATATAAAAATTTTTAATGTTTATAAATATTGTTATGCATTATGTACATACAAAGTGATTTTATAGATTCATAAATAATTCAATAAAAAAAGGTTCATAGTCTTTTTTAAATTTATTTTCGACCATAACTTAATTCAGAATCAGTTTTCATGCAAAAAATATCACGCTAACTAACTTTCTTCCTATTTCATAAGTTTATAATTAATACTAATGCATTTTTATTTACAATTCAGAATGTTTTATAGAATAATCAGGTAGAAAATCATCGTCATCTTCAAACCATTCCTTATATACTTGTATTGGATCTATGTTTACAAATTGATGAAACGATATTGGTTCTTTTGTTGCAAGATAAACAGTAGCATAATCTTTTGGTCTTGCCTAAAATTGATAATTTTTGTTAACTAACAGCGGCCCGAAAGTCACTATTTGCAACGCAGAAAAATATCTCTTTAAGCTCAGAGCCAAAAAGATGTTAAGTTCCTATTTTATAACATAGGACTTAGATACAGTTTTTGCCTCCAAGTTTAAACCTTTCTGCGCTGAGCCGACGAGTTCTCTGGTAAAGCGGAAATACAATTTTTGTGTCACAGAGTTGAAAATCTTGTACAGCCCTGAGACAGGGAAAAAGAAAACCCCCAGATTACTTGTAATAAGTGCCTGAGGTGAAGCTGACTTTTCTGTTTTCCCTGCTTAGGTCAGTTAGATTAAGAACGGCTATTTGATAAAATTATGTACAACATTTTTATTTACCTGATGAAATAGAGGAGAATGAGTTACTTTGATTCCTAATTGTGCTAAGCAAACTCCAAAAAGAAACATATCATCAGGAGTTGTTGAACTAGGACAATCGCAAACTTTTGGCTTAATCATTTCTAAAACTAATTGAGTTGATAAAACAACACCAGCACCACCAGTTAAATAATCATAACCATGTATTTGAGTAGACCTGAATCCATATCGTTCTCCAATTGCTACCAAATCTGCTGGATTATAGCAAGTCAACATTTTTAATAATCTGGCCATGCTTGAAGAGATATCTCAATCAAATTATAAAATTCCTTTTACTCATACACCTTTTAATTACATTTTACAAAATATCTTTAATAAAATTGTAATTTTATGTACCTAATGATAGTATCATCATCTGTTATGAGTAACCAATCTAATTTTTTTTCTTTTAAAATTGGAGCCACTTGCTTTAAAATAGAAAATGTTTTTGAACAATGTCCCTCTTCACTGTCTGGAGTTAAATAACCATTGGGTAAATTTTCATCTGAAATGCAAAAAAAAAGTCATAATTAAAGAATTACAATGTAAAGAGAAGCTATTAAAATCACCTAATTCATTAGTGAAGTATCCTATGTTTTCAGCATGTCTAGCCCATGTTTTTTTAATGAATTTTAATCTATCTACATGATATTTGGTACAAGTTTTGACTGCCACATATACTTTCTGCGGTAGTCGAATTTTATCCTATGAAATAAAAATAATTATTACTACTCAATTGCTATTTAAATGAACATTTCCCATTTAATCTTAGATTTATATTAAGTTTAAATTTTGATACAAACTTACACATGCATGAAATGGTTTAGCATAAGTGGCACAATTAGTTGAAGAAACATCACAAAATTCAGGAACATGTGTCAATCGAGTACCTTTACTTTCATTCAAAACAAATGTAGAAAACTCATAAGAAGCATCTACATTAAAATCTCTGTTCGGTAATATATAATTTTTAGCTTTATTAACTAAGCTAAAAAAATTCCATCGTTAGCTTTTTTATAGTGGATTTTTATTAGAATAAATACCTTTCAAATAAATGTTTAGATATTGCAAATCCTGACCCAAGATTAGGATATTTAAATCTTTTTGAGTACTCAGCATAATGATGTGTTATAGTAGGTTCTTTATCATATAAAGCATTTCCAATCCATATCTTCTACAAAAAATATTTCAAAATTTGCATTTAACTATTCTGAAAATTAAATTAATTTTTTAAATCAATTACAAACCTTATAAATATCGGCATCATATTTGCTCAATACGTTTAAAAGTTTATTTAAATTAATGGCTGTATTCTCTAAACAAAATATATACCATCGAGCAGTTTTATTTTGTTCATGAAGATATGGTATTAACGGTACTATTGTCCAAGATCCATAGACATCTAATTGATGACTTAAAATAATTTCAGGAGGTTTCTAAAGATTATAAATAAATATTATTGTAAATTTATGATAACTATAGATTATTATAGAACAATTTTTTAATACTTATTCAAAGATTGGGATTGAATATTAGATTGTAATAATTTGGCTTGAGCTGCATTATAGCCTTCTTGTTGACTTAAAATTGTTATCAACAAATCTTGAGGAGCTAAAGTAATAAACGAGTGACATCAAATTTATGATTATATGTTCATAGCTGTGTTTTGTTATTTTAGAAATTTCTTACCAATTGCAGCAACAAATGAAACTAAAAGCAATATACTAAAAATAGTAAGACTTATTTTGGTGAAACGCATATTTTAAAAAATTTAATAAATATTGAAAATACTATTTAACGAACGTGTTGAAATCGAGTTTACATCAAAATTTATGATATTTTTGAGACATTTGAACGAAGATTTGTTTACTTTTCTGCGTGCGCCCTTTAAATGGGGCATGAACACTTTGTATTATTATTTTTCATCTTTTCTGTTCCTCGTGTTATGTCTGCTAACTGCATAAGATACTTGTATCTATTCATCTCAAAGCTATATTTTTTACCTATGATTTGCAAAATATGGCCAAAAAATGAAAGAAAGTTGATTATCTTATCTGCAGATGAATCTAGGGTTTGTGCAAAATTTAAATCAGTTGGATATGTCAATGTGAAAAAAACTGACAACAGTCAGTTATTATGCTGACAGTATATTTTAATCAATTACAAATCAGCGAATAGTTAAGAAACAAATTGGTTGTTAGATGACATTTTTTAATTATGGTTCCGCTATAAAAAAAAGCAACGAGGTTGACCGCATCACTGTCGTTTTGTTCTTCTTCTTCTTTTTTTGGCCTTGTGAGCGCTGTACAGCGCCCCCGAACTGCCACTGTCGTTTTGTTATTTGTCTCCGCTGAGCGTATCTGAACTTTGCAGTCATCTTATCTCACATTGCAGGTGAGATACTTTTGCAAAGTAAAACAAGCAATACAGTAACAGAGCAGTTTAATATATATATATACCTATAGTTATGTAGCTATTGGGCTGATCGAAGCTGAGTGTTCAGTATCGTCGCCATCACAGCGACGAAATCGACGAGGAATCCAAGTTTCCGTCGGAGAGCTGAAGACCACCTAAACTTCATCGCACAACCAAGTGCTTGTTGTGCCTATCTATCGAGTTTATAGTACGGTGGCCGCGAGATCATTTGTCCGCGTGCCGTCCTACATAGAATCAGCTTTATACAGTTTGAGTTCTGAACGTAATATCTCTTATAACCTTCCATTTACTTCTGCTATTGTATAAATCAAGTTCGTCGATAGTGCCCAAATTTCTTCCTGGTCATTGCTAACGTGTCATCACAAATAAAAAACTTTTTGCCTCCGAAATATTAAAGTGTAATTCGAATTCGATTTGAATTGGGCCCTCGGCAAGCAAGTTTTGCTACTGCTCTTCACGCATTACTTCGCAGTTTGTAAAAAGTGAAACAATCTCGTGTTAGGACGCCTAGTCCTTCGCGAAAAACTTCGCTCACGTCGATCCCTCTTCGGAATCAATAAATTGTACGCATCACTGGGTACATTTTTTTCTTTTGCACTAGTTCAAACATGGCTTACTGAAAGAAAATGACGAATTTGCAACGATTTAACGTTTCTCCATACGGAGGGGACCTGTTCTCGCTTGTGTCTGCTCGTCGCCTTGATAAAGGCACAAATCCAAAGAACGGACGAAAATCAGTCATCTGTAAAAGAGCAGCTTCTGGCACTGCAATTAGCATCTATAATGGACAAAAAAGCCAAATATCAGCAGCAGCACCAAGCGTGCAAATCTTCTTCAACTGAAGCTAAAAGATCTCAAGGTAACAATGAGTTTTCATTGTGCGATGTTTTTGTACGCCCGCCATGATGAATTTTCTCTTTGTGCTGTTATACATTTCAAACTTTTTATCAATTTTCCAGTTTCTAATATTTGATGCTCTGTAAATTTTTAAACCATTGAGAAAATGTATCAGTAGCATTCTTATTTCAAAGATTATTGACTTCCCTGCATTTAACAAATATTTTTTCTTGAATATTTAATTACCATTCTATACAATTATTATCAATTGTTGCTTAGAGTTTCAATAAAAAATCAACTTGTATGTATCTAATTTCAGACGGAATTAATTCAAGGCCTTCTAAATCATCGCAACGCTATAAACCAATCAATTCTAGTAATATCCCTAAAAATGATTACAAGAGGTCCAATGCACAGAAAACACAAAATGCTGATAAGAGACCAAAATCTAAAGGACAATGTCATGGCAGTTCAAAGGAGGGTTCCAAGGTATTTTTAATAGATTGATATGATGAATTGATAAAATAGATGTTTTTAATACATTAAGTGATCATTAAATTTTTAGGTAATGGAATACGATTCAGCTGAGCATGGCTCAGTTATGGTACAGAGAAATAAAAAACCAAATATCAATCAGAATCTGACCGATATTCAACACTTGGTAAATTTTCGTTATGAGTCAAGAATGTTGAATCATTATAGCAACAACAATCGATCATCTAACCAGAGTCATCATCATAAATACAACAAAGAAGCTTTTCTACTTTCTAAGTAAGTTTATAATTTATTCATATATATTTGATATAAAGTTAAACCAATAATAATCATTTCAGCTGCCAGTTCATTGTACCTGATGATAAAGATTATTCAGTATTCTTAAATGACTCCAATAAATTGGTTGATTGGGCATTAATTCAACAGATTGTAAGAAATAAGATTAATTTTTTAATTGTAAATATTTTTTTGTTCATGTATGAAATTTGAATTATAATAATCTACTTTACAGCGGTTGAGAAGTTCAGAATATCCAATATGCCCTATTTGCATGTATCCTCCTGTAGCTGCAAAAATAACTAAATGTTGTCATGTTTATTGTTGGCATTGTATTCTTCAATATTTATCAGTAAAAAAAGAAGAAGGAAAACAAGCTCACTGTCCCATTTGTTACAACTCTGTTATTCATAAGTATGATTTGAAAAGGTAAATTGATTGACAATACATTTTTAATGACTTTATTCAATAACTGAAGTAATCTTTTTAGCGTTTCTGTTATTACTGATCAAGTATTGAATGTTGGAGATACTGTTATACTACAGTTGATGCGTAGAGAAAAAAAATCAAATGTTGCAGTTGCAGTAGATGATATCATGTCCACTCCAACTACCAAATTTTTATCTATAGCTGAAAGTAAGAAACAAGCAGTTTCTAAGTTGCTTTTGGCTGAAAAAAATGATGTATGACAATTTATAAGAATTATTTTTTAGTTTTTGATAAATAAGTTTTGTAATGAATTCCTATTGCATTTACAGATTCTGAACATATTAGAATCTGAACGAAATGAACTGAAAGCACTTTTGGGAGAAGCAGACCATCAACCTACTACTGAAGATTTTATTCAAATGGCTTTGAAAGAATTGGAGTACAAAGAAGCTATTTTATTTGAAGTATAATTAAAAAATTTTTTATCTCTGCAGAAGCTTTTTCCGTTAATCACAAGTTCATTTTTAGGATTTGGATAAATTTCAGGACATTACAATAAGAGGTAAAGTACAAGGTAACAGTGCAAATTTGACTGATGATCAAGGAAATAAGCCAATTATAGATGAAAAAAAGTCCGTAAAAGATGAGTCATTAAATTTACTCAACAATTCTACAATTCCTGATAAACATTTGCAGAATAACGTGAATGCAAATGTCGAGAAATTTTATTATTTTTACCAAGGTATAAAAAAATTTTAACCAAATGTAATAATCACGATCAAATCCAATTTCATATAAAATCTTGATAAATAACGTTATAGCAAACGATGGACAAAATATTTACCTTCATCCCATGAACATTGACATGCTAATTCAAGAGTACGGAAGCTTGGAAAATAGTCCTAAAATGATTGAAGGAACAGTATTGGAAAAAAAATACGAGTGCTACACCGAAGAATCACGTCATAGAATAAGATATTTGGAACATTTACCCTTATGCAGTGTATATGAAATTGTTGAAATTGATATGCAATCACTCATTTCCGCAAATGTGTGGAAAAAATTTGAAAGTAAAAAAATTTTTTATTGACTGACTTCTATATTGTACAAAATTGACACTTTTTAAAATAAATTTCAGCGCAAATTAGAGAGAAACAATACAAACGTAAAAAGCGTGAACACGCCGAGCGACGTCGTGAAAAAAAAATAGTTGAAGCTGAAAATAAACGAATGGGAAAATACCCTACACCAAACATTCATTTAGAATCACGAACAGATTTTCCAGAATTTTCCCCAGAAGAGTTAGTAATACAATTCATTAAATTTCATTTTTGATACACTTAATTACCTCAATTCATTGATTAAAAATGCATTTTTTAGATACGACTCACTTCAGCAGATGGATTATAATCCCTCAATCAATGAATCTATTCCATCAATGAATTCTTTCAGTAGCTCATCTTCAAGTGTTTACGAAGGCAATGCAAATAGTGTATGGATGTCAAAAGACAGTGGTCCATCATATGCTCAAATTGGAGCTTCTGCTCGGCCTACGGCTGGTTCTTATCGCAGAGTTTCTTCTAATTTTACACCTCCAACAGATGAAGATGATCCAGAGATGGAAGAGTATATGGCACCCATACGAGGATCACATACATTCAATTTAGGAGATGCAGTTAACCAAGCTGCACTTAAAAATGGCAACCAGAAAAAAAAGAAAAAAGGAAAACCACCTTACACACCACTGGAGCTTTTTCATTGAAATTACTTGAAAATGTTTTTTAGTTCGTTTTAATTTTATTCTCTACAAATTATACAATTGACTCCTGTTTTTGATGATTCCTTTAGATTTTATGCAGAAGTTGAGATGGTATTTATGTGTGCTGATATAAAGTTAATATCCAAATAACGTTTATGTACGATAAATAAATAAAAATTGTAGAACTCAATTTTGTTTGTGACAAAATTTAAATTATAGAAAATAAATAATAAATATAAATAAAAATCATGGACGTAACTATCATCTTATGGTTGCTATTTCTGCCTGTGTTGAATAAACCAAATAATGTTATCCTCTTGAGTTTCAAGACAATAATGAATACAGCCAGACCGAGTTCAGATCGTTAACTTACACTTATTAGTGTATTTTTTTTTGTATAATCTAATTTGAGTTACTATCAAGTACAAAATTATTCATTAGAATAGGGGTATTTATGAGTGATTGTACACTTTGTTATTTTGTTGACATATGAATTTTATTTTCAATGAAAAAAAAGTTGCAGATTGATATTAAAAGTGTAATGAATGTTTCATCCCCGGTACTGTCATAACCAATGGAGCGAATGATTTAATCGACTTCCTCGATGGTGGGTCCACCGGCGCCACCAGCACCAGCTGCACCAGCTCCAGGAGCGCCACCAGCGCCTGGGAAACCACCTGGCATACCACCGGGCATACCACCTGGCATTCCACCAGCACCTTGGTACATTTTAGTAACAATTGGATTGCAGATGCCTTCAAGTTCTTTTTGTTTGTGTTCATATTCTTCTTTGTCGGCAAGTTGGTTAGCGTCAAGCCATTTGATGATCTCATTGCATTTGTCCAAGACGGTTTGTTTCTCGCTAGCGCTGATCTTATCTTTGATTTTGTCATCTTCAACAGCACTCTTCATGTTGAAGCAGTAAGATTCAAGTCCGTTCTTGGCAGAAATAGTTTCCTTCTGCTTCTCATCTTCGCTCCTGTATTTCTCAGCTTCGTTGACCATGCGTTCGATGTCCTCTTTGCTCAATCGGCCCTTGTCATTGGTGATGGTGATCTTGTTTTCCTTGCCAGTCGACTTATCAACAGCAGAGACATTTAAGATACCGTTGGCATCAATATCGAAGGTAACTTCGATTTGAGGAACACCTCGTGGAGCAGGTGGAATGCCACTGAGTTCAAACTTTCCAAGAAGGTTGTTATCCTTGGTCATGGCACGTTCTCCTTCATAGACTTGAATAAGTACACCAGGCTGGTTGTCAGCATAAGTGGTGAAGGTTTGAGTTTGCTTGGTGGGGATAGTGGTATTTCTCTTGATCAGAGCAGTCATGACTCCACCAGCGGTTTCAATACCAAGAGATAGAGGAGTGACATCGAGGAGAAGTAAGTCCTGAACTTCCTCAGACTTGTCACCAGCAAGGATAGCAGCCTGCACAGCAGCACCATAGGCAACAGCCTCATCAGGATTGATAGATTTGTTGAGTTCCTTGCCATTGAAGAAATCTTGAAGAAGCTTCTGGATTTTGGGGATACGAGTAGATCCACCAACAAGGACGATGTCATGAATCTGAGCCTTATCCATCTTGGCATCGCGCAGAGACTTCTCAACGGGCTCAAGAGTGCCACGGAACAAGTCAGCACAGAGCTCTTCAAAACGAGCTCTGGTGATCGAGGTGTAGAAATCAATACCCTCATAGAGAGAATCGATCTCAATGCTGGCTTGAGTAGATGAAGAAAGAGTACGCTTTGCTCTTTCACAGCTAGTGCGCAAACGACGGAGGGCACGCTTATTGGCGGTCAGGTCTTTCTTGTACTTGCGTTTGAACTCCTGCACAAAGTGGTTGACCATGCGGTTGTCGAAGTCTTCCCCACCCAAGTGAGTATCACCAGCGGTAGACTTGACCTCGAAGATACCATCTTCAATAGTCAGAATGGAAACATCAAAGGTGCCACCACCAAGATCGAAAATGAGCACATTGCGCTCACCAGTGGCCTTCTTGTCAAGACCATAGGCAATAGCAGCAGCAGTAGGTTCATTGATGATACGCAGAACGTTCATGCCTGAGATGGTACCAGCATCCTTGGTTGCCTGACGCTGCGAGTCGTTGAAATAAGCGGGAACGGTGATCACGGCGCTGGTGACGGTCTTACCAAGGTAAGCCTCAGCAGTTTCCTTCATCTTGACCAGGACCATCGAACTCACTTCTTCGGGGTAGAAGGTCTTCGTTTCTCCTTTATACTGAACTTGAATCTTGGGTTTGCCACCATCACTGACAACATTGAAGGGCCAATGTTTCATGTCAGCTTGAACAGTAGCATCGTCAAAACGACGACCAATGAGACGCTTGGCATCTGCGAAAATAGAAATAATGTATCAAATAATAATTAATATAATTTATGATACAGTAATTTATCAAGCTAAATTGCAAACAAAAAATAGGTAATTTTAAACTTTTAACTCAAGTACCAGGATATAAATATATATATAGGATATAAATCTTTGATACATGGAAGATGACACACACAAGTCAGACTTGAGCTCATATGAATTCTGAATGACTCATAGAAATTTCAATTTTGCTTCTAGTTGCTCATTGAATAATAATGGACTTTAAATATAATTATGGACTAGAAATTTTAATTACAGTAATACAGGTAAAATTAATTCAACTTACCAAATATAGTATTGTTTGGGTTCATGGCAACCTGGTTTTTAGCAGCATCGCCAATGAGACGCTCAGTGTCGGTAAAAGCAACATAACTGGGCGTAGTGCGGTTACCCTGGTCATTAGCGATAATTTCGACCTTTCCGTGTTGAAACACACCGACGCACGAGTAGGTGGTTCCAAGATCAATACCAACTGCGGGTGCCTTGGCCATCTTGTCTAGTTTAACAGTATTAGTCTGTAAAGGAAAGAAAAATTTGGTGCTGTAGAGATTCTATTTTAATCGGGTAGGCAGCCTAGATTTTGCTGTATTTTTTAGACTTGCAATACTCGATCAAGTCATTAACGAAACGTGAAAAATTAGTATGATGGATTGGCAATTCAGATTAGTCGGATCAATATTTAAGGCGTTGCCACCATTCAATATTCAGTTCCACGATAATAAAAAAAAATCGACGAAGCTCAACTAGCACGCAAGTAATCTAAAACTTGAGAATCACCAGAAAGAATAAAATAACTTAGACGCATCGATAAAAAAATGTGGTAACGTCTCGAACAATCGCTGATATGCCGTAGCAACGACTAGGTAGGTGCGCAGAAATAAAAAATGTCGGCGACCGCAATTTTACATAGATTCGTGGCACTAACACAAACTCGAATAATAACGGTAATGATTGCACGAAAAAAACGTCTCTTCACGTATAGTATGAAAATTGCAAAACCAACTAAAATGATGTAGTTAAATTTACATACCTTGTAACAAAGTAGAAAAAGGAACTTCGGGTATGAAGTAGAATCGAAGAGTTTCACTCTTGTGTCTTGTTAACGAGTCGCAACGTGAGTGGCGCGAGCGGAGCGGATCGTGGCTTTTATAGGGCGAGGCGAAGAGCGCGGCGACGGCGACGCTTCTAGAATGTTCTTGGCCAATGAAATCGCACCTTTAGCTGTCAGAGGCCAACTCACTCTAGCGGCAAAGACCACACGAGTCAATTTCAGCCGTCTTTACAGCAGCTTGTAGTATGCAATTTAGTCTTTCAAAGCTCGTACAAATTTTTTTATTGATTTGGTGAAACAAAAAGTTCTCTGAAGAAAAGATGACCACCGTCGACAACAATATTTGTACGTACGTCAGTGGGAACTTTTTTAGCTGCTAAAAATTATGAGCTCGTATGACTAATTACCGGAAGCTCGTAGAAGCGCGAGAATAATCTAGAATAGAAGCAACGGCTGGAAAAAAATTCCCGCTCTTTTCGACTATATGTGCGTGGCCATATCATATAATTTTCTCTTTTCTTCAAAATTCTTAGACTCGTATGTAGTATGTAATAGAAACAAAAAACGCGGGACTACACGTGTACTACACCACGCAACGTTTTCATACGACGGTTGACTGCACTGCAGAGCACGCGAATATCCCGAATTCACTCCTATGTAGTATAACAATATATCTTCATGCACGTGAAACAACACGTGGACCATTTTTTTCATTTTCATACAAATTTTCAAATGTACTCTGTGCCATTTGATAATATAAAAATATTTTTCAAAAGCGGCCATCATTTGTATGATCTGATTACATTTTACTCTGACGAAATCAATAAACAGACGAATTTCGTAGGCACAACACGCGTATTTATAACATTTCACGGGAACGTATCTTCTTAAAATTTCATTAAACTTTAATCATTTTTTTAAATTGTAAAATTCATTTTCAATATAATGTTTATGAAATTTAACTTCATGCTTATTGTATATTTAGCATAATTTTCATTCGAGTTGTGCCACTATAGAATACATATTTATTTATGAAGACAGAATATCTTAGATTAGAAATAGTTAATTTCTTATGTAATAATAACATTACGTGTATAAGCAGGCATATGTAAGAATTTGGGATTGAAATCTACAAAAAATAAATAAATTTACTTTCATTGAATATTATTTGCTAGAAAAAGTTTAAATCAATGATTTATTCGAACTTATTCGAGTTGAAAAATTAGGATGGCTTTGTACATTTTCCTTCAATTTTTCATCAATCAAATTTTCAATTTCTGATAAAAACCCTTATCTCCAGCAGTGCCTTAAGAAATACTGTAGACTAAGTTTTAGACATAATCACTTTAGAAAATAGATTAATACTGAGCAAAGTAAACTATACTCATGAATATTAGCGCTCATATGAGACAAGATGATCATAATTGGTTATAATTTATTCATACCAATAACGTTTACAGTACATTGAAATATGTCCAGTAAAAGTAATTTTGAGAATAAACTCATGATTCGATTGCTGTATTATAGGTTAGAAGCTAAAGTAGCTGCAAACAGAATGGAGCACGTGTGAGAAGTTGGCACTCATTTACTGGTTATTTGTACTTAAATAAAAGTAAGAGAATAGTCCATTCACTAAATCTTACATGAATTTCGTTTTCATAAAATTAGATGAATTTTTCTACTGAGTAAGGTGCAAATTTCAAGTGAGGGTGTTTATTGACTACATCTTGTAAACAAAACAAAATATAGGGACAAAACTACATCAATCGATTCCTCGTAAAATTTTACATGGACATGCACTAACGTTTTCAAGTGTCAAAGAAAAATTTTCGACATGATTGAAAAACGTGAAAAATGCTGTTCGGCGGCGGTGGGAGGGGTGAACAGCGTGGAGTTCGGCAACCGCACATTGCTATATGGAGGAGAAACAATATACTGCATGACGCGTGTCTCACGCTGAGGCTCGTATCGGATCATGACTCTTGATTTGACATTGTTAATAATTCGAATTCTAACTTCGAACGTCTAAGTTTTTAATATAATAATCCGAAGCCAAACTCACGTACATTTATCTGAGTCTGTAGAACGTTTGAGATTAATAAAACCGAAGCATACATGTAATCTGCATTTGTACCATCTATTCCTCAAGGTTCGAAAGAATTCAAACTCGAAAGAAACCGACAATTTGTAATGAATTAAAAAATCTTTGAAATTTGAGCAGTCAACGTAATCGTAACGCTATGATGATGCTTTTTTAGATGGCGTGCCGTTGTTATCTATAGAAAAAATGACAAGCATGCTTTTCGCTATCGTTTTCGAATTTCACATAACGCTCTGAGGCAATTGCCGTTGCACACGACGCTCGTCAACTGGTTACGAGACCGTGTGAAAAGAGGATCTTCAAAATGTCGCTTTTAACGCGAGCACATTGCCTGAACCTACTGCCGTTTGTTTTATACTGGAGCATTATTGCGGCCTTTGTCCGCACCAATATCCTGTACTCAGTCGGATAAAGATATTTCATTAGTCATCTTAATTTTTAAAAAATCAAGTCATTAACATTTATATTATTGTAAAAATTGACTCTTTTAAATTTGCATTAAGATAAAAACAGTTCATTACAATATATGAAATTACATATGATGTCATTGCATGACGATATGTCATAGTTTTAATGAAAACATTAATTAAAGGGAAACAGTCGGCACTACATTTTTCTGCGTTAACATGTAACGTTTTTGATGCCCAATATCTATGCACTTACAAATTACAATGCCTCGTACAATATTATTGTACATACAATAATATGTATAGCAGCAATACATTGCGAATATCACGAGTCTTGTGCTAAGCTGTGTGTATACAGCCAACATGCCGTTATGATTTGCAAGCCACCGCAGCAGGGTAGCAACAGTCTGCCTGCAATGTCTTTAACTCTGCTAACCCTACAAGTCGCATTGTACAAGACCATCTGAAACTTATGGTATAGCAACATAGCACGTGAAGCCTCAATCGCTCAAAGGTACAATTCGTCGGTGCAGGCCTAGCCACGTTCGCGTGAAATAACTTAATGTTTCGGTACGTTCTATTCATCCAACTGCAAAAGCCGAGCTACTTGTTGATTAGTCACTGGCGGCGATGCCAATGATCTTTAGCTTGCTGCGAATTGCGGATCATGTCCCTCGCCTTGTATACAGATGCGTATTTGCATCTGTATGATTAACATGTGAGTCCAACTAACGATAAACAGTGGCATTAGTACAACTAGTGTAATTTCTTCATATTTATAACTCATTTGTAAGCACTGTGAATTATTCGAATAATAGCACTTTTATTTGCAGGTTGAATGAATAAACACATTTTTATCAGCCTGTTTACAAGGCCGAATACATTATTAGACAAAAACTGGATATGAAACTGAATTTCTTAAGTAATTGGAATTGATTCTGTAATTAAAGCATGTTTCATCAAGAGCAATGGAAACGCAGCTTGATCGCTACGTTCATCATTTTAGCTTTGACATATGTAAAACAAGTTCACTCAGTAGAAGCGATCTATGCCATAAATGCTGGTGGAGATGCACATATTGACATTCATGGCATACGCTATGCAAGAGATCCACTAATGGGAAAAGTGGGCACTGCTTCTGACTATGGCAAACAATTGATCATAGGTCGAGTTGATTCTGCTGATCAAATACTTTATCAGACTGAGAGATATCATCATAGCACATTCGGCTATGACATACCTGTAAGCGAAGATGGAGAGTATGTATTGATTCTTAAGTTTTCTGAAGTTTATTTTAACTCGCCGAACATGAAGGTAATTAGATCATTAAAACTTTCATTCTGATTGCACCTGATTTATTTACTTTTTATTCTATAGGTATTTGATATTGTTCTTAATGGAGATCACACTGTTGTAACTGAACTAGATATATTTGAAAGAGTTGGTCGAGGTATTGCACACGATGTATATGTACCAATTAAAGTGCAAAATGGAAAACTAATTTATAATGAAGAAGAATCAGATATTCTAGGTGGTAAAATAAGAGTGGAATTTATCAAGGTATTTTGAAGAAACAAAAATTTTAATCTATTCATTTATCATAAAAATCATAATCAAAATTTTATAGGGATATCGAGATAATCCTAAAATCAATGCTATTGCTGTAATCAAAGGAACTCTTGACGGTAAATTTTTAGCATTTAATGAATAAATATTTTTGATCAAATAAATTAATAATTTCTCATTAATTTATATGTCAAAATATTTCTAGATATTCCACTTCTGGAGCCAATGCCTCAAGAACCCGAAGAAGACCAAGGAACTCAAGAAGAAGAAGAGGAACCAGTAATCCGTACAAGACACACAAGTGGACCTCGCACACCAGATCCATATGAATCTGTAGATTCATCATTTCTACTGCAATCATTACCTATATGTGCTGCAATTGGAGCTTTTATACCTCTATTATTTTGCTTATGCAAGTTATAAAATGTTTCAAGTGAAACATTTTTGTTGAGTTGTACTTAAATACAAGTACATGCACAAACTCAAAGTAATCTGTTTCACTTTATTTAAGTTGAGTTTGCAGATGTATTATTCTTGAATTTGTCTGATTTTGATAGTCTATGTAGTAACAAGTTATATATATTTTACTAAAGGACGCTATGTATGTGTATTCCTATGTAGTATATGTAACAGTTGTTTCACGTGCAATTTCTGTTTAATTATAAGCTTATATAAAGACTTACTGGCCTTTCTCTGTAAATTTTTATGTAACTAGATGATCTAAAGACTAGATATTAAGAAGTGTGTGTTTTAGTGTGAATTTAATAAATTTTACTTATTTTGTTATACACCTGTTGAAATCAGGTTTTAAATAACAGAAAATAAAACTATTATACTAAGAAAGAATGTTTGCTTTGATTTCAATTGAAAATTTAATATTCATCAAGTCACATCAGTCTTTGAATATCAGTGATTGATGTCGCGCAATGGAAAATTCTTATGAAAAATACCTAAATTGATATATTTTTCTTAAAACAAGGATTAGTGAAAACAAATTAATCTTCAAATAAGTTTTGGATACGAAAACGGGTTCAAGGTAAAGTAAAGTGCCAACAATCAGTGATAAAAGTTAAATATTTATTCTATTACATTTTTTTTTGTCAATAATTAAAATAAAACTAACAAATGAAGAAAATCTCTTATAATTATACTAAAACCGAGCACGTAGATTTACAAAAAATGAGGTTCGAAAAATGTCTATAATTAGAAAAGATTCACTTTTTAAAAATTTGCTCTTTGTGTTATTGAATTTATAATAATAGTTATCACATTAAATCAAAAGATGCTGTACATGAAATAATAGTAGTATACGTGTTACAATGGTGACGATTTTGTTGATTTCATGTGTCAACTTTAGATAGGAACAAACAGAATAAATGGGTTAATAATATCGTATATGATTAAATGTTACATGAATTATAATGCACATACATGAAAAAATGATTAAAAATATAAAAAGAAAAAAACTGCCAGGTTGTTTCATTTGTGTACAAACAAAATTACCAGCGAATGGTTGTATATTCGTCACCATTAATTTTCTCCAAATTACATATTTTCTTTACGCTTCTTTGCATAAAAAGGAAGTTTCTATTATAAGGTTTGTCTGTTACTGAATTCAGGTAAATTCGTGCAAGTTAACCATTATTTTTATCTTTTTGCTTTAATAATCATAATCATTATCATCAATCATATATTTTCCTTCATCTACTTCCTCTTTTTCAATTTTGAGGCCTTTAACAAGCACCACATAAAATTACGCACACTGAGAGCTTGCATAAAATACAATAATACCGTAACTTCGAACGCGTTTGATTATTTACAAAACAAAAGTTTAAGCCTTTTATCCACTGCTGCGTTTTCTTTTTAAAAGTCCGTAGGAGATTTTCACAGCACACCGAAGCAATCAAGCAGTAAAATGTAAAATGGCTATATAATAATAATGATCTTTGAATATAGATTGATATATTTCACCATACTTTTCTTAAAAATCATAATATTAAGTTTTTTTTTTTATTTTTTCCTCTCTTATCTTTTATAACAATCAAATGAGTACTATTATAAAAAAAATTTAATTCAACATTTAACTAACAACTACTGTGAATGCGTATCTGTCTTTCTGAATCCTTAAAATTAATTTAAAAAATTGAAGATAGGGTTTAGAACTATTGGTCATAACAATCAATAGTACATTATATAAAAAACATATGCTATAAAAGAATACCTAAGCCTGTGGGAAACGCAAAATTTTCAAATATATTTTTTGAAATTTATATTGAATATTTTTCTAAATAACTAAACGGGCAATACAGTTTTGCTCTTTTCTAGGCATCCATAAAGCTTTCCAGAAAAATATTCGACAGAAATCTTAGAAAACGTTTTTGAAATTTTTTAATTGTTCTATGGCTTTAGTATCTCCGCAAACAGAGGAAAAACATTATTATCTCTGCAAATCTCGTTAAATCAATTAAATAAAAATGAACAAAGTGGAAAAAGAAGCGCGATCGAGACAGAGTTGTATAAATATAGAATTATGCTACCCTGTCGCTTGAACGCAATTAGACTTAATTTCATTACTCTGCGGTAATAAGCTGATTGTCAGTAATCGGCTCAATCGGAGATACATCTTTTTTCGGCATGTCTTCTTCGATATTCGTTGTCGTTGTATTCGTTGTTATATTAGTTTCCGTTTTCGGTACGCTTACGCCGTTTTGTACGATTTTTTGCTGAGTGGTGGCTGTAGTGATTGTAGTTGTTAAGTTATTGCCACCTTTCGTCGCAGTCGTAGTTGCCCTTGAGTTGATCTTAGACTGTACATTATTCAACTTGATGGGACCAGGCTTTGATACTTGTACGGGTGTTTTTTTAGATGGAGATACACTTGTAAGCAGTGGTTTGCTTGGAGCTAAAGACTGTCGCTTAACTGTTGTACTAGTTGATGTGGTCGAAGGTACTCGTGGCCTAGTATTAGTAGTAGCCGAAACAGTATTGCGAGCCGACGAAATTTGTTTGTTTACAGTCTCTTTGCTATGCTTGTCGATCATCGGCGATTTGCTTCCAGGAGCCGTTTTAAGTTTTGTTGCGCCAGATACAGGAGCAGTTTTAGGTCTGGCAGTCGCGTTGTTGAGCGAGTTGGAAACGTTGCCACTCAATCTCGACTTTGAGACAGTAGCACTGGAGCTCGTTGCTGAGGTTGGTCGGGGTTAAAGTTCCAGAATTAGCACTGGCACCTCCACTGATTCTTGATGTAGTTGTAGTACTCGTTTTGACTAGACCTACTTTGGTAGCTGTGGTATTTGTAGCTGATTTTGTGGTTACTTTTGAAGCTGCGATGGGTTTTGAAGGTACTTTGATGTCACCATTTGTCATTGGTTTTTTATCAGCTGATGCAGTAGAGCCAACTTTTGAAGTAACAGAGCTTAGTGGTTTAGGTCTTGAAGTTGCGGCATTAGCTACAGTTGTACGAGGAGTTGTTTTGGCGGCAGCACTCGTAGTTCTCGATGTAGTCGTAGCAGTTTTAGATAGCGAGGTACTTTTTGAGGCAGCAGCAGATGGTTTTATTGTTCCAGTAGTAGCTGTTTTAGGTCGCGTAGCTGTTGTAGCTGGTTTTTTAGTAGATGTACTTGTTGATGTTTTCGCAGTGAGGCTGGTTTTGGCTGGAGAGGATCCAGGAGTTGTTGATTTAACCCCTGGTTTAAAACCGCTGGTGGATTTAGGGGCAACTCTGGCGGCAGTGGTAGGCTTAGTTGTTATTTTAGTCGCAACCGCAGCAGCAGAAGCAGTGCCTGCAGTTACCACAGCAGCTGCGGCAGCAATCGATGATGCTGTTCCGGCTATTGGTGCTTCATTTGTAATCAATGGTTCCCCATCAGATTTAGCTTCTGAAGATGGCGTAGAAATTTCTTCGACGTCTTTAGGTTCTTCAACAAGATTTTCCTTTAAAGTAGGGGCTTCTTGGTACGTTTCTTGTTCGATGTTCGTTTCAAGATAGGCACAACTTGATTCTTCCTTTTCTTCCACAAAATCAATACCAATATTTTCCTTTGCATGATCAATAACTTGATCTTTAATGTCAACGACCACATTTGTATTATCTATTGCGATCAATGTATCTGTAGATTGTTTTTTCATTCACAACGACGTCCGTTTCTTCAGATTGAGAGTCTTTAGGAGAACTGAAATCTTGAATACTCGATTTTGATATGAGATCTTCTTCATGGAATTTGCTCGACATAATTTGTGGTTCCTTAACAGGTGATACAAGAACCGGTTCGTCCATTTTTTGTTCGACATCAGCACTCACACCCAAATTAAGGTTTAGAGGATTAAGCATTACATCTTGGTGAGCTTCTTTCATGAATTGAGTTTCTTCATCGAAGGATATTTGTTTAATTTGCTCAGGGTGCGAAGGATCTTCAACTACTTTTTCCGGTAATTGTTCATCCTTGTAATTATTGTCGAATTTTTCTTGATTGCCCTCATCGAGTTTAACGGCCTCTAGATTCTGAGCAAGATTATTCATATTACTTTCATTGTTTGCAGAAAAATCATAAGAAAACGGATTATTGTCGGTATAGTGCGATGTCTCCGTTTTTTTCGAATCGTAATTTTCGAAATCTCCACGAGAAGTAGAAAACATATCCGAAGTTTGAGATTTTCTCTGCTCAACTACGGCTGTGAATAATTCAACGCTTTGTTCTTGATGTGGTTCAAGATTCTCGAGATCCAAATCGCAGATTGTTTAAGAATCTCGTTATCTTCTTCCTCCGTAGTAATTTTTTCTTCAGTCTCTTGAACAGTAGTAAGTCCGTTGTGTACCTCAATCATGAAATCGTCATCGGAAAGATCGTGCACCTTATTCAAGTCAGGACTTTGATCGAATGCATTTTTGAAATCACTAGGAGTCATCGAAGTTGACATAACATCATCACGATCGGTAAACGATAAATTTGATACATCAACATTAGACACGCCAGTTTTGCAAAACTCACTGACTGCGGACAAATTAGTAGTGGACTCATCACCGAATTCAGCCTTAGTTGAGGACACCTCGTAATCGTCCATAAGATTGGTAAAGAGATTTTTCCTTTTGTTTTCGTTATTCTCACTGTTATCTTCGCTGAATTCGTCGAATGGATTTTTCAGTGGCGATGACAAGGGGTCACCGTTGGAAATGTCACTGGTTACACTGTCATTGACATCTGAAGGTCTAGAACAAACTTCCATGTGAAATTCCTCTTCGCTTGGAATTTTCGTATTCTTCAAAGCTCGCTGGGACTGCTTCAAGGGTGAACCGGCGATAAGATCGCTGTTCATTTGATTGATCAATTGCGGCGTTAGCGGCGAAATCGGCGAGGTACCAGTGTGAGGTACAAATTCAGCAGCATCTGGATTCAAATGGGATTCCATATCGTCTTCGCTGTCTTTGTCGCTGGCGATATCGTTTTCTTTATTTTCTTCCTTGTAATTGATCTTGTACGTCGGCTCGTTTGTTTCGTGTAATCCTTGAATTGGATCTTCTTCAAAGACCGATGAAACTTGATTAGTATCAAGATTGGAGTTGTTTATTACTGCTTCTGCTTCAATCTATAAAATATAAATAACGTTTTAATTGATTTATTATTCAGGAAAATTAAAGTAGTGTAAAATCTATGTTTAGTGCATGCATGAAAAAAGTGCATGGTTCATTTATGATTGGTACGACGTTTAGCATTCATAAAACACTTTTCAAAGTTCAGTATGTATTTTTTTTTAAATTTGAAACGGGATTGCAATGCAGGAACTATGTTGTCTTAGTGCACTCTTAATACTGAAAGGATGTGTGTGTGTGTGTGTGTGTGTGTGTGTGTAAATTTCCAAGGGAGTTTTGATAAATTTTTGATGTATTGATTCATTAATCTATGAGCAAGCTCAAAGATGTTTTCAAACTTACGCAAACGTTTGATACAACTTACTCGCCTCTATGTAATAAGCTCGAACTATATTATGCATGAATATTGAAAATTCTTTCAGTACATGATAATGTTTTGTATTAATATTTAGCTGAACAATATTGGCTCCGCAACGTTCGATCAAAAGGCACTGCAGATGTCTTTGAGACACGCAACGGCTTCACCCGCAATTTCGTTAGGCGTCACCTTGAAATAGCAGCGTTAGGCTTTCATCAGAAAGTTCTTGATCTTGTGAAGTATTTTTAGAATACATATGCATGTTGAGAAGAACAAAGAACGAAGCCAACATTGTCCAACGAAATGCCGAATTGGAAGCTCGCATCGGATAAAAGTGCAATACTTACGTTGTTTTCGTTGAGTGCTTGCTCTGACAGCAGCTGATCCGCGTACAGGTAAGCTTCTTTTTCCGACGCCTGCGTCGTCTCCTTTTGGAGCAGGTTTGACTGGACGCGTGACTCCTCCAGCTTTTCAAAGTTCGATAGCTCTTCCGCGAGAGCTTCTGGTTTGGGCTCGTTTATCGGTACCTCTTGGCTGAGAATTTTATTCTCTTCGTAATCGTATTGTCTTTCGTAGGTTGCAGCGTCGTCGGCTACGTTACTTTCAGCAACGAAATCGACTTCTCGACAAACCTCCTCCGGTTCTTTTTCTACTTCAGGAGCAGTGGCGGGCGCGCCGTGGAGCTCGTTACTCGCTTGATTCAGGCTCGGCTGATGTAACGGACTCTGATCACTGCTGCTGCAGCTGTTATCCTCGTCCTCTTGAAGTTTTGGGCTGCAGGACTCTTTCTCCTCGCGATCACAGTCGGGCTTTTCTACGAGACTCGGATCTTTGAAACCGAAACAACCGGCACTATCAATGCGTTGGTCCTCGTTCAATGATTTGTCGCCGCCTTCGTTTGGTCTGTAGTAGTTCCACTCGTCGTCGCTGTCCTCGCTTTCTCCTACATTATCAGCATCACTTTGTTTTTCACCTGGAATAAAAATCAATAATTTAAATGCATTGCCTTTTCATAATTGTTTTATTTTATAAAACTTATAATCGTTGTATTTATTATCAGATCGTTCAGAGTTAGTATGAATTAGCACATGCTCACACGCGAAACGTCGCTTGTCGGCAGGTAGTTCTAGCGAACTATGGATAAGAAAATGAGAAAAACATTAATCATCATTTCTCATTTTCTCCACCCTTAACAAAACCAAACTATTTCTACACTGCCTCTTATTATCTGCCCCTTTGTCTAATGCCGGTGTAAAAATGCGCTTTTTCCAACAGCTTTTATAGAGGCTTCTCGTGGATCTGCATCCATACGTGCCCGCTGAGAATCGATGCTCAACCTAATTTTACGTGCAATATCTTTGGACGGATTTTTATCGAGAAGCATCGCCGAGTAGAAAATAATAGTAAGCTAATACCGTCTCAGAAACAGGTAAGTATGGAAGAAGAAACGTCAAATGAACAAGTTTTCAGCATACCCGAGAGCGAGAAATATAGCTTTTTCTATTCTTACCGAAAGAGAAAGAAAGAAAAAAGAAAGAAAGAAAGAAAGAAAGAAAGAAAAAAAAGCATCCGTAGAAAGGCATCCCAGACGCAGACAAGAGTTGAACGTTCTATCATCCGTCTCGTATGCTATCGATCCTCGGTATTCGAACAGTTTCGCGTTAAGGAGCGCAGATGCAGTACAACGCTAACGCGCGATGAACGAGTTAAGTGCGAGTAAGAAAATTACATCACGTGCTCTGAATCATGAAATAACGAGAAAAGCTCAAGTGTACGAAAAAAGGTGTCGTCACTCGTCACTCATTCTCGCGTCTTACCGTTTTATGGCCGAGATTATGAAAAAGGAATGCTCGAGTAGAGACGAGAGAAACGAGGGATGTGTAATGTTGTGCGGTATGTGAAAAAAGAGAGCTTAGCCGCCGACGATGTTGCTCGATCGTCATCAGCGGCAGGACTAGCGGCGATAAGGGATGGATGTTATCGATTCGTTATGCGTTCCCGTCGTGCCTTGGCAAACGTCAGCAGCGGTGGCGGGCGCAGCAGACGTGTAGCGTGCGAGAGAAAGAGCGAGAGAGCCGACGAGAGCGTGCACTATAACTATATGTATGGACCGGCGCATGCGGCCGCACCTGTTATTCGCCGGCAGTAGGACGCCTATATGGATGTATAAACTTCTCGCGACTACCGCTCAACTCCAGCGCAAGTACACGATGATAAGAGCAGCATATACCTGTATATTATGTACAGTGTGGGTAACTGCTTCTTCTGCCAGCGCCTTTTCAACTATTTTTTATTTTTATTTTCTATTAATACGTGTACGGCCTGCGTGCAACAGATAACAGCGGCAAAATAACAGCATTAATTCCGTCACGTATTTCATCTCACTCCTTTTCGACTGATCCTAATATAATATAAATGATCCAATGAATATATTCGACCGTGATGTCTCGCAGTGCACATTTTTACACGTCAATGAGTACGTTCAATCTATTTTGCGTACCAAATGCGTACGCTCGACTCGAGCTTGGGCGCGACCGTTGCCGCAGTACACAGTAGTAAGTTTGCGAGGGTAGCGATAAAATTGTGATACGTGCGTCGACATTGCTGAACCGTGCGAATGCTACCACATGTTTCGATACTGCCTTTCTCAGCTCTCGCTCTTCTGGGCAGAGCTTTTACTCGTATTGCTCAAGAAGCAAAGTAGCGTTGACAAAAACTAATCGCTCAAACTATATGCTGTGCAAGTGACTGGACTATTTGCGACCTGCAAAAGCAATTTCATGGTATTTTCGTTGAAAGCTTTTGGGTCTTTCAAAATTTCTGTACAATTATGCGATTGTCGTAACAACTCATTAAACGACATTTGTATGTTGCTTATCAGTATCACGAATCGATTGCATAACCTACGAGATTAGGACAAAAGCGTCGAAAACAATCTTCGAATCGATATATTCTAAAGAGAGCGACAGAACAATTAAGAAGAAACTTTTTTTCCTTCTGTTAAAACGAACCATGCAACTTTTTTCTCGAATTATCATAAAATGCCTACCATCAGCCAGGCGCATCCGCACAATCTGCTATAGATGCACAAAGAGCATATATATATATATATTCGTAGACTGCTGAGAGAACAATCGCGATCGTCCAAGTGACTCCGTTATAAAGTGCAGGGTATAATATACGTGCAAACGGCGCAGTGCAACATCAGCGCTTGGCAGCAGCCAGCTATGTGCAATCTGCACGGAAGATGGAAAGGACGCGGCAACAAAGGCTCAATATGGAGGAGGATTAAAAGTTCTTTCTATTTACCGTTAAATACCAGTGTCCGTGGGTAAAACTGAGTGAATCTATTATTTCTGCGACACGCAAGATGCATTTTCTTTTATTGAAATCGAAAGAAAACAACTTTACTTATATACGACGATAGGGAGCCCGAAAAATGATTGGCATAGTGACAACATAGCCAAGAGCAAACCAGAGGATCATTAACTGCAGTCAGTGGATTTTAAAAGGATATATAAAAGTTATCGTCTGATTACCTGAAGCAAGAAGTTTCACTATTCTCTTCAGCAGAGTCGTAATGATCGGCCTAAAAGTAATTTGGCTGTCATCGAGGCTACCAAAAGTCAAGCATAATACCAAAATACCGCTGGCCAGCAAGACTTGCGCGTTTCCAGCGAAGCCCATTACACGGCCCTCGATCGAGCTAGCTCGCCAAGCACTTGGACGCGTGCGTTAGGTAACTGCAGCGTCTATCTCATGGCGAAGCAGAAGGCGACGACCCTTTCACGCCTCGCTCGTCGCAGAGGAGGATGTCAAGAGAAAGAAACGCAGGCTACAATCGTCGTATGTCGTGGCACGTGCCACGCCGACTTTACCATAGACTAATTTTACCGGCCGCGTATTACTTGCCTTGTCGGCTAACGTGTAGCCGTGCGTGCGCACGAGTTTGGCTCTAAGCTTGCAAGCTGCTCGAGCAGCCCAACAACAATGATGAGCTTTCTTGGCACTTGTGAGCATAGAGAGCATTAAAGAGTGACGGATTGCAGAGACAACGAATCAACGCCGAGCCTACGAGGCTGATCTAAATCTATGTCGTCTTCGAGAAAAAAACGCCTTCGCATAGAGTGCCAGGGGGAGATTCGTCAAGGTTTTGTTTTTAAAATAAGAGTAAGACTCTCAAATCCAAAGCTGCAAGGAAAATAGATGAAATTGAATTTCGTTTCATTTCGTTTTCATACGAAAATTGCTACCATGGTCCCTGACAATTAAAGAATTTTTTAATGGAAACTTTCTTGCAGTTATTAAATAAATCGATGAGACTCGATGGGCAGAAAAAGTCAATCATCAGTCAGAGGCAGTGCCCTCTTGCCTCTCGAGAGTAAAGCAAAGTCGGTTCTGCGAATTTGCTTCGAAAAGTAAAAAAAAACTTCTTCAGACTATACCTGAGTTGATCAAAGCTCAAAGTGTCAAATGCGAATGAAAGCGCAGAACGTGTTCATTGAACAAATTTTCTCGGCCAAACCATTAAATCAATCTCGCGTGGTAGTCATTTGCAATTTTTCACGCTTCATTTCCGTCAAAAGTCGTGATAAATTAGCTCGCGGATCAGTAGTTTTCCCAACAAGGCATACAAGAGCGTTGCGGCAAGTTTGTTGTGCAGAATCGCGCGTGCCAAGATACGCTTAATGGCTAATCAGAGTGAAAAGAAAAAAAATCGATTTCAAATATATTGCTACTGTATATACGCCATGCAGTGTCGCATGTCAACAGCAGAAGCCGGAGCGATGATGTTGTTGGGTTTGCAATCTGATTTATAATAGCTAACGACGTGGGTCGAGCCTGTTGCGTATGTTTAAGTGCATATAACATATGGCTAGTGCACACTGTTTTCCGCGAGTAGTAGAGATAGCGCTAAAAAGAGGAATGAACATTCTCGTAGGTAGTTTATCCGGTTTTAAAAATTGAAACTTCAAAGCAGTAGGAAATGCCAAATGCAACCCGCATACTTTTTTCATCAGTTGTCACGCATAAAGTTCATCTTTTTCGAGATGGACTTCGATCAAATGACTATTCAAATAATTTAAACTTCAAGATAATTTAGTCAGAAAAGAAGTGTTACGAAAAATGTATGAATTACACTTTTATCGAAGACTAAACAATATTGAAGATCCTCTATGCTCCTAATGTATGTTCTTATAAGAACTGAGGCAGATGAGTAAATTAACGTTCTACTCATCTGCCTCAGTTGTTATGGGAAATTACATTGTGAGCATGGATGGGCTGCGGTATCGTTCAGTTCACAATAAGTTAATCTTTTGCAAATAGTAAGTATACAAATGTATACTAAATGAGCGTAAAAAAGGAAATTGACTATACACTTATAAATACGCAAACAACAATGGCTCGTAGCAGTTATAGGGATGCAACTGAAGTAGGGAGATGTGGCAAGGAATGATGTGTAGGCTTTGCGGGAGTTGGGGGGTTGAAATGAATTTATAAAGGATTTCATATTGGAGGGTGATATTATCATAGGTTCAACAAGTGTCTAATCGTCTTTGTAAGCACACTTACACAACGTGTGTACTGTGTATGTCTTCGTGCGCGAAAGAGAAACAGAGGCAATCACATTTATGATTAGCAACCTTAAATATTCTATAAATCATCACAAATTTCTAGACTAAAATCGCAATTCAAATTTATGCTATTTAATGCATCTCATATACGTTGATAATGGTTTATGTATTTATCTATTTTTTCTATGTTTAATTGAGTAAAAAATGACCAAGGGTAAAGTGGCTAGTTATGGGCCACCTAAGAAAAATTTTCACTTTGCTTACTTATAGAAATTGTGCATAACATCAAAAAAAAATGTCTGAAAATAGCTTCTAAAAGCAAAAAAGGTAACCTTTCGAATGAGTATATTGACATAAAAAAGCTAATAATATTTCTCAAGAAGTGATTAAAGCAAAAAAATGCGAATCAACTAGTTATGGGCCACCCTACTGGGATACCAATGATTCTGAACTAAGGACTGGGTTCAATTTTTATTTTCGAGCACTGAACGTCTAAAAAACGAACATACGTGTTTCAAAATATATGAGGAAACTTCTGTTATTCTTAAAAATTTAATTGAACCGTTTAAATAAATATTATTAAAGATAATTACAGGTGGCCCATAACTGGATGGACAATTTTACTGGATAGCCCAGTTATGAGCCAGGGCAGAGTTATAAATCCTAAAAAAAAAAAGATTTAGCAGTCCATAAGTAGAGCTGTTCATTTTTTCTGAACGAATAATTTTAATAGAAATAGGGAAAAAATTTTAGAGTCAAAATTTAATTTTATTTTTATTTATTCAAATAATAGCTCACAGTGGCCCATAACTGGGGGGGGGGGGCATAACTAGCCACTTTACCCAATATAATTTTATTCAGTTTTTAAATTCCCGAAGTGGGGTCCGAAACATCACACATGAACTACAATGTTTTTCAACGCTTTTCATTTTATAAAATAGATGACAAAAGTCAATGGTTGCTCAGTAAAAAATAGTTTAAAAATTGTACCAAAAATTTCAAAAGGTTTTGCTACTGTCAAACACGAAATAAACAGTTGATCGAGCACATGATATTTATAATAACTTATAAAATTGGTCATAGATGTTGAAATAGTGAAAAAATGCTTCTATCGTAGTCAAAACCGCATATATTCGACGATATCTAGAAGGTATATGAGTGATTTTTAACCGAGCTTGATGCTCGATGACTTTTTTCATTTTAGTAATTACGTTCCAAGAATTATGTTATGAATACAATATCGACGTCTAATCTCTTTGCACCTATTTATTGGTTTATCGGTAACTATAATGAAACATCGACCGATGTAAACATTAAAGACAATAAATACTGTTACACCTCCGTAAAAAATAAGTGCCATGCGTGCTCATATGAGCATATAAATATTGCCCCATTACTTGTGTCGGTAATTTAAACGAATGAATTTTAACATAAATGTCTATCTTCTCAGCTATTATAATATATTCATCGAATTTTTAGACTATTTGAATGAAGCAGTACTGAAGTTTGACTCCAAGCGGTGTGTCAGTGCACACGCGTTTTTATCGCATCGAGCCTCTACCGCAAAGAGTCTGATGAGCGTGTATCTTTACCCTTGCGAGTTAATCGAAAAGCATATCCGTTGTCTAAATTCTTTGCGAAAAAATACCAGGTTTGTACCTAATTTTCAAAACTAAAAACGACTGACTTCTTTTGGGTGGTCGATTTATAATCAGGATAATTACAAAGAAATATTAAAAAGTAAGTAAATTATTAATGACTAATAATTTTATTTGCTTCCTACATGAATTGGGATAAAAAGTAAATTTATGATAAAAAATAACTTATCTACTGTTTCGTATTTTTTCATGAATTGATTAGTATTACATAAATTAAATTTATTTTGTCTCATAGACACGAATGGATCTAACCAATAGTTTATAATTAGATCATTGCATGCTACTCAAGCAATGATTGTTTAATTTTATCTGCGTCTTCCTAGTTTTAAAAACAAAAAAACTTACAACTCATTCAAGAATAGATTAATCAAGCTCACTCGTTGCTTAATCCGGTTAGGGGGTATGAAAAAAAACTGTGCAGACGTCAAAAAAGTCTTACTTTAGACAAACGAAATTGTTCAACTTGACATTTTTTTATAAATTATTCAAACACAATAATTTTTCGCTTAATCAGGAATTGGCTTTAGTCAACTACTCTCAGCATGTTTATAAAACAGTCCTCGCCTTATTATATACTTTTTTTATACATATATACAATGTGCTGGCCGGTTAATTGGTAGGGGGGGGGGCATTATTTTATTTCCTAAAAAATTCAATTCCTTAAATATTTTCGATTAAATATTGGTGCTACGATAAGAGTAACACTCCGTTTCCGCCTACTTCGAGCCTTCCCAAATTCGTATCATCCAGTTAATTAAAAATATTGGATAAGGACTTATAATATTTCAGAAGGTTGGCATAACCAATTCCAATGGTTGTCGGTAAGAAGCATCCAAGTATGTAAAACTTTTAGTGAGAAATGTAGAAGGAACAAGAAGTTACAAAGATAACGTTACGACTACTTTAAATAGTGTAATGCTTAAGAAAAGGTCAAAGTAAAAACTGATAAGAAAATAGCAGTTTGGACAGTTCCACACTTACTTTTTGCATTATTTTTTTTTGGGCTCTGTTAGACAAGAATATTTGTGTAAGATAATTTATAATATTTTGAAGTTTGCTAAGATGTAAGGCGCATACCACAAGCAAATAAAGCAGAGTGTGATTTGTACACGAGAGGGATTGTACGCGATTACTATTTTTCCACGAGTATGAAAAAGATGAGTACAATTTTCTTACATATTTATTAAGAGCCTGCTCAAATCAATCAACTGTGGGTCTAAGAAAAAGAAGCGCATCAATATAGGCTATACGTCGTTGGCCGTATTGTTAATCTGACTACTCACAAACGTATATTAGAAATCGAGCGAGCAACAGAAAGAGAGAGAGAGAGAGAGAAACAAAGAGAAGCAAGAAGCGAGTCGAGCTTTTTTTTTTAAAGTTGCATGTGTAAGAAAAAGCAATAAACGCTAAGAGACGGTAGAAAAAAGTTCCAAAGTTAGAGCAGCCATAGCGATAAGGCATGGCCGAGTCAGAAAAACTGCCCTGCAGTTCTCTGGAATGCATCGGAGAATCGAACGGCCGCAAAAACTAGGACAATGAGAACAGCGAGGAGGAAAAGAAGAGAATAGTCGCCGTAGAGAAGGTTGGCACACGGTGGAAAGTGGACAAGGCTGGTAGGCCGAACTGACTGCCGAGTGCCGGTACAGTCGGTATTCTGGTGCGATCGGCGCGCGCGTGTGTGTGCGGCGCTGCACGAGGCCGTGCGCCTGGCCTAAAAAGGAGAAGGGAAGGAAGAAGTAGGAAAAGCTATATCGCTCTCTCTCTCTGTGTGTGTGTGTGTGTGTGTGTGTGTGTGTGCGCGCGTGCGTGTGTGTGTGTGTGTGTGTGTGTGTGTGTGTGTGCGCGTGTGTGTTACCGTGTACGACGTGCAAATAAATGCGCTATAATACAAGAAAGCAACGCGGCTTTGCACACACACCGCAATAGCTAGCAGCAGCCAGCAGCAGTGGTGGCGGCAGCGGAGCACGCGATTTTTCGAGAACGCGAGAACTCCTTTCCTCGAGACTGTTGAGAGCTTCGAGTAACAAAGTCGAACAGCGAGATTTGAATCTAAATTTACCATGCCTTGATGCTCTCTCTTTCTCCCTCGTCGCTCCCTCTCGTTCTCTCTGGCTGTCTTGGCTATACTTTAACAGTAACTGTTCGAGGATCGCATGAATAGTAACGCAGTTGCTACGATATAATGAAAAGTTCATGTACACACCTCTTGTAAATTTTGCAGCAATTTCGCTCCGTTTATTGGCTTTGGTAGAACACACGCACTAACACTGAATAATCTCGAAGACTCGGAAGATGTATCTGTTGGATACGGGGTACAAACTCTCTCTCTCTCTCTCTCTCTCTTTCTTTCTTGCAAGCAGTCTTGGACACACACTCACAAGGCAAAAAGATACGGTTAGTGGACTTTTAAAATGCCGTCGAAGTAGATGGGTTTATGCGTTTGCGCACTGATCAATGGATCACATACACTTGTTGCCGAAGAAAAGTCTGCGCTTGGGAAAAATTTGGGCGCGCAATCGGTCGCTCATCGAGCCTGACTCTCTTACGGCTTGGTTTTTTTTTCTAATACAGGATAATACGAAATGTATGATTTGATGTAGGTTCGTAAGAGACTCGCGGGTGCTCTCTGTACGTGTACTACTGTATATTATTGTATTTATATATCGTGCGAGGAAGTCGGAGCGCGGCTTGCTCGACGAGTCGAGACCAACTGTCGGTGAGAGCGCGAGGCGGAGCACGGAGTCTCGCACGCATACACGTTCGCGCGCACTCACACAAAGCTCGCTCGCACATGTACTCGAATCGTCGAAGCTACACAGTCCCTACGCCGAGACGAAGCCCGTAGGCAGGCAACGTGTGTCGGTGTGTTGTGTGCGCCCGCCGAGGCCGATGCTATATACACGCGCGTAGAGAGCCGTGTAAGTTACTTACACACAGACTACACGCCTTCGCTCATAGCTCATATATAGGTCTGTGTAGGTCTATATAAGTAGTAGCAGCAGCAGCAGCTCGCCAAGTCGTGTGGCGGTGTGTGCGTATTCCAACAGGCGACTGCCGACTGGAACTTTAGCGCGCACACACACTTGCACGTATAGATATACACATTCGTGCTCCGTGCATAGTCCGTCATGTATTAAGCGAATCTTGTGCGTTGGCCGGAAGGCGAGACTTTAGCAAAGTAGAAACGCACGCGCCAGTGCCGCCACAGCTCGCATAGCCGGTGCTGCGCTCTCTCTTTACGTGCATTATATATATATACACACACACACACTTTTGCACGCTACCAAACCCGAAGCCGGCTTCTCGCTTCTATGCGCAAACGTGCCACGGTGCGACTGCACAGTGCACAATCGCATTCGTTGTATGTTTATAGGTGTGCTTGAATGTATACTACCTTAGAGTCACAAATTCAATTGAACGCGAGCGCCACGTTCGAATTCGTCCCTACACCCTTGTTTTGCTTTTTCAGCGATTTTTTATGGCGAACACGCTTTACTCCACCAGAGATCTACAAATTTCAAGTCTTATCAATTTATTTTGAAAACGTCGTGCGATAAGACAACTCCGACAAATGCAACAAGGCGAGAATATAATCTGTCTCTCTCTTTCTACTGCGTTGAATGCTGGCAGGATTTCCTTCGTAGCTCTGATGCATTTTTCTGATTTCTAGTAAAAACAATTGAAAAATTGAAAAGAAATTAGGCTGCACGGATTTAGCGGATAATATACTAAACGAAAAACGCAATAATGCAATAACCCGATCATCCAAAACCAGGCGATAGGGAGAGGAGATGCTTATAAACCGCACAAGACTTCTCTGTCGTCGCGTGCAATCTATCCGAAAATAGCTCTGTGTATATATAATAATGTTTGCTTATAGCAATAACAGCGTAAGCTCGACGCAGTGGCCTAGGACGGAAACGAGAGACTCGGGCGAGGAGGTGAGTGCATCAGCCGGACTGATGTTGCCTCTGCTGCCTGCCTTGTGTACATGGGGAATGAATCAACGCGCTTGAAACTGTGTACATAGGCACGAAGCTCCTCGTCAGCTAGCAAAAGAAACGAGCAGAGAGAGAGAGAGAAAATTTAGCCGAGAAGAAAAAGCGAAACTGTGTTGTAACTGAGCGCAATTCTAAAAGCATACATTATCATACACACATAGACTAGCATTCGAGCCCAATGCTGAAAGGCTCTTACAAAGCATACCCATTGCACCTATATCTGTGAATATACATTGAGCTTGCTTGTAGGAATGATATTTGACCTCGGACTAAAGCTTCAGTTTCATTCATTTTTATTGTACATTTAGTGCTATTCGCGCAACTATGTGTGCTCCTATACAAGTCTTTTATAAAAGAATCTTCATTACCTTAGCTTTTTTGCTTCGAGCTGTGCTTTAACGATTTTACATATATACGTGTTATTGTAAAAGTAGGTTTTATAAGTAAACGAATCGCTCGGACATCCGCTATTAATGCGCGCACGAATGTTTTCCTGCGCTTCAATACTCATCGCGAAACTAAGTTTGATTTTTTTTTTCTTTTTACCACTGGCTCTGTTATTCACGGAGCTTTTTACCGTAGCTAAGCTAAGCTTGTGCTTTATCCGAATGAAAAATATAAAAATATTGCTTCGAAGCTAAAGCTCGCCGCAATTGCTTTATATACAGATTGAATCGTCAGCTGTTTACATGATCACAAAACGGACTTCGCGAAACAATCGAACTATGAATCGATCAAATGCTGAGCGCCCATTTAGCGCATGTCGAGGCGGCAAAGCGGTACCTTTTAAATTATGAAATTAACGCGATGCGAAGCAGTGCCATTGGCAATTAATCGTCGGAGCGAACCTATACGTACCTGCTTCTGCTCATTGCAGTATCGCTGCACGAGTCTAACTGAGCTACGTATAAGTATACGCGTAATCGCGCACGTCGTACTAAAAAGCAGCTATTCACAAGTCTTATGGTCTGATTAACGCTCGAGCTATGTGTGTGTGTGTGTGTGTGTGTGTGTGTGTGTGTGTGTGTGTGTGTGTGTGTGTGTGTGTGTGTGTGTGTGTGTGTGTGTGTGTGTGTGAGCATGTACGCCTAGGTGAATCGGTGCAGTAGTCTCAGAGACTGAAGACAATCAGTGCAGCAAGTTCAGCGACTTCTAAGACACGCACACGAAGGCGCTTAGTTAGCACAGACATACATTATGTACATATATATGAGAATCAGTTGTGCATGCACACACCCACGCGCTATAAAGCCTGCTTTTATGTTAAATATTGCATGTTTTAAGGTCAGATCATATAGCTAGTCGGTGCAAATATATACACGCCAATCTAACGGCAAAAAGACAAGTGGACCGGATTTTAAGCGAATGCGAGAATTCTAGAAAAGCGTCCTACGCGCTCAATATCAGTTGCAAGTCGTATACATTTCGAGGCTTATCTCTGTCAGCTCATAAATTGCAAAGTATGCATCGGAAGCTGGTATTGGTGGCAGTAGCAGCAGTAGCAGCGACACGCAGAGAATTAGTTGTTAATGAATCGCGAGCGCTTACTGGACTTTTTTTCTTGTAGCCTGAGCCACGTATACCCGTCACCCCGTATGCCATGTAAGAAGGTAGACGCCGGTCTCTAATGCAGACCTTAACGACGGTGTACGCGCTGAGGAATGTTACGTGCTGGCCATCGTTTCGCTTTTTATATTCGGTTGCGCGAGCAACTCGTCCATGCCCTCGCATAAGATCTGGTAATGAGGTGGCTATAAAAATATGTACATGAAACTTGATTGTCTCATCAAAAATAATCTAATATTTTTTTATTACACAGATTCCAATTGGATTGATTGATAAATGTTTGAGTACGTGGATTTTGCGTTCTTCCTGATATTCGTTTCTCGACCGTTGGATTATTAAACTGCATGTAGAGATAAAAAAAGTCGAGTATTTTAATTAAAACAGCTACGTTCGAACAATTAATAAGTTATATCGTGTCGATAGAGAGGCTAATATTACATTTCTTCGGGTGCATAAATAATAAATTGAAATAAGTGCGCTCTTGAAACGCGTGAGTGCACCAAGAAATGCCGCTCATCTTTGTCAAGCTATTGCGCGCATATGTACGGTATTTTTTTTCTTCTCACCGAAATGATCATCGAAGCGTGTCGAAAAATGCGAGCACTTAGTTATAGTTTTTAATACCTGCCCTCGAAATTGGCTTTCATTAGAGAAAATATTCATATAGCAAGGCAAAGTTGCCGAAGCTAAATTTACCTTATAAGCGTATACGGATAAAGGGAGCTAGAATCTGACATAATTAACGATCAAATCGGTACAAAAGTCTCGATTGCCTGTAAGTTCCAAAATGACCGAAAAATTCTTATCCACGCAGATACACGTGCTACTGTTGCAAGTCGTACGAAACGTATATGGGTGATTGTCACGAAAAGCTTGTTTTTGATGTCCCGCCCTTACCTGTGCGCAGTTGAAAATCGTAAAATGCTACTGGAATATGCAGAATAGTTAGATATCAATTATTTCTAACTTTTACATATATTATTGGACATTAAAAAAATCATATTATTCCGCCTGCAGCTTAAAAACAGTCGAGAATGCCTTTGTCGTCACGCGTTCAATTTTAAGAATCAATCAAACATTGTACCATAAAACTGAATTTTTGCATCTGCGTGTCATTATAAGTATGGATATTTACACTTAAATATAAGTGCTTTTAATATTCCCTATGTCCAGCAGTGATAAAAATTATTTAGCAGTCAATATAATAGTTTAAATAATGTCCATGGAAAATATGTTCGATTTTGAGACCCAATATTAGCATGCGCTGCGCATGCCCGTGCGCAACTCGTCCGCTGTCTAAAATGTACATTTTTTAAACTATGGTATTTTGATATCTTTTCGCGGGGTCGTCCGAACTTCATTCGCATCATTAATAAAAAACAAATAAATGTCTTATGTCGTCAAGCAGTAAAAAGTGAATAAAAAGTGAGAGAAATATTTCTTTCGCATCCTAAATTTACGGAACAGTTGTATTTTAGTGTTTTCTTTCGACAAAAAGTTCACCATCGGATTTATTTAAAATTTACCATTCATATAGCGTCTGATATTGTTGAATGTCTTTGTCGTCACGCAAATGTGAAAATTCTTCTATCTACGTCTATTTTGATCGTACCAAGACGAATTTGTTTTGATTTCTTGGAAATTTTGTCCTCTTTAAATCCATGTATACTATGATTAGGTTCGAGTCAATATCGAATTACCAGTAGTATTTGAGCGCAACGGTAAAAATTACTGAAAAAAATTGATTGTTTGAACGTGTCCATGGACTACAGTAATTAGTTAATCAAAATGTAACATACACCGTGGCAAAGTACTCTTTTCTACGAGTAATTTAAAAAAAATAGAGCTCTCTACGATAATTTTTGCGCCCTACAGGTGGTTTTGAAGGTACCATTTAAAGAACGTAAAATCACTCGTTTAGCTGAAATCGACTCGATTCTTGGGCATTTTGCGTACTTCAAATGATACCTTCAAAACGATCTACAGGGCGCAAAAATAGTCGTAGAGAGCTCTATTTTTTTTTAATTTTTTTAAATTACTCGTTGAAAAGAGTACTTTGCGGTGGTGTATGTTAGATTTTAATAAAAAAATTACTGTAGTCCATGGACACGTTCAAACAATTCGGGGCCACATGGGGCCACATGGGGTTCTACCCCCCGGTCCCATTAATAAATAATCAATCAATCAATCAATTTTTTTCAGTAATTTTTAGTGCTGCGCTCAAACACTACTGGTAACTCGATATTTTGACTTGAACCCATACATAATATATATGGATTCAAAGAGGACAAAATTTCCAAGAAATCCAAAAAAAATTTGTCCTGATAAGATGAAAATAGACCAAGTTAGAAGCATTTGAAAATTCATTGATGGAATAATTTTGTTGCGGAGTGTATTTTTTATGATTACTGTTCCTTTTGATGTGCTTGATGTAACTTGATGTAGTCCCACATTAATAATCAAATTCTAGGTACAAATACGCATAAAATGAGGTATTGTACATGGGGTAAATTTTGGAGCAACGTGCAATCCAAAAACGCAGTGAAAAAACAAGCTTTTTGTGACAATCACCCATGTATATCTGCAGCTAAGTAATATCGGCGACAAGCGTGACTCGGCGAAATCTCAATATGTGTCTCAACTAGCCTCGCTCTCAGTGATCCACCGGCTCTTTCATTAGCGTCTATCAAAGCCCTCGTTATCTCGGCTTTGAATCTATTTTCCCTCAGTGAACTCGTAACGTGTGCCCCGCCGCTTTTGTAAATAACGATACCTATACGCGTTAGTTTTACGCTGGCTTCTGGTGGTGCGCTACGCTATCTTTGGACGCTGCATGTGTGCGAATGGTACTGGACGAAATAGAAATCACGCTACCGCGACGTAACACCTTGGTACACTAAAAGTCAGCTCGAGACGATAAAAGTGCGCAGACTGAACCAAAACTTGGCCGACTGTTGTGCAATTCTTTCGTGTTGTTTCCTTACGTAGCAAATAGCGAAAGATTATTATTAAAAAATACAATAGAAAAAATAAATTTGAATCCTCATTTTGATTTGCTCTCGCCGTTATAACGCCTACGAATTTATTACATTTCCTTTAAGCCGTACCTTCCTTTCCTCGTCTCTCGAGCGCGATACGGCGCGCGAGTATGTAAAGGCGAATTACGTGAGTTACGCGAGTCTACAAAGGTTTTTTTCGTCTCCGCCAGAGGCATCAGCAGCGAAAGAGCCTCGTCGTCGGAGTAAATCGAGAAAAGCTATTCCGGGTGTCGCGTGCGGCACGGCGAGGAATGCCATACAAAAACAGATGAGAAGCCAAAACGTTGAATTCGCAAACATCTTGGAGAGTTCGAGAAAAGCGCGAATATACTTATGTGCACGCCTTGTATAAATTGCTAAACTCTGCGAACGAACTTGACGTATTTTTTAGCGCAGCTCGCTGTGCATGCATTATATGCTCGGGACATCAATATCATTTTGCGATCGATACGCAATATTTAAAAATTAGGTGTCGAATCAACGAGATGCGAAACCTACTACGCTTTGCTAGCTTATAATTGAAACTGTAGCTTTGTAATTTAAACTTATATTTACCACACTATTGCGCATTAAGATATTGTAATCAGAAAAACTAATATTTATACAGTCAGATGTATTAAAAAATATCTAAATTCAGAACCAAGTTATATTTTGCTAGTTGAAAAGTATTTCAAGCATCTCGCGAACAAGTGTACAAATTAATTTGGACCAGCCCAAATTTTAAAAACCAACGCAGACATATCTTCTGTAATATATAAGCATCGACAGATAGAAATACATCGCTTATGAAATTTAAAGTGAAAAAATCGCACTAAGAATGCCGGCTGGTACCGCGAAATTCCAAAACATCACTCTGGGACTCGTCCTTTTTACACCGTGAATTATCAAGATAAAATGTATTTAAAATGAGCGTTGAAAGCGCCAAGGTCAGTGGAAGTGAATTCATTAAAAGTACACGTGCTGCCATAGTAATGTATCACCTCTATGCGTACAGTTATAACATCAACCTGATTAAAAACAATACTTTTCTAAAAAAAATTACAAGATCTACTTATTGAATTATACAATTATACATTTTTTTTGATTATCAAGTCAAAAAAGAGCAACGAACAAGAGTAAAGACCAGATAAAAAATCATGATGATCAGAAAATCATGTTTTTCGACAATTCTGCCACGGGGTTTTAAAAGTACGTCAAATTTTAGCTAGAAAAGTCATCACAACAATTTTTTGAACAATTTTATGTTGATATAATACATCACTATAAAAATTGTCGAAAAATAGTTAATTCGGGCGTTCAAGGGTTAATTCACTATATAATGGTAATAGTTCAAACCTACCTTTAACCTCTGGAGGAAATTCTGCAACATCGTCAGTTTTGGTGGGCATTTTGATCATGAATTCATCCGGATAATTTTGAGCCATGGCTTGGTCTAATTTTTCGAACTCTTGCACATCGTCCACAACGTCTACGTTGGTCTCCGGTCCCAGATCGTCGTCTTCTTCATCGTCCTCTTCGTCTTCCTCGTCATCTTCGTCATCGTCTTCGTCGTTGTATTTGGGTGGTTTCGGTCTATGCAAACCATTGACCGACTCGAGGAGAGAACCGTTGAAGTCTTCCGCAGAGCCGTTCGGCTGAGCCTGGATCGGCGTCTTGGCGAAACCGTAGTCAACAAAGGGTTGCTGAGACTCGTGCTCCATGCCCCCGGACTGATCCATACTGACCGGTTCCCGGCTATTACTCGCAGCGACAAAATAACCTTTGGCGGCTATCTCAGCTGGTGATGTGAGAAAAACTACGATCACCGAGATATTATCCTCGCTCAAGTTCTGCTTTGCCCAGCCAACGAGTGCTTCGCTTGCCGAGTTGCTATCACCTGCAATAACAAATTTTCTTTATTATTCTATGTAAAGATTTTATTTTATTACACATGTTGAATAAATTTAAATTAATGTCCGACATGCAAAGCGGCTGTTTTAATATTTTAGAAGCCGCTAATTTAAATTACCGAATTTATTCTACTCTTTAAAATTTAAAAAAAAACGTTGACTCGAATACATAATAGAATGATAAATATGATATATGTAATCATTTTAGGCTTCATTTAAAATATAGATTGTCTCTCAGTGAAGAACAAAAACTGTACATTCGTATAAAAAGATGCATAAGCTATTTAATATTTTTTTCATTTTGTGAGCCAATGTTTAAAAAAATGAATTTATTATTTTATACTTATTTAATTTAATTTAATTTTTTTGAAGAACAAGAATTGCTTGCTCTATTCTATTTACTTTTAATCGTTTTCTTTTAAACACCTTAACCCATTAACGACTAAAATGCTTGGTTTTTTTTTTTCGCCGCGATTTTTTTTTGTAGTCTTAGGCCTTAAAAAATTTTGCTAAAAATGCCCTTTCAGAAACTCAGCTCAAAATTTTTCTTTGTTGCGTAATAAAAAAGTTATAGCTACTTAAACAACAAAAAAAATGTATACATTTTTGCCAAAAATCAAGTTTTCGATTTTTTTTCGCCATGTTACCGTTAAGGAATCACGATATACACATGATCAGAGGTGATCACGACTATCAAAGTATCCCAGGGAATTTTTATGGAATTTTCGAACCACTCCTTCGAACAAAAAATAACTCATATTCTTATAAAACATAACTCATTTTTTACTCGAAAACTATTGAGTTTAGAGAAAAAGTGCACAAAACAAAAATTTGAAAAGTGGTTCGAAAATTCCATAAAAATTCCCTGGGATACTTTGATAGTCGTGATCACCTCTGATCATGTTTATATCGTGATTCCTTAACGGTAACATGGTGAAAAAAAATCGAAAACTTGATTTTTGGCAAAAATGTATACATTTTTTTTTGTTTAAGTAGCTATAACTTTTTTATTACGCAACAAAGAAAAATTTTGAGTTGAGTTTCTGAAAGGGCATTTTTAGCAAAATTTTTTAAGGCCTAAGACTACAAAAAAAAATCGCTGCGAAAACAAAAAAAAAGCAAGCATTTTAGTCGTTAATGGGTTAAGAGAACTGCTTAATCTTAAAACAAAAAGTGCATTTACAAACTCGTTCAATTTTTGTGTTGCCCATACATAGTACAATATTAACGCACAGATTAATGGGTAATCGCAAGGAAATCCGCAAAGAATGCTCGCGAGATCTACATTCAAGGATTCGTCGTCTCATCAGGTCGAATAAGTTGATTATTTTGTCTGACACACTCATACGCGCGCATTTTGGATTTTGGTAAACCAGTTTGTGTGAAGGCTTAAAAGAGGCTGCTATGGTTGAAGTAGCAATATCGCGATGAGCCGTAGAAATACTGTTTTTGAAAGCTTGTGTTGACAGCTCGTCGTCGAGCTTGTGTATGCGCTGTACTTGCTGCTAAAAATGACGTTCGGAAAATAAATGTGTCTCCATATACAGATCTGGCGTGAGCAAAATAAAGTGTGTACTCAAGTCCGAAGAGCTCGACGAAATCGTTTCATTGTGAAATTTCGTCTTGCCACTCGATAAGCTTTATTGACGTTTTTTAAATAACGACAATTGCTCGTAAACCTGAATCTCCAACTCGAAAAAAAAAAATAACTAACTATTTGAAGAGTTTTCTTTGTTTTCGATTGCCTAATACGTCAACATTTTTATTATTTAATTTAATTTTAATTTAAAATGTTTGCTACGAATTTATCTATTCAATAAAAAGATAGCGTTAGAAAACGGATGAGAAAAGAGAATGTAAACCTCTCCAAAAAAGCGAACTTCTTCGTACGTACTTATGCATCACCTTTATCATTGATTGCTCAACTTGAAATCTGCATTAGTCACGAACCTGCCTGAAAGTTATAGATAAAAAAGTCGACAAACGCAACGAGAGATCATTCGCGATATTTACTACGATTGTGATGTAGAAAAGTTTCCTTAAGGCGAATGCTACATTAATTTGCCTCAGACAAATAAAATTAGGGCTGGGTAGTATCTAATATTTAAACGTTTGGCGCTTTAACTTCTGAATTTTTCAAGCTTTATTGGTTTTTTACATTTGCAATTTTATCATGGTAAGCTAGGTGGTGCACGAAAAAATAAACCACTAAAGCCGTTTTTGGAAAGCTTTGGCCTCTGCACAATTCATAAGAATATTTACATCGTCGTGAGCGTCAGCAATTTAGATTCATGGCATTACATGAAGAGTAAAGAGATATAAATAAGATGTTTAATAGTAGTCGTATACTATCTTGAGAAGAAGAGAGAGAACAGCCAGTGTTTGTGACATAAGAGACTCGCATTACCGCGCTTGCAATGCCTATCAGATCCCAAAGAAGCACGTTTTACGCCTTTCTCGTATCATAAAATGTTTGATACGATATCTTACAAGTTCTGGATAAGCTTACAGCATTCTAGTTCATTTTGTTATAACTTTGAGCGTAACTTTTATTTGAAGGAACCAGAGTTAACATGAATTATTCAATTCAACTTCCAAGTTTTTTGCACAAAACATCTTTCAATGCTTTATATCTTTCATGTATTATTTCTTACCTCTATAATTCAATTCAGAAAAAAATTAATTTACGACTTACTTATACCACAAGATGGCAATGACCTTTTTGGAAGTTTTCGGCATTTTAGTACGGGATCACCGTTACTGGCACCTGTTTGCTGTAAGTAATTGCATAAAGAATGTGCCGTGCATAAATTGCTTGATTGGGATCGAGAGAGGAGTACTATTTAATATTTCACATTCGCATTTTATAGTTTGCCGTGAAAGATCCGTTACCGAGAATTTACGTAAAAAGAATAACAATCGATTCGCATCAATTGCTTATCGATCTTTAAAAGTATTGTACATCACGTTATGGTAGTAAAAGAGCCATTCAATTGAAAAAACTGTAAAAAAAATTGAAGAACTTTTTAAATTCTTCTAGTATCCGACAATTAGTAAACAATGCGTAAAGTAAATTGATAAATCTTTTTAATAAAACTATTCAACTTCATATTGTTTCACAGAATTTTGCCGTTGCCATTGGCATTCGAAGAGACAAAATTCCGGGTGATTTTTCACCTCGAGCCTATAGCTGCACAGCCCTCCCAAGAGCGCAACGGGCTTAATTCTAGATTCGCGGCGCGTACATCAGAAAACCTCGAGTGTCCGCGCGTACTTTTGCTCACGTAGGATCAACAGTAGTGCTACGCGTGGTCAGACTTTGATTTATTACTGACGCAACTTCCTCTCCTCCTTTTGCTTTTTCCAATGCGAAATACCACAGACTGATATGCGATCCCATACGTGTAATAAAGCTGAAAAAGCTGTGCCGACTTTCCGTACCAATATATTTATGCATTGAATTGATGTATCATTATATATTATTTATTTGGCATATAATGTAATAATATTTCAAGTGTTAGATAGGGTGTATATCAGTTATAATGTGCACACATCAAAGTGATTAAATTAGATTCGAAGAGCTTATCGATATCACGAGCTATGCAATTGTTATTAAATTTTTACAGGATATACAATCGTTTCCAAAGCGTTGTTCAATTTCGTATGAGTAAAAGATCGATATGAAAACAACTAAGTAAATAAGGGAAGACAATCCGTCTAAAAATCCGTAGATTTCCTTCGTTATTTCAGCCAGATTAAAAAGCTTCTGCTGCAAGCATCGTTCTTCCCTTATACGGATGATTCGATATAATTTCATTCGATTTATGAGACAAAACAATTCTTCTTTTTTTCGAATGCAGAAGAAATTATTATAAAAGCAAACAATGGCTTTTATTTATATTTTTTTCGCGCGATAAGCAATTTCGATTTTATTTGCAAGCGTTATCCGAAAAATGATGTCACATATAATTTGATAATTTGAAAGGGAAATCAGAAACTTGATGAAAAGCAGTGAGTGATGAGGGAGACTTGAGTGAACATATCGGCCGAATATTTCAAGCAGATGATAGGTTTAAGAATTTAAGTCTAAGAGGGTTGTGCGATATGTGCAGCCACGTATAACTTGTATTGTAAGATTGCGTCTAATGATAGATAAGAAGATTTCGGTAAATCGAAGCTTCAATGCAATATGATGAATTACGCGTTTAAATGGTTGAAAATTTGGCCAACGTTTTCAACTTCATCTATATATCAAAGCAAGTGATTCGAAAGTAGCACTGCACAATGTCCACAAAAGCTCAGTAATAACAGCGTATGTCGGATGCAAACACGCTAAGTAAATCGAGTAGGCGAATTTACGCCGAAGCAAATCCTTAAACGATAACACATAGATCGATCGATGTACCAAAATTGTGAAATTTGACACGAGTTATTGTATTATATACCTGTGGTAAAAAGACAAAACGATTCTAGTCAATTTTTTTGGAAATCGATATTATGATGGAAAACATCTATATAATTATTGTCTCTACTTTAAGATACAAGGGCTAGAATGGACGAGTATAGCTTCTATCATTAGTTTCAGCATCGTCCATATAACGACTCAGGTCCACCTTTTTATGCTTTAAAGCACGATGAAAGCTGATCCATGATTAGTAATCCTGCACCAAATATATAATTGAACTTGCACGAACGCATTTGATAAATATATATTATATATCGTAACGTCAATGCATGCTAACGTTGCTTTGACAACCGAATGGATTATATCAATCTGCTGCGCTGTAAACGCATGCGCTATGAAGCCGGCGAGACCCATTCGAGCTCGTCAGTCGGATTATACATTTTCGATTCGCTTCAATACCTTCAGCGTGACTCGATGTCACATTATCGTCACTTTAATAAGGCTTTGACCACTGTTTTTTCAGTTAAAAAAAGTTAACAAGGCTATAAAGTAACAGTTTTGCGATAATTCAGTAAAAAAATTGTGCGATTCCACAAGACTGAAACAGTGATGCGAAGCGTCGTAATGTTTTTCTGGACTTGCTTCTCTATATCCTCAATATTACGAAGCAGATGGAACAACGTTATATTTTTACCCTAGCAACGCGATGACTTCACTTCTTCGCGCGTGCCGACTGACTAATCCACTGCGTGGTGGATAGCCGTCCGTCTGTTTGATTGCGCCCCAATAGTCTGCCAGTCTGATACACGTACGTGGATCGTGCTTTTTCCCTGGCTTGGCTCACTCGGTGACCCTCCCTCGAAGTCGGCATTAATTATACCCCCAGTCCCATTATCGTCATGCGACACGCGTTCGCGTGAGCTGAGTGCTGAGTTTGCTTGACGCCACCCGTATTTATATTATACATATCAAATAGATAAGCCAGCGCGAACGAAGCTTTACTATTTGCTTCTTCGCTTTCACGAGTGTCATTTCATTGTCATGAATTACATAGCCATGTGTTTAATTGGGGTATGTTTTTATACATGAGAAACTGCACTCACATTTTGAATCTTGATATAATCAACTTTTAAAACACGTTCGTCGGCTTTTTGATCATTTCAGAATTGAAAATTAAAATATAAAAATCAAAACTCATTATTAACAAGAAGATTAATAAGTAATTTCTATGTAAATGTTAATAACTAATTCCGAAGTTGTCTACTGCAACAAATTTTTATAGTATTTTGTTTACGGCCAATTATAAGAAAATTCATACAACACTAAAATTTCAATCATTTGTTAATGGAATCGAAATACAACGTGAGCGATCATTCATTTAAAATTAATAAGTAGGTTATATTTACTTTGGTACGAGGGAAAAAAATACACGCGTTTAAATATGTACAAGAAAATTAGGTAAACCTGAGGTAGGTTTGAATTGTGGTTTTAAATTTCTATCAAACTTTTTGAATCAGTTTAAAATTCGAAGCAGAAATGTATTTTTCATCATTCTGTGATGATTATGTGCATCAAGTAAAATTAAAAAGGATTAAATGGACATGAAATTTTCCTCTTAACGTAAATTGGGTATCTTGTGATTGTATGCACAATTTAAATACTTAAAAGTGCTTGAATTTAAAAATAATATGAGATCACTTTGCATTGAAGAAATAAACAGTAAATTACAGTAAACTAGTTTCAACTTTTGGGCAAGAAGCCAAGATATCGAACAAAAAATGTTTAAAAATGATCAAGTTTTAAATTTAAGGTAGCAAGATGGATACCTAAAATAGTGCAACAAATAATAAAATAGATGAATTGATAGTGGATAAGGGCACTCAAGTGCCACCGTTAGGTTCGATAGAAGAGCGTTTTAAATGAGACGATTGATCAATCTACAATTATCAAAAAAATTAATAATTTGGTTATGAATTGGATAAAGTTTTACGCATAAGTGGAAAAAAAATATGCAACCAGGCAGAGCGTCGACCGTTCTGGTCGACCCAGCAGTCGACAAGCGTTACGCGAACACGTGAGTCTAAAATAGAAAAGGTTTGCTTCAGGCGTAGCTAGACCATAATATAATAGCGAGTATGCACAGATAATGTAGAGCGAAAGTCCCTCACTCGTCTAGAGTACAACAGAAACAAAGTAGGAAGAAATTCAAGGAGGTAAGACAATCATACGCATAAAAATAATATATGGACCAGCACCATGTGCTTGAGAGTTATCCGTCATTCTTTCATTTTATTTGAGTTGCTTACTTTATAAAAGCAAGCGAGCGTCTCTTTTTCACCTTGGTCACTTCAACTATATGGCTTTTATATTAAATTACACGGAAATATTGAATTTCTTTATGTTTATATGTATGTCTGATGTACACATGACTCCCTTATTGTGGAAGATGCGACTATATGCAGTGCGCATAGCGTGAAATGTGCGTGTTTCAGGCACACTTGTGCGCGTCTTTTCTCTGCAGTGAAAAGCAGGAATAAAGGAAAGTTTGAGCCATCTTGGAGGACAAGACTTTTGAAGGAATAAGATAATGCGTGCTTTTTTGTTCCAATAGAGAAATTAGTTCGACCAAATTACAGATAACTTCATACTTGTCATAGGTCATCGTCATCGAAAACAAATTTGAGACCTCAAGAAAATTTATTTAATCAAAGTTGAATCCGAGTGCGCGCATATGCGGAAATCGATCGAGTTCTTTAAGAAGCGGGAGTGCGAAATTGGTAAACTTTCTCGTTTTTTGCGGGCGAGATGATAAATCGTAATTTGTGCAAAATTTAAGTACTTTGCAGCGTTGACAGGCTTTTTTTCAAGTTTTTTCAAGTTTTTTCAATGATTGCTTTGCTTGTTGTTAATCGACCGCAAACTTTCTTATGTTCCGATCTGATAATTTTTTCGATCGCAGCTGGCACGTCTACGTTCTAAAGCAATCCACTACGCGTTGATGTAGAAATTCATGATTAATCAGGAGATAGTTTCGATCTATTTTCTTTCTGTACGTATTTCTAGGACCATATTGATTGTGCTTCACTGCTAAACACATATTAATATGATTATTATTTGGATCAAATTAATATGAAAAATTACATCGCGGAGTTTTTTTACTTTAGTAGAATAATGAAAGGATGGATTAATTTTTCTTCAAACAAGTTGTTTTCTGCTCAGTTCACGCACGCATAGACTTGATAAGCCTCACGTATCTCGAAGCCTACACGAGGCAACCCTCTGAAATATTTTTGTATATCCTTTTTCCCAGTTATTCCTTCGCAGGGCCTATAGCGAAGAAGAACGTACGAGAGCAATGGAAAGGAAACGTGCCCCTTGCGAATAGTAATAAGGTTTCCTTGCTGCAATTACCTCCTTTCCCTCTGTGAACATATATTTTTACTCCAGCAGCAGTAGTAGGTTCGTGTGCGATCTTACATGGGCCTATTTTATGTGTGACTCAGGTCATAGACTCGCACTAGAGGCCGTATCGATCCAAGCGTATTTGACGAGACAAAAAAGGAAAATTCATGTAATAATGATACCTTGTCTTATACTACAGCATTTTATACTTTTTTGGAAGTTATCATACTGCGCAAGTATAAGGTAAAGCGGGGGAATACGCCATAGCTAAAGAAAAAATTGGAATAAAAAAGTAATGAATGTATGAAATCAAATCTTAAGCATTGAGGTCTGTAAAAAACACGTCTATGTATTATAAGAAAAACAAAATTATAACTTTTATATTGTTATTGTAATAGTTATAACAAATTTAGCAACTTGGTTCAAAAGTGACATTTTCCCCGAACTGGCGTTTTCTCCCACTTTACCTTATCAGGAGAAAGTTTTTCGAGTTTGTTTTAGCATTGACAAATGCAATATGTGAGGAGAATAAAAACAATTCGCACATGATTAGCTGATATCAGTCATATAATAATAATGAAACTTTTTTTAGAGTCTTCAAATTATTTAAAATTAATGTGTAGTTAGTCAAATAATCTTGACAGATATAACTTGAAAACTCTCATGTGCACTTTTTGTAAATATTTTCTCGCGAATTCGTAAATTTGCCGAAGAAAGACATTAAATCGGCGTGCGCAAGTGTTATTTATAAAACCAGGCGAAGCACGCGTGCGAGAGTTCTATATTCACTCGCACTCATAAATATCTTCCATTCGCTCCCAACCCTCATTTCTTCGTTGCTGGAGAGAAATTCAAGAGGGAGAGAGCCTTTTTATATGCTTTTCAGAGACAGAGACACGTGCCACTTTTCAGAGAGCAAGGGGAAAAGAAACTTACGAAGAAAGATCGATAAGAGGAAATTTTTGTGACTTTAGCGTGTCCTCTCATGGCGGCACTTCTTTCATTTTCCATGTGTGCATATATACACGGTTTAACTAATATATGTCCTTGCAAGCTAAGCGATCCATGATATTTTAGCCGCAAGATCAATGAAATCAGTCAGCAAAACATAGTTGTACGTTTGGCAACATGTTCCATTCGTGTCCTGAGCTTTTTATAGATCTCAATCTTCCGTTGTGTTTGGGTTTTTGTACACGTCTATATGCTTTTATTTTTCTCTTTCTCTCAAAAGTAATTTTAAGACAACTCGTCGACCAAAGGTTTACTTAAAGTAATACGCGAAAATATGCCCGTGTGTCTGCGTGTGTACTTTAATGAGAAAGAAGGTATACTTTTCCTGATAATCAGAGTTCAGAGTTTAGTAGTAAATGTTCGATGGATCGAACCACATCGCATTCAACAAAAATGCATGCCAGAGCAAGTCCGATTATACAGAAAGGAAAAAATGAGCGCAAAATATGTCCATGACAATAGAGCTGCGAGGGCACTTGGCTATGCATGACGAGCTTGCTGCACGAGTGAGTAAATTAAGAAAGGCATCCAAGTGTGAGCTAATTTAAATTTGCATAAATTAATTTGTATTTCAAACAACAACGCATCGCGTCGTTCGTTGTTGTATAGCATACTTTTTTCATCACTAGAAAGTTCCATGCGCATACAGAACATATATATGTTAGGGTAAATTGTGCCACGAAAGTATACGGTTATGCGCCCGTAAGTATATATAAATTATATATTATATTATAAAACGGCCAAAGCGACTTTGTATACGTTGCAGTGATATATCACAACGACAAGTTTTTGTTTTTGGTTCAGTGCTCGCCGCTGCACACGTTTATAGAGGCCAACGAAAAGCGGTGAAATCTATCAGTTTGTATATCTTTAGGTGAAAGCATTGTAGGAAAAGAAGAGAAAAAAAGCGAGAGGTAGTAAGCAAGCAGTAAACAACGATAAGATCGAAGCCACCGTAGAAACGATCGATTGTGTTTGCAAAAATGTCCAGGAAAGGCAGAAAAATTTCAATTCTTTCGGAGAATACGTTGAAATAAAAAAAAGGAAGAGAAAACCTCTCAAGAGGTATTTTTAGACGATTCCAGTGCTGCTATAAAACTGCAACAGTACATTGTTATAATAATTTAGGATATAATGATGATGATTTAATTCTATGTAGATCAGAAGCGAGCGTAATTTTTCAAATCATGTACAGTCAGCAGTTAAGTATTGCTATTAAAACCGATTGAATTTTCACGTGAATGTTTTCTTGTGAATAAATACGTGGTCGAGGTCTTTTTTCTATAGACGCATTTTAGCATTACTCACGTCCGTCTCGTAGGTCTTTCTGTATATTATAAAATAACATAGACGCAAATCGGCCGTGTCAATCAGCCATGCGGAAGATGACTATCATTGTTTTTTCCATTTTGCACACGTGTCATTAAGCGTCTCGAACGTGTTCACACATAGCGGGAAATTCGAAGGATAGCGACGTGCTCAAGGAATATATTTGTATGGCATGCAATGTATATATAGAAGATAATGGAAGGGTCTCTACACTCTCACTGCTTTCAGAGCTATGCAATCAAATTTTTTTCTTTGATAATTCGAATGTATTGGGAGATTTGAATAATCAAAACAAAGTTTATTCAGCAATCGTGGCTAAAGAAGCGGCATTTTTTAAATTTTTTTCATAAACCCAAAAAACAACAATTTTATCAAGCGGGCTTTTACAAAATTTTTTCTAGTATTTTTTTCTTGTGTTTTATTACATCCAATAGTAACTTAATCGAGTAGTTAAATATCTTCAACTTGTAAAACCTTGCTTAAAGCTTTACTCAGAAAACCAATTAAGGGTATCATTTCCATTCATCAGATCGCCTATCCGAAACTCGTTGCAGCTTTGGCGATGAAATCAGCTGTAGAGCAGATACACACAAGAACGCAAGTGAACATACTCATACAGACACACACGAACGCATTTCAAGTGATTCTCTCGAGCTCCTAGTTTCATGCATTCGATCCACGAGATAAAAAGCCCAAGAAAGTGGCAAGAACGCACGAATGCACAAGTATAAGTATATGTAAATAGCACTGACCGTCCCTAGCAGTAGTCTAGATGAAAAATAAGGCAGGAGGTCGATGCACTCTTGGCTCGTTCCAGCTGATGCAGCAAAATGCACTCCTAAGAAAGGAGAACTTGGCGCTATACTCTATTCAACAATAGGACGTCGAACACTTATTGCTAACGCACTTGGCAGAACAACAAAACACACTTGCACTGACGTAGAATTATTCGCTATATTTACTTTATAGGAAGGCACACTAAAATTCCGCAGTGCTTATAGTAGGAACTTACAATTCCTATCTATTTATATTTGTGTATATGTATACAGAAACCCAAGAGGCTTTTTTTTTAAAGATGTTTCGGGTGTGGCGATTCGCGATCGACTGAAGAGAGCACGGAGCACCGAGTTTGTGCGGGTGCGAGTATAGTCTTCGGTTGTGTAGCGCTTGCAGCCGCATCAGTGACTCATACCTCTCTCTCTCTCTCTTTCCACCCCCAAAGCTACGCCCCCACCGCCCGCTTCACTCTTCACTCAGCGGACGTTCCCCTCTTTCTCTCCTTCCTTTTTCGTTTGTGTATATACATATACGTTCGCAATATACACGATCTGTGTATATGACTTATATTACACAGCTGAACGCCATGTCTAAGATGGGAATTTTCAGCTGTGTTGCACTTATGAGTGCATAAAAAAATCGACCAGTCACCTCATATTATTAGAGTGAAATTTTTTCATCTTCTTATAAATTCGTGATGACCGTCGATGCTAAAAAAAAATGTGTTCGATACGTTGTTTGCTTAAGTGTTATACTACACAAGTTACGGCAGAAATTTGAAAGTACACGCGCAAAATGGAATGAGGTCGGTATCATAAGCCATCGAAGCGACGTTCACTTCGATTGTTACACAAGAATTAAAAAGAATTAAATGCAGTTCGTTACTTGAGATTTTATGGTTCAAAATATTAAAAAAGATAAAAATGTAAAAACATCAAGCCAGATCTCACATAGATATGTAGTTTACAGATTTTCGTGCTGCATTTTATAGGCTTCCCTGAGCAATGCCATTATAGCAAACTACTTTTTTCCAACAAATTTAATATGCATTCTTTACTTGAAAACGGTGTACGCATACGTATCGTAGTAAACGCCGGCAAGCTGCTGCAACGACGGAAAAGAGAACACGAAAACTTTCATAAATAATTATCTACAATATGTATACTCGACCCTGGATTTGAACGGGCCAAGCAAAACATTTTATTTTTGTTAGTATAAATATGATTAAGCACATTAACAGATAGTAATTATCGATGCGTTCACAGCTTGCAAGTCGTCGATAACTGTACAAGTTAATGGCCAAGAACTGTTCATCAAAACTGGCGAGTGCAATAATTTCGTAATTTACCGAGCATACATGTTCCGCGTTATGTTTTCGTTATTAATTTTCTGTATTTCTCTTGTAACTTAGAAACGAAATATTTGCCCTCGTTTGTGCGATAGTATACGGTCTCGTATTCACGAGTGACGTTTACATGAACGTTTCTACGTAGTATTTTCTCGCGTTCTCAACGTTATATTCATACAAATCAACCGTTATATTCTTATCATTCCCGTGCATGAAAATTTAAGATATTCACACAGCGAATTTTTATAGTTGTTTTTTAGTTTATACCTATCCAACGGAGTAAAACTATATATTGTAGTGAGCAGCTAAGTACACGAATGTAGTTATTTTCTGGAAAGTCATTATTATTACGCGAGTACTAAGTAGTTTCCATCTTGACTACTTGGCAAATTCTACAGTTTTCTCATGCGCCGCTGCAAAATCTTTCTTTCAAGCAGCATTTCACTAAAATTTATAATACAAACTACAATGGCGTTCGAAGCCTATATGTGAATAATGCAGTGGAGTCAAACTAAATAATCGAGAAAATTAATTACGTTTTCTTGCTAGACATTGTGAAAAAATTAAAAAAAATGATGATAACTGAATTACCCAAAGTAAAAAAATAGAAGCAGTATATCAATGGCACGAATCGGGGTGCGTACTGATTGCAGTTTTCACATAAAAATTCGGAAGAAAAAAGTAAGACTCAAGCTTGCAACTGCCAGCTTGTGTACACTGACTGCGGATATATTTTGTCTACTGTAACACGGATTTGGTTGGTAGGGAACATGCAACAATAATCTCGAGAAACTATACCGGACCTGATCTCGCAATAATTCAAAGAAGAGGTAAGAATTGTCTCTGTGTGATTGATCTGGATTATGTATATACAATCATACGACTAATTTCAATAGTGAGCCTCCCTATTCAACGCATACATTATAGCCTGTCGCAAATGCATATGTACACATATAATGTCGATTTATCTCCTAAGCATATTATCCATGAATAATTTTCTAGAAACAAAGCATAATCGTTGATTATGATTTTTGAATTGATCTAATACCACAGAACAAATTAGATTAAGTTAGAGAATTTTGAAATTGTCATTGCAGAATAGAAAGGATTCTATGTTAAAATATTTTAAACGTCCTTTTTTATAAGTACATTTATACATTTAAAATAGTTTTGTACTTCATTTTACTTGTTCATTTATGCCGTCAAGTTTAATATTACAAAAATTTGACGGCAGTAGAAGTCATACCAAAAAAGTCATTTTATTAAGAGAATATTAAGAGGCCTAAAGAGACTGACATTTTGATCAGCGAAACGTTGACCAGGTCATGGAAGTGCGAATTTTTCACGCATTCGTGAACAAACTTTTTTAATAAAATGACTTTTTTCCATCGCCTTCACTGCCATTAAATTTGTTTAATGTTTTGTACTTATTTGTGACAACCGCGAAGTATAAATATTGCTTATGTGACAGTAATATATAATATAATAATAGAAGATGGATTTCATAGAAGATTCGTATATCTTCGAATCTATTCTGTGTGACCTACTCATTCAGTAACAATAATATGTTTTTTGTGTAGGGCACGAAGTATCCTTTCCTCCAAGAATTGCCCATGTGCTGAACTATTTTTTGTTATCTTCAAAAAATTAGTTTGTATGTAATTCTTTGTGCAGGTAGTTCTATGTGTATTGCACGTAGTGCCACTTTTGCATGCAAAATTTTACACAAGCAAGGTGGGGAATCAAAAGAATTTTGAAACGTGATCGAATTAACGAAAATTTCATGATTGTGTATTTACTCGAATAGATGGAGTTCTTATGGTTTTTGTATTTTTCTCGATTAGGCTTTGACTCCTGGAGAATAATTTGTTTGTTTTAAGTAATCAAGAGTTTAAAATAATTAAGTTTATCTTTCAAAGCTTAATTAAACAAACTATAATTCGTTTTAAGTACGAATATTAACACATACTTCAGAAAGATATCTAATTTTAGAATTCTAATTAGAAAATGCGATCTGTTTTATTCGCGCCAAAGTTTTTTGCCATAAAAATAGTTTAATAAATCGTTACGAGGCAAAATTCGTAACAATTAAAAACCCTTTGCTCTGTTACACAGAAGGTCAGCCTATTGAAACTTATAGTTGTAGAAACAGATATGATTGATAAGTTAAAATTGATAGATTAACAGACAGGTACTTCAGCGAGCCAACAGTTCTCACGACTTTTCGCGACCCTCGCAGAGACACATCGATGCAAGATCTGCTCGCGTGATTCTCATCAATATACCGCAAATAAGCCCATTAAAACATTCAGCTTCGAAGCAGCCGTACAAGGGGCATAAACTACAAGTTAAGTGTATATCCATCAAATCGAATAATTATTTGTGTGTAAAAATATAACAGTCAATGAATTGACAATATATTATAATTACTCACTCCTAAATAAAAAAAGTTTAACAAAGGTTGAAAAGGAATCTAACGTCGCACTGTACAGTCAGAAATGGAAAGGAAGAATGGTCCGTGGAATAGCACGTAGTTCCTCTTCTTATAAACAAACAAAAAAAATTTCCAGCTCATAACCGCACAATAAAATTGTGAAATGCTAGGCAATTCTTGAATGAAACAGGCCTATTACAGAGGAAGCTCCGGGTCGCTCTCTTGAAATTCGGGATTATACGCAATTTTATTTTTTATCTAAGAAACGATGAATTCAGTGATGATTGTCTACATTGATCGTCAGAGAAAGGAGTGCTATTACTAGCGCAATTCCTAGCTGGATCCCATTTACAATAATAAAGGACCTAAGCTACTGTCTTCAGCGCGTGCAGAATTAGATCTATTAAATAACCTTGTGCATAGTGTCACTGAATCATTTGCAATAAGTACCCGATAGTTCTTGGCGTTGGAGTGCGTTAATGCGATTAATTGGGAAATGTTAGAATAAAATCATTGAAATATAAAAGAACCGTAATCAGCTGCGATTGTATCGACAAAATCTCCTTTCAAGTACTCTTGACTTACGTCTCTTCACTCTGGTACTTGATGGATCGTTTTGAAAGTTAATCAATTCTTTAATTACACACAAAAAAGGAAGAGAAGAAGATGGAATAAATAATAACCTAGTACTTCGGATAATGATAAAGTGTAACACGGAAACAGGTATGTTAGGCTCAAGCTCAAATATTCTCGCGCGTTGCATTGAGCTGCACGTATTGTGTTCATCTTAATAGACCTATTACTTTTTAATATAATCATTTGACCTATGGACTACTGATATATAACAGTAGATTATGGCAAGCGTACGTAATAGTAAGTTTTCAGCTTTGACAAGCCGATACGCGAGGGCTCCCTGCTGCTCTGGTGTTTATGGTGCTTATTTCATGTGATATACTTGACCGCTTATGCGTCTCTTTAAGGCCAAACCCAATATTTGAATGAAGAGAAAAATCTTTAAATTCTGGATGATTACTATTAAACAAAATAATTGTGCAATAAATACATGGAAAACGGATGCTATTGATTGAGCAAATAATATAATTATGTGTGGGTTGAGAGCTATAAGTGCCTAATGAAAACTACCTAAAATTGCTTACATGGTGAGGCGAAGTCAAAATAAATATTAAGGTTATTTTTTTTTAAAGCTAAAATTATCGTCTACTTAAACTCAATCCACAGTCCAAGGGGTTTGACTCGGGCGCAATTGCTAGATCAATGTTTGTATCGCTGTAAGTGAAATCATAGTTAAAAATAGCTGTATTAGATAACTAATGATAAGACTAACAGTTGCTTCAAAAGGAAATGGAATGAAAATAGTCTATCGATGCAGTTTGACGAGCCGACGTCCAACTCACATCTCTTCGTCAAACGGGATTCTAAGAAGAGGGCCAAATTACAATGTAAAATTATAATACACATTATGATGCACTGTAAGGGGAAAAAAGGTTAATGAGTATCAGCAACATATAGTCGCAATTATATTGCAACGGGAGCAAGGCAGCAGATATACATGATGACTATAGAAGGAGAGTTCCGCTCTTATATGCAAAAAAGCTAGGAGATCAATGCATCAGATCATAATTAGTTCTAAGATGTCAATAACACATGAAAAGTATTGCAAACATTAGTTGAATGGGCACCAGATCTAATACGTCAATTCGATACTAGTTTGACCTTTTTTTATTCTAGTACATTATTTTTCAAAACAGTTATCTACATACGATCCATTAGAAATTATTCAAGTCTTCTTATGTACGCACTGTTTGGAGTCTAATTAAATACGGATGAGTGAAGGTGTGCGTGGGTGAAGATAGTATTCGAGTGTGATCACCACGATGTGTTGAAGCAAAAAACGGCCCTGTATGCAAGACATTATAATCATCATTTATAAAGCCAATGCAAGACACCAACTGGCGAAGGTACGAAGAGAATCTATCACTGGCTACTTTTCCAATAGCATTTACACAGCTATCAATTAATCATACATTGTACAAAGTTAATTTAGTAGCTTTTAACATGAATCACAATTTTTCAAACACAAAAGTTGCTCGCTTCAGCGTCAAGTGTCCTTATTGTTTAACATTTGGCAGAAAATAGGTAGGAACAAAAGCGAATAGACAATATCTATCATACTGCATTTATCTATTATATGGAATTATTTTAGACCGCAATCAGAAAATCTAGATTAATTAAATTTTTCCCACTCTAACCTAAAATACGCAACTCTGCCGCTAATTTTAGGCTCTCGTAGGAAAAAATAGTATCATTAACTGGTGCAGGTATGGTTTTTTAACAAAACCATATGTGCACCCATTAAGAAATATATTATTTCTGTTAAATACGTGGGTGCAAGTAATGCATTTTACAGTTGTTATTTAATATTCATAGATAACAGGCCACAATATTCGATGATATATAGCCTTTTCTGTATACATAATGATCATTTGGCAGATGAGTGTCTATGTTTAGATACTTATAATCGAGAAAAATGTATCGAGCGTGTGCACACACACATCCGAGCTGACGTGATAAATAATCAACATGAGTATGTGGAGCTATGGAGATCGTTAAAAAAACTACGGAAAAAAGAAGAGTAACTTGCCGATGGTATAATTCATATAACACGCAATTGGCTTGAGTGTTTCGCGTGCGAAACTTACACGCATGTACGTATATAAGCATATATAAACGAAACAAAAATAATCTTTATTTCGACGCAAGCAGTAGAGTATGCCAAGTATGTGTGCACATAAAGCTCGATTCACACGCGAATGCGCACACTCACGTGTCCTTATGGCTTTTAATTACCAGTTGAGCCAATGCAGCATGTATTACACACGATATGAGCGATTCGCGCGCTTCGCTAATTATTCGCGTGGACCTAGTTTCCTTTTTCCGAAGTCCAACGCGCTGCTGCATTCTATTCTCTTGTTTATATGTTTATACCCGGCGCTTGTAAGCACCCATACCTTTTCGTCTACACATATCGAGTTGCTAGCTGTGCTTTAACTGTACATAAAGTTTACAAACGTATGAAACTCACGAGTGCAAGTTTTATTTTAACAACTTAGCAATTCAAACATGCGCTTCAAAAATCGACCGAGATTTCTATCTTGAAATTGAATTCTTGCGTCTTGTTAAACGATAATTGTCAGCTGCAACGCTTATATATGAACTAAGTACGAGACGCTTTCTAGGTCCCGTGTTGGTGACTTTAAAGTTGCATCTAAATTTTAAACTGCCTCATTTTTGCCAATTAACTTATCACACTGACCGCACCGAATCAAATTATTTCATTTTCTAGCAGACATTTTTTTATGTAATACATCATAAGGCTCAGATAAGAGCTCAGATAAAAAATGTAAATTGCGACTTGGTACATCGAAAAAAGAACAGTAGTAGTCATACAACAGTTGGGCTTATAACAACTGACAGCGTCGATTTGGCATTTTAAAAGATTTTGCTATTTCATGCAAAATTCATGTTTATTTACGCGTACAATTATTCTCAGCAAACGGTGCTGAATCTCAAGTGCAATTCACTAAGGAGTGCATTTAGCCATGAAATAGGAAGAAAGGCTTCCCTGTTAGAAAATTAAGCATTTGAAATGCTCAGATGGCCAGAAACTAGTCGGTACAACTGGCCAATTTTAGCCCATAAATTAGCTTTCAAACTGGTCAGAAACTGGCTATTGAAAATAATCAAGGCAAAATCGAATATTTAGGTTAACTATAGTAAACGTAAACAAAGAGTGTTATATCACATACAAAATACATTTATATCCCGTGAATAAAATGGAAAGATAAGGAAAAAATAAGAAACGTTGTTGAAAATATTGGGAAAACACGTACTTCCTAACCTAAGACACGAGGTCTGCAGGGTTGAGAAAAAATGGTATGAAGAGGAAGAGAGAAGTAAGAAGAATAAAGCAAGTGCACGGTTTGACAAGAAGATTTTAACAGATAATAAATGAAAGCGAGCGATGAGCTATATAAAGTGATCGTCAGCGAAGAATACCATTGGACTCGAGAGCTCGACCCCCACTTGACGTAGATTCGTTTTTCCAATCTACCCGACTTCTGGATCTCTGTGCTTGATAAAACATAAAATTAGTAGCGAAATTATCCGCTTGATATACTTGTAATTATCAAAGCTTCATTCATTTTTCTTGACTCGTTCAGGATTAAAAATATACCATCATATAATTTCCAAAATGGTTAATAGAAAGAAGGATGAACGTGGTGCAACGGTAAATCATTGAGCGTGCTGAGGCTCTTGCAGATTGTGTATAGTTGATGCACAAAAGCAAAGGCATTCTCGTCGATGAATGCATTACTAGGCCTAAAACATGTTCCATTCCTCTCTCTTTAACTCTCATGGCTTGCAATACCTATAGTCACTGTGTGAATAGAATACCCCAGTGCACCATCAGCTTATAAAGCCTCTTTTGGGATATTATTCTATGCAAGCACTGCTCATATAAATTTAAATATTTATTTAAATAAATATTTAAATCGGGTATCATTTAAAGTTATGTAAAAGCGAGATTAAAACTATATATAAAAGCAGAAGCGAAGATATCTGGTTGAGTTTGTTTCTAGCATATGCTATAGGTACTGCTTACTAAAGGTAAAAACGACCTTAGATCGGAAATAAAATCGGAAGTAAGAACGCAATCCGATTTGTCATTTTTAATGATAAAAGAACATTTGAAGTCAAGTACCTCTGATTGGCCTAATATTAGAGCGCAGTAACGAGGGGATAGGAGATAAAGTCACCTGGGAATAATGGTCGATTAACAGCAAAGCTGCGTAGCTACGCGGACATAATGAAAAAAAAAGCGTGGAGTCGATCGCGCGGGCTATTACTACATAGTGCATTCCATAGAGGCTGATTCATGCTGCATTAAACGTGCGCGCCGCTCACCTCACAGGTGCTCCTACTGCCGCCATTACTACATGGCTCTTTAAATAGGTAGCTGTACCTTTCCTGCAACGCGCACAGCTGAGCGCCATAATAATGAGAGCTTCCAAACATTATTTATTATTGACACAAGCGCAAGAGAACAATTTAATTCTCTGGGCCTGCTGCGGAATTTTTATCGTCTTTTTTCATGACAACATTTATTTAAATTACGAACCTTATATTAATAACATCGTATATAAAAATCAATCGCATCAAACTTCATAATTTAGACTTTTTCAAATCTAGTAAAGATTTAATTAAGCATTAAATAAACTGTAATCCAGATGCACTTGATTCCAAGGAAAATTTGAATATATTATGAAACTTTACAACTGCTCTATAGTGCTCGTTTTCTTTCGGCATAACAAAATATTAGTACAATCGAACACGGCCGTAGTTTAAATAGTGATATTGCACACTCTGTGATATTATGGCAGACCGTACTCGATAAACCAACTCCTGGAATTTTTTAAACGGTGGAAAGCAACTAAATTTGAAGCCGCAGCACTGCGCAGACAAATGCCTCCAGTTAGAAAACGTTGTACTGCATGCGATTGTTCATCGCACTACACCACCTTATACTTATTCGCGTGAACGAAGGTACTAAAAAATTTCCCTTGTAATTTGTACGGTCAAAAGTCATCGTCTTCGAATATACTTCCTTCTAAGTCAAACATCCTAGTCAAAGAAAATAGAAAAGTTATTCAATTTTGATAGTGTATTTTCGATGAATCGTTACTTCAAATTGATTTGCTTAGCTTTGACAAACAATATTTTCATTTTATTTTCTACCTATAGTATAAGCTAACGATTTTGGTGGTATGAAGTATTGAAAAAAACCTGCAGACCAAACCTTCAATACACACAAACTAGCAACATGAGCTTAGAGAAATAAGAGTATGATAAAATGAAGGAGTTTCAGGAGGAGGATGCTTTTTTCCACATTCTGTGTGTAGTGTGTATATTATATATCGAGTTTCTTGTCCGAATATGCAGGCGAGCTTTTTTTCGAATTCGAAGAAAATAACAGAGAGGAGAGAATTGCGACAAGAATGATACGTTCGTTAAAACAAAAATCTAATTTATAACGAAGCATCGCAGAAAACAGGAAGAAGCGAGTTTATAATGAATCTTGAAAGGCAGAGTCCAACTCGTGATTATAATGGCACGCGCGTAAAGCCGTATAACAACGCACTTGTGTACGGCTCTTCTCTCTCATTTCACTATTCTGCCATCGACTCTGTCTCTATATTATGTACGTCTGTGTTTGCGCCTGTGTGCGATTCAACTTTGCGACCGGCAAATAATTGGGAAAATTATAATAGACACGACGCTCCTTCGGTTGGTGAAGGACAAAGGCAGGCCGCACGAAAGCGTGTAATTACGTATTATATGTCATATACGCGCTTGAGTCGGCACACCCGAGCTTTTTTGCTTACTAGCAATGAAAATGCCTTTGCACTTTTTCTTCTACACCTGTATATCTATAGGCATTCGATATCCTTTTTTTCTTTTCAAGCGTATATATACAGACTGCGGCCTTAGAAATTTATATTAGCTTTACGGTTAAACGCGTAGCCTGCTTTAAAGCATATACCTTGCGGTTCTTGTTTTTGCGATCGATTAATTTTTATGGTGCGTATAACGTGCAAACGTTAAAAATTTTCGATCAATGAACCGTTTTTCGTGCAGGATAACATCGTTCGAGCTGTGTACGCGTGTATCGACTAACTAGATAAATTCGACACAATATACTCGAGCCGTTTTAAAAAATGATTGTATTGATTTTGTGGTTTTCTTTAAGCTATCCACGTGTGCACCGTTGGACTTAATAGTTTTTTTTCTTATTTTGATTAATCAGCTTTTAGAAAATAAAAAAAAATACAATCGGGAAACCTCATAAGTGCTACATCCGTAATTCATATAGAATGTATATTATCCGCTCATTTAATTTTGGCGATCGAAATATTAATTCATAAAATTTTCATGAAACAATTTCGTTTACTTTGAGCAGTAGTAAAAAACCAATGCGTTTGATAGGGTATTGAAACTAGCGATTCATATTAACATATAGCTTGAATCGACACTAAGTAAAATATATTGGACGATCGAGCTTTTATACATATTTAACTATGAATCATCTTGACGCGCAGGTAAATGAATGCCTGGGCAAAAGGAAAAAGTCATAGTTCATTGTGCTGCGTGCTCGAGTAACGATTGTGCAGCGGGGAGGCTTGGCTACTTCAATTAGCTTTGCTCGAAAAGCCTCATAAAAGTGGCCGTTCACGATTACACAGAGGCAACGTAGGCAACGTTGCATGTGGCTTGTTCAAGGAACGGATCGATGCTTGGTATGGCTCACGCGCGAGCTCTTTCTTCGTTTCGTTTCGAAACGACTTTTTCGCGGGAACGTAAAGCATTTAGCTTGCTTTAACGCACAAAATAATGAATAAAACGACGAAAATATGCACAACGACCATTTGTGTGTCTGAGGCGCAATAATACCATGTAGGCCCCGGGGTAAATGTTGAATGCTATGTTTAAATGAGAGAAAAGGGGAAAAAATTAAATCTTTGAGCTGATTTTTCAAGATCTAAAGTAAACATTATTTAGACCGGTACAATGGACTAACAAATATACCCAAAATCGATGCTGTAGATAGATGAAGTAATTTGTATTTATACATTCAAAGTTACTGCTTTGATTGTGCTGGACGATGAAAAATGAGTTTAACAACACGATAATTATACAACATCTTATGAGTCCGGATACAATGTTTTATCAGTGAGAAACAAAAAAATCCATTCAATACCTGCCTTTAATCACGATCTTGTAAATAGAGCATTACTTATGCATTAGGTTCCCTTTACAAATATTTTCAAAATCGCAAAATGGTCTGACGTATTCTAAAAGTTCAAGTCTTTACAAAAAAAGCCATGCTTGAAAGAGACAGACTGCTTTGAGCTGATATTTAAAAATGGCCTAACCTAAGCGAAGCAGAATTTGGAAACAATTTTTTTCCTTTCTTCCAAGAGCTTAAATATGGCATTTGGCATTGATAAAAAATTGATTTTCATAAATTTGTCGTATTTTGACGTGTACATTAAGTTATACAAATTTTTTCCAAATTTTGATCTACTTAAGTGGAAGAGAGTAATATTTTTTTAAGATTTGAGACCCCATAGATTAAATTGAGAGCTCGCTTCAAAATCACGTAGAAAATGATAATACAATATTTACAACACAATATTTAGTATTATGAAAAAAGTAATGTAATAAGGATTGCAAAGCTTCGTTAGGAATTTTTTTTGTCAATCAGGTGTATTAAGAATATATTTTAATATCAAGAAAAAAAGTTCAACTATTTCGATTTATATAGCCATTCAAATGGGCGTTTAAATATCAGTTCGAAACACCATCTTGTCCCCTTAAATCACTGACAAATGATGTGAACCACTGTCGATTTTTAAAATTTATTAACGAGGTTCAAAAATAAGTAAAGTCTCTTCACCATCCAATAGATTACTACACAGTACACCAGCGGACATAGATACTCGGACCTCGAAAATTTGCGATCGATTAGTCGCTTCCTTCACGTTTTTTAAACAACAGCGGATGACTACAGTTTCACGACGTGCATTGCACAGTGAAGGAACCGACTAATCGATCGCAAATTTTCGAGGTCCCAGTATCTAAGTCCGCTGGTGTACATGGGCGCACAAAAAAGTTTCGTTTGAAAATAAAGTGGCTCTAGTAATTTCACGTATCCCGGTATTTCAGTGATCTTTATTTTATTACGATAATACTTTTTGACTATTACTAATCAGTATTTTTTTAATAGAGATAATTTAATTTTACCTAAGTTATAATCCTTAAATATCAAGTACAAGAAGCTTAACAACAAAAAAACCGCTGCCAATTTATTGGCACATAGCTTCCTCATAAAAATGATATTAATGAAGGGGTCTGATTGTTGAAAGACAAATTTGTATTTCATTTTTGTGTACAGAACTATAAAAAAACTTAGAGATTTCTATAATTTCGTAAAAGATTCCCTTGCTCAATTTCACGCTACGTGTCTCCGTTCAAAGGTACACTGGATCCAGACGTCCGCTCTTACTCTATTCAGGAGCAAAAATACAACTTTTTTTTTGAATTCTAACTTTCTTTATATTCGGCGAATCTTTAAGTTTTTGATCTTAAATTAAAGCTTGACTGCTCTGCTTTCATAATACCGAGCAAAAATATGCAAATTCGTATATGTATAAACCAAAATACTAATAAATTTTTTTTTAATAAAGTTAAAATTTTTTTTATAAACAATTAAATATTTATTAAAAAATCATCATAACATTTTCTGTAATTATGTAAAGTAAAATTAATATGTTATTTTGTATGCGCGTAATGAAATTTTAGGAATTTTTCAAATTTTTACATTAGAATATGTTCGGTAAATGTGTTAAAGTAGTAAATGTTATATATGAAATTCTAATATATTTAATAATCCACATTATTCAATTATGTTTTTGTAGTACTTTTTTGTGTTGTGGACTGCTCCGCTTACACTATACTGAACAAAAAATAATAATAATTCCTTCATTTATACATGAAAAAAATTCAAAAATACTTTTTTCCAAAAAAACCCAGTTTACAACACAATACAATAAAGCATAACTTTTTAACTACTCGGTGGATCCTAAAATAAGTTTTTGGCGCTTCACGCGACACACAAATCCTTCAAAACAAGCCAAACCACTTTTCGCTACGTGTCTCCGTTCAAAAGTTACACTGGTTCCAGACCATCAGACGTACACACACACAAACATACACTCATACATACATTTGTTCAGAATTCAATGAAGATTCCAAATATATGTCCTATGACTTCTATATCAAAACTTGGTTTTAACGCCTATCACAAAGCTTCTTCTATGAGGAAGCAATTAAAAGGCATTTGAACGCGTGAAAGTTGAGAGAAGTCAGCACATTGCTCAATGTTTTGTACCCGCCACGCGTGGTTGATTAAGAGGTATGTTTATGTAATTGTTTGATTTCTAATCTTTCAAAAAAAATTGCAAAGTTAATTTTGGTTACACGTTTAAAATAACACAAGTTTTGTAATTGTGGGTAAAAATATACATAGAAGACCTATTAATAGTAAAGTTGAAGAATTTTTACTTATGTTAAACCCGAAAATAAATCATATAATCGCGCATGAACACATTTATGTAATTTTCCGTGGCCAGGCGAAAAGGTAAGATACGCTTAAATTTTGAGTACTTCATGCTAACATACGTTGTAAAGAAATGAGCTTTCATAGAAAAAAATTTCTTTCTGGTTAAAAGATTATTATTTCATAAATAATAATTTCTAAGTTATATTTTAAACGAAGAGAAAAAGTAAAGAAAAATCTAAAAATGTCTTACAACAATTAAAATGATTCATCAATTTTGTAAGTCGTTCACAATTTTAATCCAGGTTATGATTATAATAGTAGCGAAAATAGACGTTTTTAAACTCATTCAGCTATCTTTCAGTATAATAACAATGAACTTGTTTATCACTTTTGCTATTGTCGATAGCTATCGTCATCACCTAGGTATCACGACTGTCACACAGCAAGATGAAGAGGGATGGAAAAAGATCTATTGATCCGTAACAACATTTTTTATTTGTTAACGGATCTCAGCACGTATGTGACACTTGCAACATCGTATAATGCACGGAAGATGTGCGCCTACTTATTCTCCACATGATTGCGTACGTATGTACGTGCTTAGTTGAATACAGTATTAAAATATTTACGAATTAAAAACTATTATCATCAGATGTAAGTCCTGTTTTTTTTATTGAGAACAATTAACAAAAAAGGCCTTTGAGTCAAGTTTCTCAAGGTCGTGGATACTAGCGTTTCAAAAGTGAAAATCAAAATGGTACAATGTTAAAAAACAATGAAATCGAATTGATCGTCTGAGACGAGTTAAAAGTTGCATTAATACAATAGTCAAAGAAATAGAGTATGACGAGATTTCATTGGGTACATAACAAGCTTGTTACATAGCGCGGCACCTGAGTCAAAAAAATCCGCAACTAGAACAATCGATTTCGCCTTGTTGCATACACTTCTACACAGCTGCTCTGTGAAAGGTCGACATGCAAACAGATGTGGTGGAGGTTGACGAACTTTTCGCCATCGTTGTCGTTGTCGTCTCGCTTTCTATTATTTTCACGAACTTGTTTTTCTCTTTCTTCCTCTGCATGTCTACATATATATTTATATATTATACACATTGATTCCTGGCGATGAAACAAGCAAATCGCCATAAATTTTATTTCGGTATCTGTACGGTTGAGTTGGTGCTGCTACTAATGTTGATGTGATTATTATCTATAAAACCGCAAACATGTGCTTAATAAACCGAGCTCAACCTGTATAATCACGCATACTTTGTGGCACAACTTTACCGATTATTTGCAATGCCTTGAAAATACAATTTTCCTATATAGTTGCTCATAAATAACTGTAGAAATATGTAACATAAAAAATCTTTAAAAAGTTGACTTAATTATTTGTATTAATTAACAAAGGAATTATTTTCTCTAAAAATACAATTGCGATATCTTATGTATAATAAAAATAAAATAAATCAACTTATTTGAATTAAATTTTTGAAACCGTTTGTCAGAAGTTTACAAATTTTTCGTTTGAATTTATCCTTGCACACTTGATGAGGATTTTTTATTTTAAATAATTCACGAAACAAAATAATTAGCATGATTCTCAGTGAAACTGTAACATAATCACCCATTTATTATTTGAACATTTGTCATAAATGTAACCGATTTGACACATAGAAAATTAAATCCATTGGAAAAAACAATTCAGCGTGCCTAGTTTTCACTAAAGTGAAATGTAGCATAGAATTTTAAACCGATTGAATCTAGTTACGCTGAAAAATAATTTTATGTTAGACAAACTTATTTTCGCGAATTTGATTTTTCTACTTGAACTTTACTCAATTATCATATTTTCAAAATTTCCAAAAATTCATAGTCAAAAAGTAGAGAATAAATTTTATAGCCTAATATATTGAGGAAAGCACAATAAAGTGTGAATACATGAAAGTACTATGATACTCAAATTATTTTAATATGTACTACCTGCCTAATTATCATATTGTAAATAAATTTGTAGGCATCAATCTCATAAGACAATTTAAATCAAAATTTTTAAGTCATTTTCAAAGGTCCAACGCTAAAGACATAAATAAGAAATAAACGAAGCTCAATCAAACACGAAAAGTTAGCCGAAATAAATCACGCTCATTTACTTCCTCGCAGGCAAACAAGCTTGCACCAGAGAGAGAGAGAGGCGACCAAATTTTTGGCACCACAAAGCTTCGAAATATTTGCTAAAGCATCTTGACTAGTTCCCAGACGAAAAGAGACTTTATATAACCGAGCCTAGTTACTGCAGATAGTGTTTTTCACTACAAATCATACCAAAACTTGAGAAATATTAAATGCCTCAGTCAGTTTACTGTGCATGAATCTGGCGTTTGCAGAGCAATGCACGACCTACAGGCAATGTATGCGCATAAATATCCGAAAAAGGTATTATTTCCGAAAGATAGAATGCGACATGCGTGAATCTACTGAAGCATAAATACGCACACACACACTCTTACTGTGTGTTGTTACAGTTTCTGTTGTGCATCATATTGGATGGGTCTTATGAATATTTTCGTGACGGCGATTATGCAACGATGAATCATAATTCAAAGAGGACAATTTTTAAATTTGCTATTCAGATGTACGCGTTATACAACAAAAATGTCCTTTATGCCCTTCAAAATTTGTAGGAGTGAGATGTCCTCTTAAAAAAAATCATGTGAAGTCGCTTTATTCGTCACCTGATAGAAATTATTGTATTCGCTAAAATATTAATTAATATTTATAAATTATTAAATTGATGTCCTAATTTTTCGTTACACTAAAAAATCATCAATCATCCTGTCATTACTTTTTTCTGCGTTCTAAAATGTTATAACACTCTAACCTGAAAATTGCAACTTTGCCGATAGTTTTACACTGAGAATAATATCTAGAAGGGTTGACTACAGCGCCATAGTAGATTATACTATGGTAAGGAAGTAAATGCGGCTCGAGTTGATTCTACTAGATACTTTGGTACTAATCCTAGTAACGGTAATAGATTTTATTCTCATGTAGCTCTTGTGCTATAATTAGTAATTTACGATACAAGTGCCATAAGTAACACTTTTGGCACGGCGTAGTTTAGGGACCGAGCGCAGCGAGGGTCCTAATAGCTGGGCCGAAAAGTGTCCCCATGGCACGAGTATCCTACAATATTTTAGAGAACTGTGCTAAGTTCACATTTATGTCCCCTTTTCCGAGCGATGAGTCGCACTTTTTGGTAGTGCGAAGTGAGGTTAGCGCACGAGCGTATGCGAGTGTGATGCGAACGAAATATTTTATAGCACTGCGTGGCATAAGTTCACATTTATGGCGTGCTTTTCTGTGGCATAAGTCGCACATTCTGGCACCGCGCGTTCGCATCACGCTCGCATACGCTTGTACGCTAACCTCACTTTGCGCTACCAGAAAATTCTATAAAATGTTAGAAGATACTCGTGGGGACACTTTTCGGTCCAGCTATTAGGACCCTCGCTGCGCTCGGGCCCTAAACTACGCCGTGCCAAAAAGTGTTACTTATGGCACTTGTATCGTAAAGTACTATTATAGCATTCTTACTTAAAAATCGCAACTTTACTGCTAGTTTTAGGCTCAGGTGTTATAAAATATTGTATGCAACTTGTGTAAATCGCCTTCGGCTCGTGCTGCAACCCCTGGTTTTGCAGAAAAAGTATATCCACACCCGTTGCATAATAGCACAATATGATACTATTGCATAAACAACACTTGCTGGTACGGCGTAGTTTGGGGCTCGAGCGTAGCGAGGGTTAAAAAGACGGCAAACAGTTTCCTTTATGGCATGAATATGATACTCAATGTTATAGTAATCTGCTAAGTTCACATTGATGCCTCTTTTTCCGAGTCTTAAGTCGCAGTTGCTATTACGGTGGGAGTGAAGTTATCGCAAGAGGTTATGCGAGTGTGATGCGAACTAAACACTGTCACTGAGTGCTAGCAGTGCTATAAAATCCTATATAGGGTAATTGGACCAGTGATTGACCGCTTTCGACCAGTACATGACCACTATTGGATGTGCAATAATTATTCTTTTTTCTTGTTATTTGATAATTGGGCATAGAATCAAGATACTTCGTTCGCTAAAGAATTGAATAACGACCATACAAATATATTTTTAATTGTTTTTTCATATCATATTTTCCAAAATGTTCTTTCACTGGTACCCGGTCATTGATTGGTCCGACTACCCTATTTGAAAAAGAAACTTCAATTCGTGGAATTCGGTAAGTCTAGCGTTCGTAAAATGACATGGTCAGGCAGCCGCATGCGGAGGGGATGACATGGTCAAGGCAGCCGCATGCGGAGGGGATGACACGTCCAACACCCTTCAATGCGCAGGATGTATTTATCGATACTGCTAACATAATGAAAGAGACCGACACATCCAACAAAAAGGCGTTATAGTGAGACTTGTGAAGGTGATGACATTGTCAAGTTTCGTCTGATTTATCTTATTCCATGTCCTAGCGACACATGCAGCAGGCTTCTTTGGGTTTTACCGAGCAAGTCAAAACAAATTTTTTGAATGAAAACAGGCTCAGATTTCAACTGCTATTTCATAAAATCGAATCTCAAGTTCTCTAATTTCTTTCCGGCTTGCAGGGTTTCTGAGTCAAATATGAGGTGATTTTAACATAATAACAAATAACTGCGTATGAATACCGATTATTTATTTTTCAGTGAAGTTAGTATATACTCGACTTTAGCAGATATATTTTCATGGATAAGAAGAGGGATAGGAATATAATTAGGGTAATAATATCAAGAATAATCCTGATTTTTTTCTATAGGAATGAGTCGAAATACTTCGAGCTAAGTTTATTCAAAAACGTAGTAAGTTATGGGTGTCAATTTAAGAATTACAGCATGTCTCATGAAATAAAATATCCGTCAATCCCTCATATTTTTATAGTACTCCGTAGCTTAAGTTCACGTATAAGGCACGCTGCACCGTGATACTGCTCATCTTTGCATCACGGCGTGCATATTGCACGAGCTTAGCAAGCGCCGTGACTCTATGATAAGCAACTTATGTCTCTACAAAGGCAGCTTAAACGCGACGTTAGCAAAGGTCTATAAAATGACCCAAGATACTAGTAACTTAAGCATGTCCACTATTAGTATTAGGCATTATTAGTAATGGGGAATGATAGGCTGCTTTAAGACTCAAAGGGGACTTAATACAGAAAAAAATTTTAAGTAATCTTTAAAATGTATTTTTTTTCCCTTTCCATAGCATTATTTTAATTTAATGTTCATTTTTTACCGTGGTACAGCCATTTTCGTGAACTTTTTTCGTATACTTTACATGTTTAATTTTTTTTCTCGTTTTGCGTTTTACGTTTTTTTAAAAATGCTCCTAACTAGTCATAACGTTTAGAGCAAACTATTGAATCTACAGCGCCAAGGTCACGTACAGTTCTGCAAAACATGAATGTTTATGACTAATGCCTCGGGCGAGGTGATTGATTGAAAAATCAATTTTCCACAACTAAATAAAATATGGAAGATTCTGTGAACAATTTTAAGTCAATTCGATGTTCATTTTTTTTTTGTACAGCTTAAAGTATATATTTTTTTGGAAGCACGATTTTGGTCTCAAGAGTGAAATCGATTTTCAACTGCACCAAACTCGGATAACTTAGCTTGAAATATTTAGATAAAAGTGTTACATGACTAAAAATGTCAAGTAAAAATTTTGGTAATTTTCAAAAGTGTTCAACTTAAATAAGCCGAGCCGTAAGTTCGTCAAATTTAAAAAATAAGAAGTAATTACATATATTTAATGCAGATGATGAATGAAACTCAAAAAAAGATTGGTGCATTGCGGAAAAATAAATGCGTTGAAAAAAAGAGCAAACGAGAGAAATTTAAAGAGAGAGGGAGCGAAGGAAGCACACAGGTTCTGTTGTAAGGATGATTCACCAGCTTATGGTCGGTTACAGTGATGGCGGTGTCAATGATGCGTTTTGGTGCACCTCAATTTTCGCTCACACACGGCTAACTGCAGGATATGTATACAGCACAAATATATAATAGCAAGCGATTCGACCATTTTGCAGTGGCTCTCATAATTTTTTTCTAGTTGAATTGATCAATCATGGTATAAAATATTCCTGCGAATATGATAATATTGTTAATCACATTAAATAATCTATCATTACAAACTATTTAATACTTTAGTTAAATTTATCATCAGGCGTGCAGAAAGAAAAATGTATGCGTATTTATTTATAATAGTAGATTACGTGCTAAGGGAGTAAAAAATTGGGAAGTCTGATCAGTGCACGTCTAATTATCGGCTTCGCTTTGGCTTTCTTTTTTTGCTTCGTAGGTGCGTTTACTATTTTTCATGAATCCTCCAACAGAAATTAAGTTTTCATGATACCCAGCCGAACGAACCTTTTTCGGCCTTGCAGCCATCATGAAAATGATGATTTCTACCGGGGTATTCAAGAAAATAGTAGCAAAAAAAAAAAAAATCTCAGAGTCCTTTTATTACAGCCGAGGCGAAACCGAGGCGGATAAGGAAAGAACTACCTTCAAAAAAGACCCGTTAGCTCAGCTACAATAACTAGAGCGTTCTTTATAGGTTTTTCCTCATTTTCATGAATTTTACATATTTTTTGGTCCTTCGTATGCTGTCAAATTGTGTTTATTGATTTCCCCATTATGCTATTACGCCACTCAGTAAAAAGCTGTATTTTGGTCTTCCAAAGAACAAATTTCAATATTTGTCAAGTTCAGCTAATTTGTTTTTGGACTATATATATGCTATCTTATTATTTTTGAAGGGTTCGAGGTTATAAATAGGATCTCTGAGTAAAAATTTGAATTTTACATCAAATGTTACATAAAACTACATGATTTAACAATTTTTTAATATTTATCCCCAGAAAAGCATAATAACAACCACCAGAATAACATCAGTATAATAAATAATATATATATAAATGTAATATGTAATGTATATATAAAAAAAATTTGAGTCGTGAGAAATAAGACATTCTCAGTTAAGGAGATATAGAAGTCAACCAAAAAATCAAAATTTGCACGACCGAATGTGTGATAAATATTTATTATTTAATCACAAAAAAAAATAATAATGAACGAAAATCCTACTTTCATGGGGTAAAAATCCACGTTTTTTGGTATAAAACTAATGATAGCTTCTTAAATGTTTATTTACGACCAATATGCGTTAAAAATAAAAAAATTCTTTAAATTTTACGTTAAAAATCGTGTTTTCATACTTTTTTAACACTCATAAAATGTGCAATCACACAACAAAGAAGATTTGCTAAAAATGAGCTATAAAAAATAATATCCATCAAATTAAAAACCTTCAAGCGACTGGTTCAATCACGGTTCGATTTTTAAGGGATGAAATTTTGCACAGACTATTTTTTTGGTACATAGATCAATGTTATGACTGGTCAAGGCAAAAAAAAAATTTTTTTATGTTCCAATCTACTATAAATGGGTAAAGCTAAAAAAGTGCATATCATGCGTCGTAGTTTACACAGGCCGTTGCCAGTTGAATTAGACTTTCTAACTTATCAGCATAGAAGTATCTTTTCCATATACTTACGAAATTATTCAGAGCACCATCAAAATATGCGAGACATAAAAGGGAGCAAAAAAAGTCATCTTATAAACGATTGTTAAAAAAATTTGAAGTGTTTCGTCTTTTTTTTTTTAAAGGAATCATTTTAATGAACTTTATTTATTTTCCGACGAAGCCGTAACTCGAGTATACGGGCGTTGTCGTACAGAGGGTTCTGTATTGTAATATTTTATTTTACGTTACGTAATATCTATAAATAACAGTGGCAAGATAAGATTGCCCCCTTGTACTTGGATACCATATATTATATCAATAGCATGTTTATCAATAATGCATATATAGCTAAGAATTAGAAAGGATATTTTTATAAAAATATGAATGGATACGATAGTGTAGGAAAATTTTCTGCTATTTTTAATTAACTTTTTCCCTAAACTCATCTCCTCTTGCTTTTCTTTGAGAAGCTTACATTCATTGGTCTTCTCTCTAAACCCACACACGCAGCACGCGTACACGTGTGCGATTCAGTGAGAGCGGTCGCGAACATCCGCCGGATATCCGCAAGCATGCGAATTCCAATCCCTTTCATAAATATATTAAACAATACCTTAAAGCTAAGAGATCAGATTTGATAGTAAGTATCATGAAAATGATAAGCAATCAAACGACGAAACTCAATTGTTTAACAAAATCAAACTTCCAAGTTATATTTGTTATATCAAATCTAAAAATAAAATGCAGCTCATCAGCAAAAAAGGTGAAAATTTATTTTACTCAATTTCTAATTCATTATATTCGATAGGAAATTGCGACAGCCTTTTGATAGTGACATTAGATTTTCCGAAACGTTGCATTTTCACCGAAAAAATCGCAATCAAACATTCAGAATCAACATCTCGAAAAACTCAGTACGGAAAAAAATGAAATTGAAGGTTTATTTTTTATTTTTCCTTATAACAATTAAAATAATTGAAAAATCTGAATGCACCATGAGAAAGCTGAACAAATTTCTTATCAAAACCATATTTTCATTTATTTTTTGAAAGGTTTTACGTAACTCTGATCGAATTTCTGTATCTCTATTCTCAATTTTCAAAACGAAAAATAAACCTTCAAGTTCATTTTTTCTGTACTGAGTTTTTCGAAATGTTTAGTTCTGAATGTTTGATGACGATTTTCTCGGTGAAAATACAACTTTTCGGCAAATCTTATGTCACCATAAAAAAACTGAGGAAATTTTCTATCCAAATCATTAGTTAGTTATTTTTTCTAGGTGGGTTTACCTTTAAAATTAATTTCTCGGTGTTCAGGCCCGTGGGCAAGCCAAAAAACATTCACTTTTTTGCTGACGAAACTGCATTTTATTTTTATATTGGGCCACATACCCTTTACCGGGGGTGTGCGGATTACCGTGGATTATATTCGGTAGTCACATATATTAAATTGTCACGTCAAATCATCCTCAAAATATTCCTGTTTGTTCATCTGATGGAACTGTATTAACTGGAGAAAAAACTAGGTGTTTTATGGAGGATAATTTCACTTTTAATTTATTTAAAAATATTCCGTCTTCATTGATCCAAAAAAGTGGAAAAAGTTGTAAAACGCAGTTTACGTTTAGACCTCATTTTAACGATTATTGACAGAGAAGCTATCTTAAAATGATAGTTACAGCTAGTAAATACTTGAAATATTGTATTACAACTGTCGAAAATCAATTAACTCACTTAATATAATTATAAATTCGCCCACGGTAATACACACACAACTTTTTGCGCCCGCTCCTATTAACGTGGGTCTAATGTCATGTAAATATAACCTCTTTCGAGGCTAGGTGTGCTGTTAGCATTGACTGTTGTTAGTGAGATTTCAGTGTTGTTATTTTAATACAAAATGAAAACAGGTGTCAACTCGCATAAAATAACTCAGCAATGAACCCAAAAAACTATACGAAAAAACACGACTTTTTTAGATTCTTTTTAAGATACCATTTTAAATACACGGTAATACATACATCCACGATAATACACACACGGTAATAGATGCAAACCCACGGAATTGCACACACTCGGCTTTATTTTATGAATTGACTTTTCATACTAATGTTTTATAAAAAGAAGCATTATTAATGCATCACTATATAGAGAAATGTTTATTCTTTCATTTAAAAAAAAATAATCATAATTATATCGTTTCTTTCAATTGTATGCCCTAACTAAGGTGAGTAAATAAATCCACGGTAATAGGTACATTTACCCTATATTAAAAACTCAATAAAATTTTCAGGAATTTTCATTTTCAAGAGTTTGACATATTAAGTTAACTTTATTTACAAGATACATAAAATGTTGTACAGATACGGGCAGAAACATAGTATTTTTTAAGTTTTGCGAGAATTAAAATAAGTGAGCCATGAATGTTCAAGTGAGACTCATAAATACAAAGAAAATAAAAACGCTTGCCGTGCACATGCTTTATTTCTTCTTGAAATCGCACGCGTACTCATCTTATGCCCTTCGCATGTGTAAATATAAATACACGTTAAAGAGCACAAACATATGCAAAGACGTCCATGAAAAGAACTTTATCAAGAGACTATGTACGCATATGCCTTCAATTTGAGCTCATAACTTATGGCCAACCAAGTTGCAATGAATACGAAAATATTTGAACTTTAAGAGCTGGCGAAAATAGTATAGATGTCTTTTAAGTTTAAGTATTCTTGTACTTGACGCGTTAGCTTTATTTTTTCTTCGAAAAATTAATTCACATGTGTGTGAGTGTGTGAGGTCTTTTAATGTGTTAAACTGCACATTTATTTTGCGATTTTTAAAATCGTTTTTTCTGTTAAATCCTAAATTAAATTCTAATTTAAAAAATTAAATAAAATTTAGTTAAGTACGGATTGTATAAGCCATGAAAAGTAAAAGTTGTCGATATGCGCACTCACCTCTAATGTATTGGAATATTTTAATAAATGTGCTACACACAGTGAAGCTACTCGAACTAACGATATAAAATCATCGGTGCTTTAATTTATCGTTGGCAATCATTAAGATGATGAGAATAAAAGTACGTACATGCAAACTTTTTATACTACTCACAACTGCTATGATCGTGTCTTCCAGATTTGATCTGTGAAATTACAATCAGCTATTCATTACAATTCATTCTTTAAGAAACGGCTGCAGAATTGAAAAATAAATATTTTAAATAAAAAGAATTCATTATTTAACAATTCTATAATTGGTTTGTGTTATTGCGTTGAATTGTTATTGATAAAAAAATTAGTTACCAACTTCTCATAATTTTTAGAATAAGTTTATTATGTTTGGAACCGCTCATCACCCATTTTGAGAGGCCCAAAGATTGGATTTGTCCGAAACTTATACTGATTGTGAATATTTCTAAAAATGTCTACTTCGGCATAGAGTGATTTACAGAAAAAGTACATGTTAGCTTTTTTACTAAAATTGTTCAAAACATTTTTTAATGGTGCTATTCAACTTCTCGCAGTAAAGCAAGCAGTCTGAAGAGAAAAATGAAAGACCCTGTAAGCTTAACGAGCTGATAACGACCGAATAATATATGGGTCAAATAATACGTTTTTGAAATTGCGCCCGCACGTATCTCACTGATCTTGACGCGCTTTTGATATGTTATAGTACCAGGTAAAAGGGCCAACATTTTAGACCCCCTCCCCCTCCTACCCCCACCTCCTCTAAAAAGTCTATTTTCTATTTATATTTATTCTGAAGCCCTGAAGCAATTAAAAAATCTAAAAAAAGGTACTTTTCACAAACCAAACAATCTTGAATTTTTTCAGATTTTTTCAATCGAAGACGATAGCGTCTAGAGCCTAAAAACGCGATTTTAACAAAAATAAGTCCTAGAAGCCGGAGCTTCCAATAAAATTTTTTTAAAATACTATTTTTAAATTCATTGTGAAATTTTAAAAATTTTGGTCTTTCCATTTTTTGGATTAAGGCCTCCTAGTTCATTCTAGGAGTTTCGAATAAAAAATGGCTCACTAAAAAATGTTATTTTAAAGCTCCTGTTAAAATTACAGCTGAATCCATTCAATAGTTCCGGAGATTTTTGTCCATTAGCGTCGAAAAATTTTATTTCGTGAAAAACGCTTTTTAAGTTTTTCTTGCCTATTTGACTTTCGTATAAAGCGGCGTAAAAAATTACTGAATAAATTATAGCGTAGGATAATCGATTTATAAATATATTGTATGGAGAAAAGCTCTTTTATTTTACACTTGGGGTATGTAAAACAGAAATTACCCTGTCAAAGATAAACGCATAACACACGTGCTGGTAGTCTACGCCAGCATTAAAAGACACCAATATGTCAAAAATGTTCGAAAAAATATCGCACATGAATAAACCGAAGAGTCTGCGTTTTCGATAGTACTTGCTTAACGTCTCTATTATAACGGTATGATGTACTTAAATTATGTGAGGCATATTGCACATGCACACACCAAGTAGAGCGGGCATAATAACCTGCTCGATAAACATTACTATGAAAGCCCATATTATAAATAAACTCCTCTTTTTCATCGTTAGTGAGATAATTTCCATAGATTAAAATTTTCTGCAGTGTCACACTGGTCTAAGGTAACGTTTAACCGCATTAATTTCCCTGTACAGCGATGATGGTCGGGTAATAATAGTCAAAATGTTTCAGAAATACTACTGTGCAGTATTAGAATTTTCAATTTTAAAATGATGCTCAAACTACGTACTCTAATGGAAAGTACAATTAGTTTTTCGGAGCAATCGGGGTAAAAAAAATAAAAACAACAAAACAGCCAAATGCTGAATAATTTTACGCTTCGACCTCACCTAACGCGATCGGAGTGAAGTAGGTGATGAACTAAGAAAATCTAGAATTTGCCACGTGACAATTTTTCTTTGCTCAGCTCCTTCACTTTGCTAGTTATGCATCGCTCCAATGAATTGGTTTGACGGTTATTTTTTTTTCATTTGTGTGTATTTGTCACGAATATCAGAGGGGTCGACGCTCCTTTGAGTTAAAGTTCAAACGCGTTTTCATTACACTTTTTCATATTCGTAACTTAAGGAGGCACACTGCAATAAATGTAATTTTAAATATAATTATTTTTAATCGACAAACTATGACGCTAATTTGAGCTACTTTTATGAAGGATGTCATGTGGATATCCGAAAAGGCATAAGTTTTTGAAAGTATTAATCAATTTCATAAACAAGTTGTGTCGTTTGAAGCAGTTCACAATAGCAACGTCAGTGCATCGGTGACAAAATTAGCTCATGCAATGGCTTTGAGTTGTCATTGCGTGTGTGCTTATAATACATGCAGACAGTATAGCACGCAGCAAAGCTATAAAAAATCCAATCTTCTCTCGGCTCTCTATGCGCTAAATCCAGTCAAGCCAATTAAAGCAAAAGGTTTGTGCTACGCTAAGCCCACAAGGGGGAGAAGAATTGCAAGTATAAGAGAGAAAATGAGAGAGAGCAATGCGCCTACAGCCGCGGCTATTATTTATCTCCCTCAACTTCTGGATTAAGTTTTAACATGAACTGTCATATAGGTCTATACGCATTTATATGTGCACATACATGCGCGACACGTGACTCTGTTTACTGCGTTTCGCACTCGGACCTTACGAGATTTACTAACTAAAATTTAATTGAGGAATAACCCAGTAAATTAACGAGCATGAGGTTTTCGCATTGAGAAAGAGCTCGCCGTGACATAAACAGGGATGGCATAACTATGACTTTTGCCAGTATAATAGTTTTTTTATTTTTAATGTGTATGGGTTTTGAGCCAGCATACCCTTTTTTCTCAACAATGCGCACTCCCAACGCTAAAGATATATGCACTGAAGCAGACTTAAAGCAAGAAAGTACTCTTCGGATAGCAATTCTTTCTGTAATTTTTTTCTTCACACCACCATTTAGACGATAAATTGTACACTTCTTTGATGTTCGTGTCACGAAATTTGAGACGGCACATTGTTTGATTTTATTCTAATGCTACAGTATTTTCTATTCATACAAATTATTTCAAAACTGTTTAAAATAATTTAATATTACATTAAATGCTAAGCAAAGCGTTCCTAAACGCGCAGAATAAAATTAAAGGTTAGCATGTGAATAAGATGACCTTAACTTATAATACTAAAAGTGCAATAAATAAAGAGTGTCATGTTAATACTTACTCATTCCAGACCCGACATATTCGTATAGAAGTGAAGCTACAATGTCTTCGGTGGCTCTTTCCCAAAAGCCGTCACAAGCGACTATCAAAAAATCTTCGGTCCCATCTAATTCTATTTTTATTACGTCGGGCTCTTCCGTCACCCATGGTTTGTACTTGCAGTCTCCTGTTATCAAAAAAATATTGCTTTAAATTTCTCATGTTTTTGAAAATTATAACCAAAAGCTCTTAGATAGATACACAACCCTCTCGAAAAAAATGTCTTTTTCATGAAATACTTCTAAAGTTTTTTTTAATCTATTTAAAAAGTTAACAGTTTGCTGAAACTTCGGCAGATAAGATAGGATTCAATTACATTTCTAGCATAATTATTTCGTTGGATAAAATGCATTGTTATAAAAAGAAGTTGGGGCAATTCAAACAACTTATAATGGTATAGTGATAAAATTGGACTTTGAACCTGCAAATCCTATCCTATCCTATAAGAGTGGTGAGGTTTTTAGCGTGAGCAGTTTATAAGCGCTGTGATTGGTCATTCAGTAGCTTGCAATTGTTTAGTGGCGTGTAAATACGAGTGTGTAGTAAGTTGAGAAAGTGGAAAATTAACCTATTGACGGCTTAAGACTAATTTTGATGTTTGAAGTTTACAACAAAATCTTCGTTTATCTTATTTTTCTATTTTAAATAATGAAAAATGGCAAAATGGCATAAGAAATAAGAGAGCGCGCGCTGCGCGCTGACAGTCGGGCTAGTGTTAATTGATTTAAATTGACGATTCAATTAGAGAAATACTTTTTTATGCGTACGCTATCATCGCATATCTACAAAAACAGTACAGTCTAATTTTAATAATGGCATCAAAGTGTATGCTGAGTAATCAGTTTGCTTTTCACACGATGCCAGATGTTGCTGTTTCAAATGTCACTTAGAGTTTAAAAAAATTTTAAGCGATTTAAAAAGCGTCTTTTCGATTGATGAAATAGAATTTATTGGGACCGTTTTCAAACTCGTAGATGTACACTAGGTTAACATCGATTCTGTCCGATGGAACGCCGGAATTTCCTATGCTTAAACACGTTTCACTACTCTGTTGGACCAGAAAGAATCGATGTTAACCCAGTGTACACCCACCAAGTTAGATACGCGGACCTCAAAAATTTGAAATCGATTAATCGCTTCTTTCACTGCGCAGTGTATGTCGTGAAACTGTAGTGACGCATTGTTGTTTATAAATAATGAAGGAAGCGACTAAACGATCGCAAATTTTCGAGGCCCGCGTCTCTAACTCGGCGGGTGTACAAGACTAAGAATTTTTTAATAAATTTTACGAGTGGTTGCAAGAAAGGAGAAAAAGTTTGATGATGCATAAACGAGATCTGCTGGTAGTAATATAAATGATCCCATATGATGTTACTAATATTTATTATCGAACAACATTTTATAGTACTGTGCAAAGTTCACATTTATGCCCCCTTTTCTGAGACATAAGTCGCACTTTTTGGTAGCACGAAGTGAGGTTAGCGCACGACCGTATGCGAGTGTGATGCGAACGCAGAGGTGCCAGAATGTGCGACTTATGCCACCGAAAAGCGTGCCATAAATGTGAACTTATGCCACGCAGTGCTATAAATTAACTTAATCGAGAATTTCACCCAATGAATCAAGAGTGATAATTTAAATTGCTAGTGTTTCCATAAAAATTGTTATAATGTTCAAATGATTCAGCGTTTTAATTACTGAAATTTTTCAAGATACAATAAAAAATTTTAATTCAAAGAAGTTTTTTCATTAAACAAAAAAAATTATATACAGAACTAAAGATGCGTACTCAATATTAATTGACCGTGCAAACTTCGATCGAATGTATGCTGAATTTTTTTTTATCTTCTTTGCACAAAACAAACGTCATATACTCTCCCTTGTGATTCAATCATCAGATATAAGAACGAAAATTAGTAGCTACTCGATTAATTTTAAGAGTCCAGATACGCCGACAATGAGTAAGCAAAATATTCTGCCTTAAAAATGTTGTGAATAACACTAGTAGATGAGTATTGAAACTAAAAAACTCAAAGAGGATTTTTTTTATTATAAATAAAAAGGACAAGGCAAAATATCGTAAATATTTCAATTTGCCATGGTGCAGATTAAGTGACACAAAATTGACACTGATTCGCCGTATAAATTGGTCTGCACGCTGCATACAGCTAACTTGATCAGATACGTCATTTGTATGCGATTAAATTATAGTATTCGAGAAAGCAAACTTGCAGCCGATAGGCGCATTTGCTCTCGTACGCTAACCTATGTATATGGACAAATCTCTATAACGTGACCGGCTTGTGATACCCTGATGCAGCATGGAGGCGATTGATTATAAATCAACGAGATTTGTCATATTTTCAGGGACAGAGCACCAAACATTGAACTTATTCTGTATTTTTTGTATTCTGAATTTCGAAAAACCGATCTATGGTGCCCTCCTTTTTATTGCTTTGAATAACTGGGATCAAAATATTCGATCCTATTTTTCCCGGAAACCATTAGATGAAGTATTGAAATTTGCACCGGTTATTCAAAGCAAGAAAACGTTGGGCATCATAAAGCCGTTTTTCGAAATTCAAAATACAAAAAAAGATAGAATAAGTTCAATTTTTAATGCTCTGTCGCTGAAAGTGAGGCTTCGGCATCGTCTTAGTTGTTGATAACAATTGCTGAATAAATAAATAAACTTTATCAAAATTGATATAGCTATAAGGTACTTGTAAAGACCCTTCACACGTTCTTTTTCTTGATTCCATCATTTTATACTAAACGTAACTTTTAAGTTTAATTCTTTTTCGCTGAGCTATGACGAAAGATTGACGGACACTGTATGATATTATAAACAACGGGGCATTTGTTTAAATTTGATTGTGTTACGTGTTTTTCAACTCTCAAAATGTACTTAAAAGACAGTAAATGTACTTAAAGTACACAATTTTTAGCGAGTGCATGTATTTTTTCGCAAATTACCTAAAGCGGACACATTATAGAGATTTTCCCATGTATAATACACATAGCTCAGTGTAATATGGTATTACGGGTATATTATTCAAGTTCGCGCAATGACGCAACGAGGCAGCAGTCAACTCAGGGTACTGCCATTTAATATTCACTTGCGCCACTCAATCCCTTATGATACTCTTTCATGAAGAAGACGAGCTACAGAAAAGATAGCATATAAGTGCTCGTGCCACGCTTATGAAGCGCGAACACGCCTACATGATATTAAACGAATGTTTAGCTTACTCTTTTACCGACCCAACGGTCTCTTGCAAACTTATAAATCCTTCACTTTACAATTAACGATCCGTTATTAATCACCCAGTAAAAATAAAATAACACAAAATAACCGCTTAATGTCGAATGAACTGCTCTCGAAAGTAGAATCAGTGTTTTCGTTCCTCTACCGGCCGTACAACAGCAATAGAACCACCAAAAAATACAACAATAAGAGTAAAAACAACAACAACAACAACAACAAAATGCCGTTGCGTGCTTCATTGTGAAGATCGTAAAGTATACGAGACTTTTCATGTATGCACTGACGTTCCATTATCATGAAGATTAATTTAATAACATCTAAAGAGGCAAAAGTAAAAGTTGCTTTATACACGTGCTACAACGATATCCTATAGCTATGGTCTTCATCTGCAATGTGTCTGCAACAGAGTTAGATCGTGTGTATTCGGCTATTACCATTGCTCGCGATCGAAGTGGTTTTCTCGTTAAAATAGGAAGCGTACCTTAAAAAATTTTCAGCTAAACCCCCACTCACGAGGCACTATGAGCCGGCTTTACATCTGACTGCATCAATCAGCACTACGCTGCTTCGAGTTTGTCTTGAAAGTATAGTCATCGGTGACGTCGTTTACGAACATCAACGAGCAGAACGAAATAAAAGTTTAACAATCAAGGGCGCGACATATTTTTTCATTTTCAAATAATTAAAGATTTACATTTCAACACTTACGCAGATGCGAATATACTAGCGGCAACTCTGGTTGCAGTATGCTGAGCGCAAATTTTTATGTAATAAAAGGCGAAAAGTGCCATTTTGCGCACACTTTTTAGTGCGCATCAAGCGTTTTTGGACACTGGCGTGCGGTAAAATTCTATGTAATAAATAACTATTTATCACTAGTTACTTTACAGGTTTAATAATTTAGAAACTCCATGAGCTGAGTTACTTGTGTTATAAAAGTTTGCATATTATTATTTGCAAACTGCTCGTGCTGTGGGTTGATTCGGTAACTTGGGGTTATTTTTATTTGCGACATTGATTTTTTTTAAGCTGGATTACTCAGGCAACTTGGTTTGCATTTTTAATTATTTAAAATTTGCATGAACTGATATTCGCCTTCGGCTTGTGCCATGATCCCTTGTTTTGCCACAAAACCACACTGAAAAAAATAACCATACTGCGTCATTAAAAAGGCGTTGAATGGCTCGAGAAATACAAAAAATCTTGAGACAGGCTAAAATTTAGCCTGACACAGTACAAAAGTGACCGTGTATCTGTGTGGCAATGACTCGCCAATGGGCCATCACAACTTCATGTTCGCACTCCGAAGTTCTCACGCGTTCTAATCATATAGCAAAAAATGTGTAGGTGGGTGTGTGTGTGTGTGTGTCAACAGTCAAAGTTTTCGTTAACCTGTACATCGATCTTGGACTCGCCCGAATCTCTACGTAGGCCGCGCATTGCTTTTGCCTGTACGCCGTCTGCCCGGTTGAAGTGGCTGATGTTTACATTTTTTAGTGCTCGCGAGTTAGATGTAAAAAGCAAGTGAGTTCATTTGCGTGTTTTTTTTCTTGCTTAATTCATGCACGAGAACCTCAGAGTGCAAATACGAAGTTGGGATGGCCCATTGGCGAGTCATTCCCGCATAGATACGTGGTCACTTTTGCACTGTGTCAGTTCAGTGCACGAATGTTCAGTTTATTGGAATCGCTTCGCATTCTGCAACTCGAGTTGCCACTTGTATAATTATCATCAGTACAACGTTAACTGAAACACGATATAACTTTAAGCTAACACAATCATTTTTCGTTCAGTATGTTACTCGAAACACGATTTATAATATAATTGTCATCAGTACAATGTTAACTAAAACACGATATGTTTTGTTGATTTGACAAGTGCATTTTTTTGCGACAAGAATCATATTTAAGCCTGATTATTAAAAAATTCCCATTAGATTTGATCTAATTCTAACAAATTATAAAAAAAATGCATTAAAACTGCATAAAATTGCATTCTAATGCATAAACGAAAAAAACAATGGAACGACAATCATATTTAATGTCCCCGACAGATTATTCCAAAATATCCCGTCAAATTTGATCAAATTCTTATAATTTCAGAAATATGCATATAAAGTGCATAAAATTGCATTTTAATGCATAAACAAAAAAACAATGCAACGACAATCATATTTAATGTCCCCGACAGATTATTCCAAAATATCCCGTCAAATTTGATCAAATTCTTATAATTTCAGAAATATGCATATAAAATGCATAAAAGTGCATAAAGGGTTGAGCAATCGAGATTATGAATGTCATCAGATCTTCGTCTGGCTTCCCTTATCAACTTCCTAAATTTTCAAAAAGATCGATCCAGCAGTACTCATGGTACCGCGTCTACAAAAAACCCTTGCAAAATCACGGGAGTTCAAGCAGGAATGACTTCACTTCGCTCAGCATAATTAATAATCTGCACAACATGTTTATTTTTAAGTAATTTTTTTTAATCGTTTTTCCAAACGATGAAACAATCAATAAAATTTAAAAAAAAAAAAAAATAACAAGTTGACAATGTATGATCGAAAAGAGCTACAACAAAAAATGATATACTACTACTGTGGCCACACCCTATGTGACTTGTGGGGGAAATTTAATACTCAATAGGCTCATGTATTCTAGCACTTAAACTTTAGAACAATGAAAACTTGTATCATCAGAGGAAAGAGGAAATTACGAAGACGAAAAAATTGCCCGGTCGTTATTATATTCTATTTTAAGGAAATAATATTCTCTGCGTAAATTAAAATAGTCATTAGTACAGGGAATTATTTAATATTAAAACAAATTTAAAAAATAATACAATGATTACCAACTCCTAAAGTGCACTAAGATATTTTTAAATTATTCAACGGTCAATAACTGAATTGATAGCTAATACTCTTTTAGAATATTACTATAATAAACGCTTAAAAACTGAAATCAGTCCACAAGTCAAAGTAAGCATCGCCACCTAGCAAGGAATATCTAAAGCTTGCGATACACCCACGACAATCGCCGCGCAGGGAGTCGCTGATGCGCGCAGTTGGTAGGTAAGTCGCATTTGCAACAGTCGTCTACATATACGTATATATATAAACAGAACCGCTCCCACTCAAAACATTGCTTTACCACCTATAAGACTCACTCGAAAAGTCCAGCACTAATTGACTCATCTAACTAAAATTGCAGGTCAGTTTCAAGTGATTTTTTTTGTTTTACAAGCCGGCTTTAGAAACCACCTCTAATGCTACATATACACACCTGTAGGCTGTTAGACTTCAGCCATATTTGATAAATAGCATCATATATTGCGTTGAAAAATTGGCATTTAAGTAACTACAATCTGTATTGACTTGCAATTTCATGAAATTTTATCAAAGCAAATGTTCCATAACATAGATAAAGTTTAATAATAATTTTTGTTTTCAATAAATTATTCCAATCATAGTGTGTAATTGTTTTTTAAATAATCACAGCTGTTATTATTAACTAAATTAAAAGTCTGCTTTTTATGATAAAATAAATCATTCGTAAATACAAATTAAGCTCTCATTGAATTTGCAATTTTTTGCAATTGATGATATGTTCTATCAAATTATTAATAAAAATTCTATATTTTTTTGTACTTAAAAAACGATTAAATTATTTAGGTATAATTACCAATTGATCTTGAGACATTTATTACTCCATTAACTCTCCATGTACCAAAATATACAACTTCTCCTCCCAAATCTTTAATCCTTTTTTTTTCATCCTGAAAACAAACAAGGTATTGATCAGGTTGATTCATAATTTTTATCATTATACACACAGTATAGTATCTGTAACAGCTAGATTACGCTTAATCCTTTCGCATAAATAAAAGACGCCTTTTCTTTCACAAATGTATGAACTGAATTTATCAATAAATAGTTTGGCATTTGTTTTAATATTAGAAATACCTATCGAAAAATTTGCAGTTTTTTTTTAAATGTCAGATACTGAATTTAAAATGTTGAAAAATCAACATTTATTACAATTTAAAAGTTACGAAGATTATTTAGAATCATTCATAACTCCAAGAGATCTTTTCCATTTACGCAGTAAGATGTTAGCGCGTAGAATCATCGAATTAGGCTATCATACGCAAGGAACTCTCGAGAGGGAATCGTTTTACAAAAAAGTTGAACTCATTAGAAGATATTTGTATCTGAAAAATAATCCTCTTTCGTTATGTTCTGAGTCCATAAAACCTAGAGATAACTTTTTACGTGAATTGGCTCTTAGAGAAAAAGCAAATCGTTACGGTAAAATGTACACCATAATATTTATAAGACATTGTGGTAAAGCTCAATTTCAAATATCTGGATTTATCGATTATTGTCATCGGTTAAAAAGTGAAGACTGGCTTCCGTATTTTGATACAAGCAAAAAACTAAAGCCTAGAAAAACAGATCTGTCATTTTATAATTGGAAAAGTAGAAAGTCAATTTATAATAATTCAGCAAACTTCAAACTTATTGCTGATGGACATAGAGGTCTAATATTTCAAAATGTTCATGATTCTAAGTTGATAATGATCAACACTCATTTGACTACAGAATCAAATCCAAATCGTTTCATCATTCATAGTGACTTATATGGCAGAGCCATACTTTATGACCATTGTATAATTGAAACTGACCCAGAAGAAAAGGAATGATTCAATTTAAAAAACTTACTGGTCTTTCTGGTTTATGAGGAATTGTCAAATTAATTCCCCTTCCAGATTTGATCAAAGCTGCTTGTGAATCTCCAGCCCATGCTATGTACAAAGTCTTATCAAATAATAAAGCACATACAGCAGTAGCACCACTATTTTTTGTCTGAAAGAAAAAATAATACATTATTCATACAATCAGAAAATCCAATTGATTAAAACTCACATCATCCCCCTCAGAAAATCTTTTATCTGTTGTATGAAAAGCATCGCGTAAGGCAAATTCAGGTTCTAAAGGATAATAAGAACTTTCCACTAAATACTGATGAAGATGAGCTGCACAATATGTGGCAGCTTCTTGTCCTGCATGACCGTCGAATACTGCATAATAGTTTACTACGGAGTCATTCTTGATGAAATTGATAAGTTATAAGTTATTTTTGCTATAATTTTAAAGACTCTTTAGAAATAATAATAATGAATAGAATAGATATTTTGTTTACCTTAATACTGAACATAGTATGTAAATCATGTAACACTACAGAACGATCTTCCATTTTTCGCCTTCTATTTTTAATAGCATATGAAGAAGTTAATGGTAGTGGAATGGATGGAGGTGGAGGTAACAATGCTAAACGGCTGTTATCCAAATAACGTTGACATATCTCATTAACTTTACTTGTGACAGTTTGCATTAACTTTAATGGAGAAAATACTAAAGAAAGAATAATTCATGAGTTAATTTTTTATTATTTTACCTATAATACTACGCAGAGTTTAAAGAAATTACCTTTATCTTGTGGTCGGTATCCACACTCTTCAGGTGACTTTTGAAACAATAATTTGAATTCATTGATGACCAGTTTAACTAAATATGCTTGCAAACTTGGTGGGCATAATCTGAAAATGTAAAAGCATACTATTATCAATAAATGTACAAGTAATGTTGATGAATTCTATTTTACAGGTAAATTTTCAACTATGGTATCCTTGATAGGAAACTATCAACATGAGAAAAATGAAAATCTTGATGAATATTTCAAAACTATTGGTAAAAAAAATGGAACTTTTTTTCAGATTTGCTTAATATATACTAAAATAAAATAAAAGTAATTATATTAAATATATTTTAGGAGTGCCATATATAGCTAGAAAAATGATGGGGGTAACTAGTCCAAGACTAGAAATTCAGAAAAGTATGATGACCAGTGGACTATTCGTACAATCACTATGTTGCGTACAATTGAGTTAGTTTTCAGAATAGGAGAAGAATTTGATGAATCGATGCCAGGTGGAATTACATTAAAAGTTAGTATTTGCATGAAGATGATTATAATTATTTTTATGATTATTGCCTGATCTTTCTTTCATTTATTAATATTATTCATAGAATGTGGCTTCTTTAGAAGAAGATGGAAGTATAGTTATAAATTGTACAGGACCAAATGACGTAAAAGTTGTTCGAAAATATGAACTCAAAGATGATCAGATAATATTGGTAAGTTCATTGATAATATAGAAATGTCAACACATTAAATATTGGAATTCTACTTTTCAGACTATGACTCATGAGAAAAGTGGACAAGTTGCCAAAAGATATTTTAAAAAAATCTCACAAGACTAAAAGTGGCTGTTGATGTCTTATTAAAAAATATTTAATATTGGTATCTATTGTGGCTTTCAATGTCTTCTACAGTCCAAAAAATTTTATTACATTCATAATGATATTAATAAAGCTTTATATAAAATTTATTTGAAATGTGATAAAATATAGATTTTGATAAATTCTAGCAATTAACTTTTAATAAAGTTGTAAATGTATAAAATATTATTTTTTTAAATCTGTTATACATGCTTTTTTTATTGTATGTATTACAATGTTTTTACTCTAAAAATGAATTTGATTGAATCGGAATTAAAGTATAACAAGTATCAAAGGTTTATTAATCACTTTCCAATTTTGCACAGCTTTCCAATGAAAATACATTTTTTAAGAAATAGAAGTTCATCTATACTGAAAATCGGCAAAAAAGAAAGAATTCAAAAATAAGTTGAAGTTTATTGCAAAGTTGAAGGAAAAAGTTCTGACAGTCGAGATATAAAAACGCATTTAACATATTCGGATCAATATGATCTACAGAAGTTAGTGATGCATCGTACATAAAAACTTAATATTGCGCGCAGATGCGCACGCGATTTGTTCATAAAGCGTGAAGGAGGAAAAATAAATAATAATACTGAAGCTCGTCGACCGCGAGCTAGATTATTTACGTGTCTAGGGATAACACAGCGTTGCGTAAAAGAAAAATTGTTTAGCTCAAATTTTCACAACGTTCATGAATATAGTATAGAAGTTAAACTTTTACAAGCGTGTGTAGTCTCGATTGTCTAAATGCATACGCGAGCTACGTTTGTGTTTTTATATTTTTTTGCACACTTCGGTGAGAGGGAGCGTAGGGTAAGTCTGTGCGCACGTGACCATAATGCAGTTTTTCTTTTGTGTTTGGCCACGTTAGGGAACAAAGCGCGAGTGGCTAGACTAAAAGAATGGCTCACATGCAACAACAAGTCAAGAGCCTTTTGCGAAAAATGAATATTTGTGGCGTACTGCAACATTTAATGCGTGGCTCGTTGCTTCAGAAAAATATAGAAATTTCCTAGTGCACCTAAGTCATTTTTCACGTAGTAGTCAAGCGTAATATTTACGCATTTAGAAAATATTCAAGTTTATTTTCCAAAAAAGGGGAGTATTATTTATAAAATTAGAATGTAACATCAAATATTCCAATTTATAATATAGCCACAGACAAGAATGATTTTAATAAAGCACTAATAATATACAGTATAAATACGGCTTATCCACTAAAGCTCGCGTCAAAAACAATACACCTGCATCAGCGAGCTATTCGTAGAAAAAGTCGTAGTCATCTCTGTGCACGAAAGTGTATAATGTAGTTCTATCTGGAATTTGAGCTTTACGAATAAACAATTGCAACTGCTCTAGTAAAATGAAATTATATTATAACGATAGTCCATCCTTAGATACATTGACTACGATTGCACACATATAAGAACATAACGGCATGGCCTACATAACAATTTTGCCGGCTGCTAAACGCAATATGAATTATTTATTCTTTCATCATCATCTTGGTTATTGTGTGGATATAAAAGAAATGTCTGGCATCCGTGCTCCAACCAATTGTCTCTTTCGTGTAAATATCAGGCTTTTTTTAAGATGTTAGATTTGCACGTACGGACTAGTGTCTTAAGAAATGAAATAAATAATTTGGCAAAGTCGACGATAAACAAAAAGAATAAAAAATATAGACACTGAACGATAAGATAACGTTTTTCAAATATTTTTATCAGGATTTACGTGTCTTCGATCGAGTTGGGTGCCCTGAAAGCAAGGACTTTTTTAATGAATTTGTGCGAGCAATTTTTTCTCTCTTAAAATTAACTTTTGAATGAAAGGCCTTTAAAACAGTTAATAAATTGACTTCAATGATAAAAATGTGAAAAGTGATGCGGTGAGTCATGTTCTCGTTAGCAGTAAGACTTATTCAGTAATCCTAGCATTATTTTTTACGTTAGTAAATATGGAAGAGCAAACTATTGACAAGTCGCGTGAGTTTTTTACGCTCAAATATTGTGCTAAGAGAATTAGATAGTTACAGATACAGTTTCTTGCTTCTATACAATTACATTAAAACCTTTTCTAAATATCGAAATAGTTTCATAATTATTCGAAAGCAAGGTCAGGTGTATTAGTGAAAAAAGTACAATGCATTATTTTCAAGTAAAATGTAATTTTTCGACTAGTCAAATTTGAATGATGACTCAAATAAGAGACAAATTATTGTGTAGAAAGCAAAATTCGTTATTGCGCAAATTATTGCGCATCGTCAGTGGGAAAAATGAAGAAGCAATGTAGATTATAGGCATAGAATCCTATGTAAACAGATGCCCGTAATATTTACGTCCGCACCATCCAAAACAAAAAACCTAACCTTCATAACCTTAAAAATAGTCGTCAAAACAAACGAGTTTGTAGGATAAATGAAAGCGTGAAAAATCGAGTGTTACACACGATGTCACGAGGAGTTGAATGAATGATTCATTGTATGGGTCATCGCGGTTAAAGGGAGAGGGAGCGAGGCAAAAAAGGCAAGGAGATAAACGTAAACGAAGATAAGGAAGAAAGCTCGGTAACCTTTGATTAAGATGTTGCAAGCTTATGTCAGCTATCTCGCCGGTCAGCTCGCAATCTCGCACGTCTCTGCGGCCCATTTTGACAGGCAGCTGATCCTCGTGGTCGCAAACGTTAGCGACAAAGTGTTCGAGAAAGCGCCGGTAAGCCCCCAAGTAATCACCGTCGCACACGTCCAGGCTCATCATCATTTCCTCCATATCTGTAAAGGCGATTTGTTTATTCGCGCAAAACTTGTCTCGTTATCTGGTTATTATTATTATCTCGGCACTGGCACGCAGACTGCAGCAGCACTCGGCTTATATTCCGCACTGACAGGCCACGAAATTTATTTTCTCTGGCTGCGATTTGAAAAGCACGCACTTGTGTCGTACACATGCACACTCACACACACAGGTAGGTATATGCTACGTAGAAAGTAAACAGAAAAATATATAGATATAGTTCTATATCAATGTGTAAAAGTCGGATAAAAAATAGTCTGTATAAAAATAAGCTTTCGTTCTTCGATATAGCTGCGTCCGTTCAGGCTCGATTTCCAGGAACGAGTCTCGCGGGCAGCAGTATATATAATATATACAAGAGTAGCGAGCGGAGAGCACAGAGCGAGTATAACGCGCCAAACTGCACGACGGCGGATAAAACAATGTATATATTCTGCTGCTGTTGCCGTTTCTGTCCACAAGCGAACACACAAAGATACTGTTGCTTGACGATATGTGTGTGCTTCGTGTATGTACACAATGTGCGCTCTGCTAATACGCTCTCCTCTGACTCCCTTCCGAGAGACTATCGCACGCTCAAGAGTATATATATATATATATGTAGAGTACACGATGACGATCTATACAAGCTGTGTATGGTGGATTCGCGAATCGCGAGCTCGCCAGAAGCAGCAGCACACGCGCTCGCGAGAAATGTATTATCCCCTCCACTGTCGCCGTTGCGAACCACCTTAGGTATAATATTCTCTAGCGCAGTCGCGCGCTCTTCTCTTGTCTTCGTTCTGCAACGTGTGCGCTCTACGCTAATGCTCTAAAAGTCTAAAGGTCTTACAAGCAGCAACTATAGATACAGGTCGCTTAAAAATCCAGCACTGCAGCAGTCAGCCAGCTGAGCTTATGACATATTGCGCGCGCACTTTGACGTTACGAATCCTCCCGCTCGCCTGATCAGTAAGTATTTACTGTAACTCGTGCGACACATTTACACGCCAAAGAGATTGAATAAATCCATTGATGCTCCATTGATCTAGGAGCAAGTTCGTGGCTTTATTAGCAAGATGTAAACAAGAGTCGGCGAACTTGGTCACTCGGTGGGGAGGCTTCAAAATACTGCGATCTGCGAGCTAACGCGATTGTTGCGTTGTTTTACGTAGCGTGTAGTAAGAGGCACGCGCGAGAAGACACGAACAAACTCGAAAGAGGAGAGAAAAGCGGGAGAAAGAGAGAAAGCTGCCAAATGCCTCGCTGAACGGCTAATCTACATATTGTGCTCGCATAGAAGCTTCGCCACGTACGCGCTCGGAGCTCATGTCCAACGATTATTCGATGTCCAACTCTCGTAACACGATAGTGTCCTCCAAGGCAGTGTCTGATCTCATTCAATTTAGCCTCTTTCATTTCAGACACTGGTGCTTCGGGCCTCGACGCAGCGTCCTCCGCGCGTCCAGTTTGTCTGCTCGACGCGTTCTTGTGGCTGTAATGCATAGGCGCGCGAGTTCGACCGAAGCTCCTCTATTGTATAAGACTATTTTACGTATTATACTTCAACTACGTACTCGCGCAAATAAGTCGAGTAACGTAGCAAATCGTCGATGAAAAAGGGGGCCTCTGGCAAAAGACACGATCTCTTGGCGATTGATTGCACTTACCTTCTGCAAAAAATTCTCGATTTATGTGTTTCTTTTGAGCGTCGTTTCTTTTTTTTATCGCGTCCCCTGCGCTCCAGTCTCCACCCCCCTTGCGACCGCTGCAAAACAGCTCGCTACGGCTTCTACTATGAGTACCTGGAATCAAGAGGGAAATACTTTATGGGTACTTTGATTTGGCCGAGGAAAACGCCGTTCGTTACAGCAGTCAGCCCTTTCGCGGAATGACCTCGTTGGTACTTTCGAAGAGCGAGATCAGAGATGGGATCACGTGACAGCGGAGAGCGTGGGTGCCATTACTCTACTCGACTATATAATATACGTCTGAAGTGTGTAAGCTGCAGCAGTTCTCCGCGGCTATAAATTGCGATTGTTGCTATAACATCGTACGTCGAGGCGTCCCCATTATTAACTATATAAAAATATAAATAAAAACATGTGCGCCATTCAAAATCATTGTAGCTAACTTGATTCACTTATAAATCCAGGACCGCTTCATTACTCACGACATACCTATACCTTTACTTTTCACTCGGTTTATTCCTCTCCTCAGCGAGCAAGTCTGCAAATCAAGAATCCCAAAAAGAAAATTGAGTATCATACTCGTAATTGTCGCGAGTAAGTTCAATTGTAATTTAAGGACTCGAAGGGAGCTTAACTTATTCAATTTTTGGAAAGTATTGTTCCTTCCCTTAGCTTTCCTTAGCATTTTTTAAAATTTCAACATTTTTACTTTTTACTGAAATACAGCAATTTCCATGAGCTTATTTCGTACATTTAACGTGTTAAATTTTTTTCTGTCTAACGTTTTACTTTTTTCAAAAATGCACTTCACTTGTCGTAACTTTCAGAGAAAACTGTTGAAGCTACAGCACCAGGGTCAGGTACACTTCTTCAGTACATAAATAATTGTAGACAGTATAACTTGGCGCGATTATTGGACTCGTAGATTACTCTTCACAAAAACTTGAGCATATTTACTTTTTAATTTTACATTTATTTTTTATTTTTATATATCCATCATAAGTCTACTGATTGAGAGTGACCAATGTGCCCAATCATCTCGCTCGAGGTTGTGCTTACCCCCTTGAACTCGAGCATATTTTCCGTGGATCTCGCATCATTTGCTCTTATTTCAATTCGAATTCGTTTGAAAAAGTCAATTTTCATAAAATTTATAACGTGCTTATGAAGCAAATAGATAACTGAACTAATACCTATCTAGTTAAGGGTGGTGGTACAGTCCCCCTATTTTCTTATTTCATAATTATAATTGATTTTCATTCACTATTGAATACCGGGAAATGGCATTTCTGATATAGCGGTTGAGTCTTAATCCTTGGAAAATATTTTTGAAAACCGGTCATCTGAAAGTTATAGTACTAACATTTCTAGGTGTATTGGCAAGTGATGTCATGGACAATGCGTCATGCACAGAGTCTATTAATGATAATGAAGTTTGCACCGATACGCTATAATAGTTATTATCTACGAGTTTCTTGTCTGACTCATCAGTTGACATTTCTGCCAATATGTTATTGCCATTCAACTTTACACTAGAGTATCTTAAGATGAATATTATATTATGTAAATATTTCGACCATTATATACACCATTACTATGAATCAAGTATGCTCTCAAAAATATTCAAGTGAGTTTTCATAATTTTAAGAAAAAATGATGTATATTATTTTCAAATCTTGCCATATTTTTCTGGCCGTCGAATTTGCGCGATGGAAATTAAATTTTGACCCATTTCTCCTTGAGCTCGTATAAATTTTTTCAATTGAATATGAGGCAAATGTAAAGAGCAAGAGGCGCGCGAAGAAGGAAAAAAACAAGGCGCGACGAGAAGTAAAGGAATTAAAAGAGCAAAAGTCCCTGCAATTGCACGACCTTCTGACCTCGACAAAGCTATTCTCATTGGCAAACAAGAGAGCCTCTGGAGTCTTGTACGGGGCATCGACCAACGCCATTTCTTCACTCGCTCGCATCGATGCAGTCTTTTCTCATATCCACTCCATACGTAATAAGTTATATTGCCTTTGCAGCAACACGAGCGCCGTCGTGAAGGCTCGCTTGGTTCGTCTTTCCTGGGTCAACAAACCGCCGTCATTTCCACGACTAGAGTCCGTATTACTGCAATCTATAGTCTGAGCTGCGTCGCGCGAGATGACAGCGCCCGAGTATGTAATGCATTTAAACTGACCTGAGCCGATTTCTGACGTCGCCCCCGCCGCCGCCATAGCGCATCGCATTGCACGCGACACTCGCACTGCAGCTCTTACATATATTCATCGAATTCCTTTCAATTTTACTAAATTCAGGGCCGTAATTATACTGCTTGCGTTGCTTCAATGTCGCACCGACTCCTTGCGCATTTTTCTACTTGCTACAATTACGTGTGTGCTACAAGTATTTTTTTTTTAGACTTTCAACCGGTTTCATGATTTTTATTGGGAATCGACTGACTTTTTTTCTGCACTAATCCATTTCGTTTCAATTTGACTTTCTTCTGGATCATACTGTAAAAATTTATTCAACAGAGAATATTATTAAATAAATAGCTAAATGCTTCATTGTTTGTGTTTATTGTTGCTTCTACGTTAGAAGAATATCTGTCCATAAGCTAAAAACGTTTATTTCTTCATCATTATTTTGTGTTCATTTTTATATCTTAAGAGTATTTACTGTCAAAGTGTATAAAATTTGAAGCCTGAAAAATGACAACCCGATATTCTCCCGTGAATGAAGTCTACTTTGCGAGTCTCAGCGCTCAAATTTGACCAAATTTAGTTACAGTCAAACTTACTTCAAGTGTGGACCAAATCCTATATTTCGTTACATTAGGTTGAGCGTCAAATTATTCCAATGGAACAGAAGGATTGAAAATATATGTAAAAAATAAAAATGTATACAACTTAGTGTAAAAAGAAAATTGTAAAAAAATTGGGAAAAATATCTCACGAGTAAGGAAAGTATTTTCATCATTACAACAATTGCAATTAAAACTATTTCAAGAAATTATATGTGAGAAGAATTTTTTATAACGTGCTTGTAACATTTCGTGCAATTGAAAAGAGTTTGAGACTTTGAGAGAGATTTGAAAAAGATTCGAAGATTTAAAAATCATCATGATTTTTGAGATTGCGTTTAATTTAAAGAAAACGCCAACGCCATGCATAGCAAACTTCGTCTGTGTAGTATAATAAAAGTATTTAAAAGGTAAAAATGTAAAAATAATATAGCCGCTGAAATTCGCACGCGGCTGAAGCCCATTCTTGTATTAATTAAGTAACTAGTCTCCTCATCCATCCTCGTCCCACTCTGTGCATTCACACCTTGGAACGAGGCATATAATACTCTGCAAGCAGTTGGTTTGCACTGTATACGTTGCTGCATGCGGACTCCGGAGTTTCGGTAGGTAGGTATAAGGCACTGCAATGTGCTATGCAGACGTCACACATACAGCTATAAGGCCTACACACATGCGAGCTGTGGGTATGCGTAGCAGCTGTGGCTTACGCGCAGAATACGCGCGTTTCGCGTCGTGGACACGCAGGCGCCGCTACATGAGTATAATTTGCCACCAGCCACACACACATGCACGAATATAGTATAATCGGAATACGTGTAAACTCAAAAATGTGAACGCTCGAGCTGTTTGAGAGGAAGATTTCTCTGACATGGAGAGAAACGAAGAATTAGGCCTCAGACACAACGAACGGAAACTGTGGGACAGAGAACGTTATCGTCCTGACAACATACTTGGGTGTCGGACGCGAGTCATGCGTGTGACAAGTGCCGTAGCACAGACCATTTATGATAATGTTGCTGGCCAGTTACACTGCCTGTTTCACGCACCGCAAGAAAGTGATAAATGAAATTGTGTCGGGTTAGTGCAGCAGCAGCAGAAGCTCGAGCGACGAGTACGCGTTGGAGACTCGGCTGTAGTATAACATGTATTATTATGTGTGTGCGCGTATTAGGTGCGAGCGACGAGACGACGAGTCCCGAAGCCAGTGCAAAGCGGCCGAGCGACTCGGCGCCGACGTCGGTTTTAGCAGCACGCCTCGACTTGGAGTACATACCTACATACAATATTATGCTTGAGTACAATACGCGGCACATACTATCACACACGCATGTATAGGCTGCAGACTCGTGTGCGTGCGAACGAGCGAGGCATCGGGCACATTCGCTCTCTCGCATATATACAGAGTCTATAGAGCGCGCCGCATCTCTCGCGCGATTCTTTGCTGGCGCGCGTTCGCCTGTTCGCCAGTACCTACACGGCCAAGGTACCGAGCGCGCCGTCCGACGCCTCCAAACCAGTCGTCTCTGTCAGTGCCGCTCCGAACTCGACACGATTAGCAGCGTCGCGAATCGCGCATTTGTTGCTCGTTACCTTTGGCGCATCGCAATCGAGTGATTAGCGAACCCATAGCGCGCTACAAGTGCTTTATAGTCGGCTGTCGGCTCCGCAAACAGTAAGAGCGCGCCAATACGTATCGTTAGTGACTGTCCCCCTACGTATCGCTGCGGCTTGGTGCGACTTGCTCTGGCTCTTTCTGTGATACTTTGCGTCGTTATATTGTGTCAACCTGTAATTGTGTGCTCCTGCCAACGACTCGTCGACTTGATCGGCCGAACTTTGTTGGGACGGCGCTCGCTTGCAGACCAGTCAAACGGCCAAGATGATGTCGACGCACGAGGACGTGGGCATCGGGGATTTTGTCCTGCTCGACGAGATAAGCCACGAACGCGTTGTCGAGAATCTCCGCGTCAGGTAATACAATACCACATACCAAATAGCACGTTGTAGTATTAGCAGCAGTGGCAGTATACACGAGTTATACTTACCCAAAGAAAGAATATGCTCGAGGCAGCACATATCATAAATATAACATAAAGAATGCGGACTAGAACGTGTTTTCAAACAGGTGGATCGTGCAAACTTGCCAGAGCTTTGCACGGCAACTTTTCCTTGCTTTTCCGCTTTTCCAATGACTGCTAGCCACGAGCTAGCGTAGACTTACTTCGCACACACACTGCGGGTCACGTACGTTACAAATGTATACAAAAAAATAATACACGCATCATGCCCGCGCTCTTAGGTGCACGAGGGCGTGGCTATTGTTTTTTTCGTGCACGCGCATCGTTATAAAGTGGCGTTAGCAAAATTGCGACGTAAGTAATTGTAATATCAAAGACGACGATCGCAACGGTGGCCAATATATACAGGTGGTTAGACTCGGACTTTATCCGTACACCCATACACGCACTGACGCACACACTCACATGCTGCGCGCTGGCAGACCAATAGCAACCAGCAGGGGTGCTTTTAATGCCCGCACACACTTACACCCCCGCTTTGGTTCAAATCACGAGACGTATTCGTGTCAATGGGCCGCTTTGCTCGGCCAATCGATCTTCGCTACCGCTATATGCATTTCAAGTACGATACATGAGCTGATATATATTGTAAAACACGACTGTTGCTGCTGCTGCTGCTATTCATTTAGTCATATTTTACGTATAGCTTCAAGCCTTTTGTAGCGAGGAATAATATGCAGCAAACACCAATGAGTCTACCAAGCGCACTCGAAGCTCCAAGTGTTTTTTAAAAGATCCCTAGCAGACACAATGCTTACGTGCATCATGCACGGTGTGAGTTACGGGCGGTCTTCCCGAAGCACACGAGGAACGAACGCACGACTATTAAGGTTTTCTTTCTATATGCAGAAAGACGCTGCGTTCCTCCCTCGTATATTATAACTTTGCGGTTTCGTAGAGTATACATACGCGTTCGACGTTTAGTATCGGACACCTTGCAATCAGTCTGCCCTCTATACCCTCTGCCCTATGATTAATTTCGAGCTTTAGCTGTAATCGTTTCTAGCGTTATGCCTACGTCTTCATAAAACCCCGCACGCGCGAGTATAAAAAAAAGACTCATTGCTTTAAGGTAATCTTTTTTTTATACATACCAGCGCAAGATAACGATTAGGAAATCTTTTTGAACCTTTAATCTTGCTGCTTATTTCTTTTATAAATTATCGGATCAGATTATCACTTCCGTCATTTTGTTTATGATAAAGTTGCGTTGAATATATATAGTTATTCCATTTCCACGTGAGTAAGTTTGAACAATAAAATTATTTGAGTTGTTTATAAAATAAGTTAGGTTTAATAAAGCAGGTGGTAAAAATATTATAAATAAAAATGCGAGCTTAAAAAAATTATTTTATGCTAACCTAAATAAAATTGTCTACCTGCTTTAACTCCATCATCGCTACGAAAGCGAACAACAAAAGCCGCGTCACACGCTCTATTATCTCTTATCTATTGAATTCTTATTCGTGCGACGCGTAAACTCGTTTGAAGTGACATTGAAAGTCGCGAGAACACCCCTTGACATGTACATTTTCTATAAGCGCGCGTGCCTCGTGCGTAATAATATATACGCGCTGCGTCTACATCAACATTCCTCTCTCTCGTGCTTACATGTATGCACCATATGCAAATGTATAGATAGACGGCAAAAAAGTTCAAAGAGAAGCTCATTGGAGTCTCGCGTCTGCTGCACTAAAAAACAACTAAAAGCTCTGCATTTTAAAACAGCCGACACAAAGCGTACAGATTCGAGTACTCGCGTGCATGCATTTTCAAATACTCTCATGTAAATGCACAATCGAAAGCAGCCGACGTCTCGCGAGTACTCAATTATTTTCCGCAAAATTTTGGACATCTTTTTTTCGTTCTACTTATAACTGGCTCACGCACAGAAAGAGTAATCGCGTGTCACACTAGTAACTGTAAACTCTTATTAGCATATGGTTACAGCAATTTGCACTCAGGCGTGTAATCGTGCTTTGGAAAGGCTATAGAAAAGACGCCCAAACTTATGTCCCAGCTTTTCCTAGACGGAGCGACCGTCGGAGGTAAAATAATCATGAAGCGCTTGCATACGTAACGCCAATGCTGCTGCGCTATATGTGTGCGTATATGAAATAAATGACATAAGCACGATAAAAAAGGTGCGATGATTAATCCCTCGCGCTTTTAGCAAATAGCCATGTTATATGAATCACGAATTCTTTAATGCACATAGCTCGTGAAATAAGTCGACTTTTTTCTCTACGAGAAACGTTAACGGTTGCCTCTTGTTTGAGTGCTCAGCTAATGCCTGCTCAATGTATTAACTGACCAGAAAATTGATCTACCTTTGCTCGCGACCTTACGAGAATGTTTGGAAATGGTAGTCGTCTCTTGGCAGCTTCAATATTTCATGTAACATTTTTTGATTTGCTAAAAAAAAGCAACAACAATAATGGACTTTTCTAGCCACTTTTTTAATCGGTTATTATAGTGTACTTTCTGTCAAGCCTGTAACGGATACAAGTATTGTTTTTAAGACGCAATACTTTCAATATTAAAAGGCCATTTAAAAACAAATACTATATTTGCAATATTTTAAATTTATGGTCCCGTCGAATAAAACATATTTTTACATATTCAATGGGGAATATGATGGCAATGACGATGATTCATATTTTATTATATGCGAGAACTTTCCTTATCTATTCATCGAATGAGTCATCTCGAATATTTACTTTATTTAGAAGAAAAGTCATGTTCATTGTGTTCTAAACTCACGTACATTTTTTTCTCGTGTAAAAACTCCACACACCCACACCTTCTGGTCGAAATAACATTGTTTTTTTCATTCCCAAAAAGAAATGTCATCCACATGGTTTGGAATATATTTCGTTGGGCGTCCTCTAGTGCGTTATCGGCCTTCACTTTGGTTTATTTTCAAAAAAATCTCTCGGCATTTTTACAGTTTCAAAATAAAAAGATATAATATTACACACTCCGAACGCTTCTGTTAATTTTCTGTACTTTTGAGTATGTATCTCATCTGTGCTATTGTATGAATCACGAACGGCTTTGCGCAACTGTGATGTCACCACGCGAGGCCCTCGAGGCAATGATCGTCCGAATTCCAATTCGATCTTCGCATTATTTTTTTCGTTGCAATTCAACATAAAATTGTAAGTTTTAGGGTTTACGAATGTTACATAATCAGGTATATTTCGATACGGTCATCTAGCGATTTAACCATTCACTTTTTTATGAATTTTAACATGAACTTATTTGACAATACCAATTGGATACAATATCAAATGAAAATATCATTAGAATCATGATCAAATATAATATAATATTATGATCAAAAATAATGATACTGTTTAGTTGTTTTATCAGATAATTTACTATTTCTTACAAATAAAAAAAATTTACATATACGCCAATAAAGATAAATGAAGAAAAATTATTAAAACTTTTCAACGAGCAGTGAAAAGCCAAATAACAAACTACTTTGCTCATTAAGGTCATCGGTAGCATACTAGACGCAACTTTAAATTTTAAAAAAATCATAATTAAAAATGTATTACTTTTAAAGTGATTTCAAACGACATTTAAAAAAAGCAAATGATACTTTTATCAATCGATTAAAAGTTTTAAAAATGTACTTGGTTTACAAATGGTCATCTAACTAACAACATTACGCGTTAGCGCACGTATGTAATTTCGTTCAATTGTTCACTTGAGTTGATTACATATTAGTATCCTGCTGTCACTTTAGCTGTTGACTTTTACTCTCCTTCACAATATGATTCACGGCTTCATTGACACTTCTGCTGGAGCGTTCTAGTATTTTAACGCACGTCAATTGCCTCATAAAATAAGCATGCTCCTTTTTCTACTTCAAAATCTAGCTTTAGCACTGTCTTTTTACACTAGTACTAATTTCATTCTTTCGCCCGAGAACCCTGAAACACCAACCCATTTCTAAGGAAATTAAAGCTTAATGGAAAATCTCACACTGCATTCTACAACACATAATGAAGTTCCGCAATAGATAGTTGCATTATACAGTGCTGACTTATTAAATAGTACCTCTGTCTTAATGTCCATGTACAATTAGTAATAGCTAGTCTAGGCTACGTACTGACAGGTAGACAAGAGATTAAATCTAGATTACACTGACATTTACTTGGCTCGCATACAAACATGGAGTCGGATAGTTTTTAAATTTGGCATCTTATTCTTGTCAGTAACAACACTATTTCATCAGTCAAATTTACTGCAGTATTGATTCATACATTTAATATCCATGGACGCTTCGTGTGCACTCTTCACTTGTCTTTTGCGAAATTCTTCACAGCGCATGTTTTTTTTCGTTACGTAGATAGACCAAATGGAACTCTCCTCTCTCGATTACTTATTGACTGATTATGTCCGTGAGAATCATTCCGCTATATAAGTGTGAGAATAATGCCAGGAAACTCATCAACAGTCGCTGGCAAGTGATTCCTTGGTTTACCTTCGTCTACGTTGAATCTCGAATTGTTTAATAAAAATCTATTAAAAATTTTTGTCTTCAATTCCAAAAACATGTAACTGAGCAAAAGCATACAAAGATCTTCGGGTATTCAGCCTTTGATACTTTTTAATTGGTGCGATAAATGATTTTATTCGATTCAATTCTCAAGTTGAAGTGGTAGATGTGGGTTTTTCGGTCGACTAAATCGTCATAGTTATCGCGGAAAATTTAATCGTACGATTTTTGATTGTGCAACACAAATGAAGGAAATTTCGAAAACCACGTCGTCAATCCCGCAAGAATTGAATTTTTGGTATTTTTCATATCTGATCGATGCGAAAGCATATTTCATCCAACTGCTCTACATTGCTGCGCTGCAACACATTAACAAATTGCGCTGAGCAGACCGCACGATTTTCCGGTATAAGTATCGGCTATTACGGCAGCCACGCAGATGGTTAGAGCTTTTTCTCTCTACACAACTTTCCCCACGCCTATTATTATTACAGCACACCGAACGTCTTGCTGTTTGCTACTACACTCATTGCACTATCAAATACCAATATAAGAGAGTAAAAATATCTACACATCTCATGCGCTTATACGATGTTATTTCGCCTCCCGTATTTTGTTATTGTGTATTACAAGTGATTTCGCCTCGTACTTTCTTCGTTTTTGCCGCGAGACTTTGATTTCACGCGATGATCGATTTAATTGCAATACACAGTAGTATCGTGTACATAAAAAGTGAAAGTATTTTTATATATCTACATAAATATCTCTACACTTTGTTGCACTCAATCTAATGGTCGCATATCGTTCAATGCTACTCATAACGACGAGGAAATATAATTTTTACATTTGTGCAAGATCGAGTACTTTCCTTTTTTACCGCTACAAGACGATAATAAATTCACATCGAGTTTGAATTTATCGAAAATGATCGTATACTCTTTCTATTTTATATCAACAACGTTAAATTATGATTTTGAAAGGATATTCGTTGTTAAAAATGTACATTCAGCACACCATAAAAGTAAAAACTTCAAAAAAAAATAAATTGACAAATAAACGTTCATTCTCATTTTCTTTCATTGTTAATTATAGCGACGCCTTTTAAGTTTCTATATTAATAAATAAAACTTGCCACTTCAAGACTATACTAATGTTGATTATGATTATGTTGACGCGTTATATTGAGTTCAAAAATACAATATCGAAATATAACATTGAATTAACTGTAAATCAGTACTAAACTAAATAATATGATAAGAGAAGAACGAAGTATGCCATTTAAAAACACAGTGATTAATACCTTCCAAAGTTTGTAAAGCGACAAGTTTTCAAAGGAATTTTAACAATTACAGCTGCATTTATAATAAATATTTATTTTTTGTTAATAATGTATTATTAGTAATTAATCCACTAATTTTGATGTACTGATTTTTATTTGCAGATTCAATGGAGGAAAAATTTACACCTACATTGGAGAAGTTTGCGTCAGTGTTAATCCATACAGGAGTACGAATATATATAATTCCGAATATGTTGAAAAATACAAAGGTAATATTTTTATTCATGACATTGGGGTTAAAAGTATTTTATACAAATTTTCTTTATTCCCAATTTTGAGAAAAAGTGTAAAGTGTTAAGAAATAAGAAAGTCAATTACATAAACGATGACCAATCGCTCATGCAAAAAACGTTTGTTACTCAAGCATAATAAGTTGCTAGAGCGTAGCTATTATCGGAAAAAGTGAAATAAATCATAGAAAATACAACTTGAAAGCGATTAATTTCTGTACTGTCAAAATGCTAGTTGAAGTTGGGAATGAATTTTTGCTTAAAATTAAAAAATTTTAAAACAATCATTGATAAGGTTAAAAATGAGAACTTTTTTTACGCTATGCTCGGGAATTTTGCAGATAGGGAAATGTTCGAGAATCCACCGCATATATTTGCAATTGCGGACGCCGTACACAAGGAGATGAAGCAGCAGGGCCGCGACACGTGTATTGTCATAAGCGGCGAATCGGGATCGGGCAAAACCGAGGCCAGCAAGATCATCATGAAATACATAGCCGCTGTCACGAATATTGAAGGTCAACAGGAAATAGAAAGGTAGGAGCAATGCGGACTTTTCGTAAATCTGAAAAATGATTTATTTTCTGACTTCCAAATCATCGTTCGATGATTAGCGACAAAAAGGATCTCGCAATGTAAACATGGTTTTATAAAAATTAAAAAAAGTAAATTTTAATGAGAGAAGGAAAATAAAAACACAATATATTCCTATTGACAGGCTGAAAAATAAAACAAAAGATCATGTATTTACGCTACTCACGCTTGACGCTTGTTGCAAGGACAGACTAGCCTTCATACAGTTATGCGGCGTACATAATGCGTGCGATGCAAGCCACAAATTTGCGTATACGTTAAATACATTATCGCTGTTTATGATCATTCGAATCGCGTTGGAGACGTTTTGTTTGACACACTTACTCACAGCTATATAGCTATCGGACCGCAGATTGGCAACAAATTTACTCGTTACTTGCATTTTTTCAGAGTGAAAAATATTCTCATACAATCCAATTCCATCTTGGAGGCATTCGGAAACGCTAAAACAACCAGAAACGATAATTCATCAAGATTCGGAAAGTATATGGATATCAATTTCGATTTCAAAGGCGATCCAATTGGGGGAGACGTCACAAATTATCTGCTGGAAAAATCGAGAGTAGTTTATCAACAAAAGGGTGAAAGGAATTTTCATTGTTTCTACCAGGTAGTTATTATTCTTTGCTATAATCTCATAAAACTTTATAATATGTAACTATGCAACTTTTTGATTTATTTTCCTTACTTCAGCTCATCAATGGCTGCAACGAATCTGATCTAAAGTCAATGCGATTAGTGAGAGACCCTTCGAGTTACAACTACATTAAAAATAGTTCGGGTAACAATCAAACGACGACGGTCGATAAAAGCGATTATAAAGCAGTTCTTAATGCCATGTCCACACTTGGATTTACCCAAATGGAAAGTCAAACTATCTGGAAAATCGTTGCTGGAGTACTGCACTTGGTAAGCTTACTTATTTATTTTATACTAATTATCAGCACAAAAATAATACAACAAGTAACGACATGACATATTTTAACTTTAAGGGTAACATAACGTTCTCTCTTAATGAAGATAAAGTTAATATAAATGACGATAAACCACTGAAAGATGCGGCGCACTTGCTAGCCGTTGATCCGATAGATCTTCGAGCGGCGCTTATTCAAAGGGTAATTGCCGCAGGCGGTGAAGTTATGCAAAAGACTCATACTTTGGTCGAAGCTGAGTATGGACGAGACGCCTTGGCAAAGGTACTAATTTTTTCTTAAGCTTTTACTCATGATACAGGATATGCAATTAGTTAATACACATGAGTAGTAACTGCAATCAACTTCTTTTTCCTTCAACAGGCAGTTTATGACAGATTATTCACGTGGATAGTATCTAGAATAAATGGGACGATAAACGTAAATTCTAATAATCTTCATAAACATCAACGTTACCGTACTTTAATCGGTGTATTGGATATTTATGGTTTTGAAATTTTTGATTCAAACAGTTTTGAACAGTTTTGCATTAATTATTGCAATGAAAAACTTCAGCAACTTTTTATCGGTTAGTCACTATAATCTTGAAAATTTTGATTTTCAAATTGTATACAATAATTGATGTTTTTTTCAGAGCTGGTTTTGAAACAAGAACAAGAAGAATACAATAGAGAAGGTATTGCTTGGCAAAATATCGAATATTTCAACAATCAAATCATTTGCAGCCTCGTTGAACAAAGTCATAAAGGAATGATTTCTATTATGGACGAAGCTTGTCTGAACGTTGGTAAAGTGACAGATGAAGTAAGTAAACAAAAATTGTTATATCAAAATCAAAACGTTTCTATTAAATCATTGGGTTATTTAAAAAAATGGACTTCTAGATGCTCCTAGAAGCTATGGATAAAAAGTTGATAAATCACCATCATTACACATCTCGCCAATTAAAACCGATGGACAAAGAATTAAAACACAAAACGCAATTTAGAATAAAACATTACGCGGGTGATGTTGTTTATAATATAAGTGGATTTTTGGACAAAAACAAAGACACTCTTTTTCAAGATTTCAAACGTTTACTTTTTAAAAGTCGAAATCCAATAATTGAAAAAATGTGGCCTGAAGGTGCTCAGGATATTACAAAGGTATGAACAATTATTGCAAGGTATTTATCTCGAATGAAAAATTCAAATTATGAAAACTAATTTTTATATTGATACTGCAGACAACGAAACGACCGCTTACTGCTGGAACATTGTTCAAAAACTCAATGATTGAACTTATTAAGAATCTTACCAGTAAAGAACCTTTTTATGTACGCTGCATTAAACCAAATGAAGTCAAATCTCCTGTGGTATTTGACGAGGAACGAGTAACCCATCAAGTTAGATATCTTGGACTTGTAGAAAATATTTTAGTCAGGCGAGCTGGTTTCGCTTATAGGCAACGATACGACAAATTCTTGAAAAGGTATTTCTGATATAATTTTTCATTTTAATTTTGATAAATTAAATTTTCAATTTCTAGATATAAAATGATTTCTCAATATACGTGGCCCAACTTTCGAGGAAAAACTGCAATGGATGGCGTGAAAATGATGATGGACGATAAAGGTTTCTCAAACGATGTTCAGTATGGTTATTCAAAAATTTTTATTCGCTCACCGAGAACACTTTTTGCACTTGAAAAAGTAAGGAAAATCAATGTTTTATTGACATCTTATGGTTCTAAGAACATTTTATATTAAACTTTACTTGTATAGGCCCGCAGTGACTTAATTCCTAGCATCGTAATATTGATTCAAAAAACTGTACGTGGTTTCTTAGCTCGGCGATATTTCAGGCGACTTAAAGCTGCATACGTTATTGGTCAGTATTATCGTCAGTATAAGAGACGATCTTACATCGTTGATTTGAGAAATACATTCATAGATGCGAAGAATATGCGAGATTATGGTAAACGGCTTACATGGCCCAAAGAAAATTTCGCTGTGAGATCAGTTGTGCCTTTGTTAAAAATGATGTATGCTAGATGGTACAGTTGGATGATACTCAGAAGGATACCTAAAGAGGATTGGCCACAATTACGACTGAAGGTTACAAAAGCATGATTCCATGAGACGATTTTTGATGAAACTTTTGTTAATAATTAAAAATATGTCGTAAAATTTTAGATGTCAGCAGCGTCAGTATTAAGAGGAAAACGTCAACATTACGGACAAGATAGACGTTGGGATGGTAACTATCTGTCGCAATTCAGTGAAAATTCGCACAATGATATCTTTAATACTTCGATGAATAATTTGAAAAATGCAGACCACTTTAAACAAATTCTGTTCAGTGCCTTTATTAAAAAAACCAACAAGTGAGTTACTAAACGTGGATATTTTACTTTTAAAATCAGAAATGATACTCATTTCACATTTATTTCCAGATTTAACAAACAAGCTGACCGAGTCATGGTTGTGACGGAGCAGGCTTTATATAAATTAGAAAATACTAAATTTAAAAATATGAAAAAAGTTATGAACATAGCAGAAATCACTGGTCTTAGCGTATCCCCGGGAAAAGACCAATTAATTATTATTCACTCTAACCACGGAAATGATGTTATAGCTTCAATTATGACGACAGAAGATAAAGTTGGAGAACTTGTTGGGATTTTAAGCAATTCGTATTACAGGTGCGCTATCTTTACAAAGTCAATTATTGCGTACTAAAAACCAACTAAAAAATCTATTCTTTTCCAGTATACGCAAATCTGATTTGCAAGTTACGGTTGATGTAAAATTTAAGTGCATGCTTGGAAATAAGCGAAAAGTTCTGAGAATTGAAGTTGTTCCAGAAATGACCGAACCTGGTTTTAAGAAAGATGGAGATAATATTATTTACGCAATACCCCCGTCAGTCGGTATTATTGATGACACATCTAACAATAAAACAAGGATCAAAACAGCGGGCTAATGTTCGTCTGCGCAATTGATAGTTGTAGTAGAAAATGTTGAAGATGTTTATATAAATATCATTTTTGTAATATAACCCTGAATATTTTTTAAGAATTTTTAAAATAGTTATTATTTATAATTAATAAGTTGATTACTGTACAAGGGTACTTACAGAGATAAAATTAATTTTTAGAATCTGTATTTATTTATGAACAACGAAAAATCCGAATTTGTAATATTTCCACTAATTTTTCTGAATATTACAAAAGTAACGTTTGATGTTATACTTAATATATTAAAAAAATGACAAGTATAACATTAAGTTTGAATACAAGATAAATAAATTATTCTCTTTTTGTTACAGATACATTTTTTCTTGTCTTGTAAGAATAATTATAATGCAAAAATAAGAGATTCAATACATATTGATATTTTCCTTATTGTAAATACATTTTGTTGCGAAAATTTTTATCATCAAGTATGCATCAATTCTGTGATTATCACCGAACATTTTTTGCTATCTTGTAATATGTTTTAAATTAAAGTACTTAACATATATCTATGACAATACATTGTAAATTTGTGCCATTAAACAAAATTAAAGAGAGCTATATATTATCAAATTTTTATTTCAGTAATATTTACATTGTTATTTTTAAATTAAGAAAAACTTGAAAAGGTATGCTGTTGACTTTATTAATATGAGAAAATTTACCAAAAATTTTTACAAAAGGTATTACTCTGTATCAAAATCGTCCATACGTTTGTATAAGTAAATGTACCCAAGTTCTTTTGCCGGTTTCTCAGCTACAAATACCTTTAAAATAAGTTATGAATGATAAATATCAAATAACCATTTTTCAGTAAATATTATTTTCAGACAACTTACCTTTTCATCATTATAAAGAATCCATTTTTTGTTTTCCAATAAATAACAAACGTAATGCCCGACCATGGTTGAAGTACCCATGTGCGTAATGAATCCCATTAATTTGTATACTTGAGATGTAAAAGTAATTATTTTAATACACCAGATTATAGTTGTAGTACAAACAAATCAAAAATTTGTAAAAACGAAACTTACATCCTTTTCCAGTCTTAAATTTCGGTTCCGCAGGTATTTCAACCTCCATGCCCATACTATCAAGTTCATTTATGTGACTAAAAGCCCAATCTGCAGCACGCTCTAATATATTATTTGTTTCTTTCAGGGCTTTCGCTGCTTGCTCTTTGGTGAACCCCATATTCATCAACATTTCTACATGTTCTAGAATGGGAGAAAAAGTTTCAGATTCTTTTTTAGCATCAATTCCCGGAGGTACAAATGTATCAGAAAAGTCGCTATCAGATATATGTTCCATAAGCCATTGTGTAGCTGGTTCAAGTCCTCGATTTTCGGTAAAATATAAAGCTCGCTTGCAAGCTTCTATAGGAAAACCCATTTCAGTTAATTGGCCAAGTAAAATCTGATCATAAACTGGTGCAGGGCTTGTGATGCATTTGCTTCTGGTAGTAATTCCTCACCCTCTTGTAAGCCATTACCCCTAAGATGTTCTAAATCTAGAACTTCAGGCATATCAATAGCCACATCCAATTTAACGCAAGTCCAATCTTCTTCCATTGTGAATTTTTTCAAATGTATAAGAAGATAAGGAGGAAATGAAGCTAATCTAGTTGTTCTAAAAAATAAAATTATTTTGTGAAATCATAATATCTTATGGAAACTTAGTGTTGAAGATTAAATGTGTACTTTGATGCAGTAGTTTTGTCTTGTAATGCAGAGCTATAAAACTGCTCTACAGATTCAGAAGCAGCAAATTTTTCTAAGCAAGATTCCAGTTCTATTTTTGCTCTCACTGGATTGTGATTAATTGTATTTTTTCCTTGTGATTTTTTAATAGCTTCATATTCTTCAACCTCTTTCTAAATAAAAAAAATAAAAGTTAATTTTTGTTGTGAATTATAGACTAAGTAACTTACTTTATTTATTACAGCATCCATTGGTATAGGTAGAGGAAGTAAGTATTCTGGTCTATGTTGATACTTGACTTTTCCAGAACTACATTGATACCTTTCTTCGATTTGATACTTGAAGTAGTCTGCCAGATTCTTATCATCAATAACGTTTCTCTGCAAAGAATATTTTATTTTAAAGTAAAGTTTATTTTTAAAATTACTAAAAGATTTTGAGATATAACTTTACATTCAACATATTAATTAAATGCAAAATGAATTCTTGAGCATCTTGCTGACGATTGGTTGAAAATTCAGGATGCCCTCTACCAATAAAAGTTCGAAACGTTCTGGGAGCAATTCCTTCAGGGTATTTTCCAGACAACAAACCAGAAGCTAATTTAGCCCTACAATAGTGAAGGAATAGTAAAAATGAAATAATTAATTATGATCATTTAACACCTTTGCAATGAAAAGAAAGCAGAAAAGAAAATACATTATTGTCTTACATTTGAATATTAAAATCTTCAGGAGCTTTGTCAAAGTAGTTTTGAAAAATATTCTGACCCTGTGCAAAATATCTGATAAAAAAAAATTAACTTTACTACTAATGAATAGATTCAAAACATAATTAAAATGTTATTAGAAGATAATACAAACTGTTCAACGAAATTTGGAATAGCCAAAATCATTTGCATTACACTGTTTAAGTAGCAGGAGCTTCCTAAGTTTATTAATCCAGCATGATTGGCATTACATGGTGATAACTGATTTGTTTGCTCTTGCTGGGCAATCCATTCACCAAACTTTTGATTCAAGTCTAATTCCAACTCAACCATTGATTTTTCAGTTTTCTCCATTTGAGTAATATTGATACCCCAGTGAGCTAAATGCACAGCAAGATTAGGGTTTTCAACCATGTCATCTTCATCGTATGAATAAACATCAGCTTTTCCATCTCTTGAAATGGTACCCAATTTGACAGCCAATGGATAATTAGTATTTTTATAATGCTCAACTGCATGATCGTTGCCTCCAGTTCCATCATAGAATTTCTTCCGCACAAAATTGATCCATCAGTCAAATTCAACCATAAATTATTTGTAAGATCACAGTGGATATTTTCACATTTCCAACCACTCGGTGGTATTTTTTTACCATTATTTAGTTGTAGTAAATTTGTATGCCTGCATAAAGCAATTAGGTGTAACCTTTATTCAAAAGAATAATCTATATAAGCTCATAAATCTGAAAAAAATTGTAAATACTTGGTGGTTATTCTGGCTTCTCCATCCCATGTGCTCAGAGCTTCTTTTTCTGCAACTCTGAAGGCCGATTCAGCTTTCAAAATACTCTCAACACAAACTTGAACCTGTATAGACAATGTAAAATAATAATATTGATATAAAAATCATATTAATTGCAAATTTGAGAGTTCGCTATAACTTACCACTTTTGGAAGTTTTTCAATATCATGAGGATAGGGAAAAGTATGAATTTTTATATCAGTCACCACAACCACCTCATATTTTTCTTCATAACGAAATTGGGGAGAATCCGGATTAAAACCATCAGCAACTCCAATAGCTAATCGTGTAACTTTAGACTCAGGTCCATCTGATTGTTTTTCTATTGGCTATAACAATAAATAAAATAAAGAATTTTTTTATTGAAGATAAACAAATTTGCTGCAGCAAAACGTACATGCTTGAATCTTTTAATATTTAAGAAAACATTATTTCCTGTTTTGGAGGTGTATAATTTCAAAAAATCCTTTGAAAATCCTTTGAAAGTTGTTAAGCATATAAACAAACCATCTGGACTTTCCTAAAAAAATTAGTGAAATAAACATAAAGCAATGTAATGATTAATTATAATGTAATAATATTAGTTAAAGTACAGGAATACTTACGGGATTTTCGAAAGAGAAAATACATTCATCTTTATAAACTTTGTCATTTGAGTTTGGTTGCTTTAATTTATGTAAAGAATTAGTTAATTCTTCCATTTTATCTCAATGATAACTTGTGATCTGGAAAATTGTCAACAAAAGTTAAGAAATAAATCGACGCTCTCCTCTAATCATTGACTATAAATGGTGGACGAAATGATGTCGCAAGTTAGCAAGTCTTTCTGCGAAAAATTTTCGTTTACATTTAGCAACGCATAACCTACAATAAAAATGTCTAAAACAAAAAGATGATCTACAGATTTTAGCTCAAACTTGACTAAGAATTTACTTTAAAGAAGACAAAAGGTAATTCAATTTAAGTTTTCAAAATATAATAGCGATAATGAAAATTTTTCTCAGTACCTAGTTAAATCGACAGGTAGTGATAACAACCTTGTACTACCGACCCACTCAAGACAAAAACATTTGCAATCAACGTAGACACAGAATACAGCTCATAAATTTACGAAAAACGTTTCTTTTTTTGCGCAAATTAACTGTTTTATCGATTAGAATGTCACGATCAGTCAGATTTTTGTTACAAGCTCCTGTTCTGTCATGTCGTCTAAAGTCCAAACAATAGATCATCGAACATAGCGACAAACATGAACCGCGAAATGTAAAAATACATTTTCTTAGACTTCTGATGAATATTTTTTTTTAATCGCTCTGCAATTATTTTTTTATAAATATTCTAAGATATTTTAAGTTTTAAAAAAATATTCTGTAGAATTCCCGAAAAAACAAAGTTGAAAATGGTATTTTTTACCATGGTTTCTTTTTTACATGTTCCTTCCAGAATATTTTATTTTTTTTACTATGCGTAATGTCTAAATTTTAATTGAGCTTTATTTATAATCATTTCGTTTTGAAAGCTTTCATGTAGTAATTCAGAAATTTTGAACATCGACATTAATGAAATTTGATAATCATTAAATAACATAATTTGTTTTTAGTATTACTTATGATATAATATGAATTGAAAATAATTTATGAGTATAATTCAAAAGTTTTTCAACTCTACTTTGAATTTAAGGGTCTCCTCACAGTGGCTTTGTCAAATTTGGAGAGAAGGAAGTAAATTTACTTATTCAATTTCTAAATTAAGCGTGCGGCATTTAGAAACAAGATTGTCGGTAATTTTTGATCTCGGCAGATATATAAAAACTTGATTATCAAAAAAGCAGCTAAACTTGTCACTGACGAGGTTTGTGACATTCCGGAATAGCTAGTGACACTGTTAAGTCCAAAATGTGTCTACGTCGACTGTATACGCAGCGCTCGGCTGCAAGTGCAACTGCCGAAGTTATCTGGAGTGGGCCTTAGCTCGCTCCCATGAGGGCGTCTCTACATAGCTCTTACGCGCCGCGACGCGTCGACGCGTAAATCAGGGTTTCAACTATGCGATGCGAATACTTAGAGGTTAATATTTTTTTCTACATTAATCGGATGGGTTCATATTTTATTTCGCAGTTGAAACCCTGATTTACGCTCCGACGCGTCGCGGCGCGTAAGAGCTATGTAGAGACGCCCTGACCCATGTTGCCTTCTTCGCTCTCTCAGCTCGTTCATTTCTCTTCGGGAAGGTCAACGGATAAATAGCTGGCCATGTGGCAGTAGTAGTCTTACAGTAGCTTGAATCGGTTAAACTCAATTTTACTTTAAAGAAATATTTTTTAAATCTTTTACTTTATTATTTACAAAGAAATTCCATACGGAGTTATTTTAATACTTTTGTTCCATTCATTTTCTCTTCGACTTTTCGAGCTACTCAGGCCAACTAACAACTTTGGTTGCTACAAGGTAATTATGAATTTCCATAGATGTATAGGTTAAAGAACGGATTTTTCGTTATCCTTGAATATCTCTTCACATCATGATTATTCGCTTCAAGAACTCATGTCAATATCATTTTTAAATAAATTCTTCTTACGTTTCTTTCAATATTTTTATATTTCAAAACTAATTAATCTTCTATTTACGCTTCTCATTGAACTTGCACATGATGACAAAAGTACACCGTAGAATGAATAAGATGATTATTCTGTTACATGCACTACCAGCTGACGTATTTTAAAACCAATAGAATATAAACTTGATAATAATTGAAACCAAAACTAATACTTTTGTATTTTGTATGTTACAGGTACATTCTGGATGATTGAGGTGAGAACGTGAAGCTTTCATTAAAATAGCATTAAAATATTTTTTGTTGAATGTGAATTGAATGTAAAAAAACTTGTAAAACAATTTTTCATTTGAATAAAAGTGTTAGAAAATAACTCATTCATATTTTCATTGCAGTGCCATTTCCTTCATCAATTGATCGGCTTGTAAATTAGCAGACTGATGTCATAGTAATCTTATTGAATATTGAATTAACTGTTTCATAACAAAGATTAGTAGCTTAGCTGGACTCTGATATTATTTCATCTATAAGTACAAAAATAATTAATTACAATGAGTACCATATTGGAAAAAATAGCAGCTATTGAGGCTGAGATGGCAAGACGCAAAAGAACAAAGCGACTGCTGGCCATTTAGGGTTGTTGAAAGCTAAACTCGCTAAGCTACGTCGTGAATTGATCACTCCAAAAGGAGGCGGTGGAGGTAGTGGTGAGCAAGGTTTTGAAGTTGCCAAAACTGGTGATGCCAGAATTGGATTCGTAGGCTTTCCATCAGTTGGGAAATCAACGTTACTAAGTACGCTTGCTGGGGTATACTCAGAGGTTGCAGCATATGAATTTACAACTTTAACTACAGTTCCTGGTTGCATTAAGTATAAGGGAGCTAAGATTCAATTGCTTGATCTTCCTGGTATCATTGAAGGTGCCAAAGATGGCAAAGGTAGAGGAAGACAAGTAATTGCTGTTGCAAGAACTTGCAGTTTAATATTTATAGTTCTGGATGTGCTTAAGCCTTTAGGTCACAAACGTTTGATAGAACATGAATTGGAAGGTTTTGGCATACGCTTGAATAAACAGCCTCCAAATATACACTTTCGAAAAAAAGATAAAGGAGGCATCAACTTACAAACAATGTGTACTCAGTCTGAACTGGATTTAGATACTGTTAGAACTATTTTATCAGAATATAAAATTCATAATGCTGATATTACTTTGAGGTATGATGCTACTTCTGATGATCTCATCGACGTTATTGAAGGTAATCGCATCTACATCCCTTGCATATACCTTCTTAACAAAATAGATCAAATAAGCATAGAAGAACTCGATGTAATTTATAAAATACCACACTGTGTTCCCATATCTGCTCATCATAAATGGAATTTTGATGATTTATTGGAGAAAATGTGGGAGTACTTGCATCTTGTTAGAATTTATACAAAACCAAAAGGTCAATTACCTGATTATAATTCACCAGTAGTTCTTAATAGTGAAAGACGAAGTGTAGAAGAGTTTTGCAATAAACTTCACAGAACTATTGCTAAAGAATTTAAGTACGCTCTTGTTTGGGGTTCTTCCGTAAAACATCAACCTCAAAAAGTAGGAAAGGACCATGTTTTGAATGATGAAGATGTTGTGCAAATTGTTAAAAAAGTTTGATACCTTCTCAATTATAAAAGACTGTGGTACATAAACGTTTACATAATAAAACTTGAAGAAAAGTTTTGCTCTATATAGTAATATCGCACTGACTTTAGTTTTTATTGATACAAAATTTAGCTTGGTATAGTTTTTCTTCAAGTTAAGATTATACAAATATTCCTAATGAATAATCCACAAATTGTTGTTAAATTGAGATTCTAATTGTGAAAATAATTATTTTTCAAATTGATTAAGCAGCTACATATTGTTTGAAATGAGCTTCATACTTAATCTTCATGTTAAATGATTAATGCTTGGATTTTATAATTCAAAATTCTGTAAATAATAAAATATAACTCGATTCAAAATTTGGTGTAGTTTTTATTCATTTTTTCATGTACAAGGTACTTAAGTATAAGGTTTGATAAAAACAACAGTTCATAGCAGTAATTTTTCAATTTAATTATTTTCTATGAAATTCGAAATCAAGTGTGATTTAATTAATCTATAATGAAAACAAACTTGTAAAAATTAAAAAAAGTAACTTTTAATAAAACCATTATAGAATTCAAATTTTAACGAAATATATCGAAAAAGTGATAAATGAAAAATAATTTTTAATTTAAATTTTAATATTTTTTATTGTCATTATTGAATTTTGCTAAAAATACAACAGAAGAGAATTTTTGTCAAATAAATTACAAAATGTAAACTTGGTTCATTGAAACCATAATTGTATATTGCTTAAAAATTATATTTACAAATATTTTTGTAATACAAAATAACTTCTAACTAGTTGCTGCATCGTACCTCATCACAGGGTAACTGATGTTGAATTTGTATGTGTAAGTGAATAAGCTTATCACAACAGAAAAATATTAAAAATTTAACGTTATTCTTAATTATCAATATTTTTGAAAAAAGTATTTTGTACAATACTGCCATTGCATTTATGAAAAGTACTGCATGATGGGTCATGGTATCAATTGATATATCTACATCTACAATTTTTTTACAGTACAATTCAACTAACATGAAAGCGTTCTTGTTTCAACGTTATGAAAATTATTTTGATGAATTGTACGTGCTTATGCTGCCAAATTATACATAAAGTTCCATTAGTTATAACAAAATTCTTACAGTCTTTTTACAAATAGAGATAAAGATTTTTTGGTATTCATATCCAATTAGTTAACATTACTATATTCTTTAATAACAATTATACTAAGTGTTGAGACTCTGTGCAAATAGTATGTTATAACCGGTTGCTAATTTAAAAATCTTAAAAGTTCCTAAAAGTTAATTTTAAACATTGCAAACAGTAAAAGAGATACAGTCGCGAATTTATAAAATTACACAAAAGTTATATACAATTTAAAGTATATTGAAAAATATTTTTTAAATTTTCGAGAACAAATATAATCAGATCTAAAACAAAATATTTTACTAAGGCTTAATAATAAATCTCGAACGAAAAACGGCTTAACACGATTTGCTAAAAATAATACCAATTATACAATTTATTCTCATATTGAATGCATTTTTAATTTCTAATCTCTACTTTATACAAGAAATAGACCGTGTGGTCTAAAAAATCTAACATAAAATTAAGAATTAAATGATTGATAGAATGTTATTTTTTCGCAACTCAATTTACATTACAGTACAAAATGGAAGATTTTTTCAATGATTAAATCATATGTTCCCTATACAAAGCATTGTTGCTTTTATACAGTGAGTATAAATAACTTATTTGTATTAAAAAGATTTAGAAATTAAAGACTAAAACCTTTGATATAGACTGAGAACACAAGTACAACAGTGTGTTGATTTATATTCCTTTACGAGTAAATTCATACTTTCATTTTTTTTAGAAATTCACAATAAATCGTTGAACAACGTACAAAATCCGAAACCGATAAAAATTTTTAATTACATATCAATGAATTGTAATTATCGACAAATACATTATAGAAATTTATACATCAGCGATCGAAAGAACGTATTAACCGGCATAAGTTTCTTACCAATCATGAGAGATTCTTAACAACCATTGTCCACAATATCAACATTTAAATGTGCTTGCAACATTCAGTTCAACATAAATTCATATAAAACGCCGCCTGATTTACATACTTCATTTTTACAAGCATTCGGTATATTCCATCAGTGTCAAATGCCTCTATTATATTAAACAGAAAATTAATCGCATTGTTATTTATTTTATTTTCTTACGAACGAAAATCTACATATTCATAGTACAACGATCTAGTTGACAGTGTTTATATAATAGATCATTTTGTTTCGTTTATTTATATTTTTCCATTGCCAATGACTGTATGAAGCTCCGTTGTTTGTGCTGTCAATACGAAATCTAGCTGACTACATTTTTTAGTACCAGCAAACTGATTTTCAAAATATCGTAAAATAAATACGTTATAATAACTATTTCATAAAAGTAGAAAAAGCTTCAACGACTGGACAATACTATTTATATGAAAATTGGCTGGTGCTCATTTTTTATTCCAGCACTCGAAAACACTACGGAAGTAAATAATGCCTCAATTTTATGAAAAACCGCAAGTTTAAATAATTGCTGGGCGATCCGGTATCATAATTTCATTTCCCAAAGTACAATATGAGCATCATTACTGTTAGGATCTTTGAGAGAGTGTCCAGACTTTTGATTTTTGTCTTCTTTTGAAGAGACACCTACGTGCCTCCAGTTTACGTATCCCCGACCTCCCATAAGAGTTAGAACCGTGCGCTTCGGTTGATCTAATTGACTGGTTTTACTATTAGCTTGGGCTTTAATTGATTGATTATTCGCTGTTTTACTCATTGTTTTAGTATCTATGGGTGTACTTGTACTTTGGGGCGTTTGTGCTTGTATATGTTGTGTTGTGGTTGTGATTGTTGATGATGTTGTTGTTGTTGGTGTTGTTGCTGTTGCTGAAGTTGGAGCTGTTGTAACTCTTGTTGAGGTCCATTGCGACTTGCATTACTACTATTTCGTGACAATTTTCCTGCTTTTAGCGACAAATTTTCTTCGGAGCCAGATGATGTGTATAAAGAACTTGCATGAGAATCTACAGACCAGTTGGATAAATCTAGCGAGCGGTCTCGTAATTTTCATTTTAAGACGTCGATCCAATGTACTGACTTTGTTAGGAATAGCAAGTTCAGGGTCTGAACGTCTTAAGGTTTCATAAACTGGATCGATAACGGCTCCGTTTTCATTATCATAATCCTTCAAATTCATCAAATCACCATAAAGTCCGTACACATCGCAGTTTTCCCCAGAGCTTTGAGAACTGGACATGGAACTTGATAAAAAGCCACCACCACAACCTATGAAAAAAAATATTAATATTTCTTTATCATAAGAATTAATTGATATATGTAAAAATACGTTACCTAAACCACGAGGTAAAGTTTTTGAGCCTCTGTACTCATTTTCTTTGCTACGTTTTCTTCTAGACATAACTGGACTATTGGCAAGCTGTTGTTTAAATTTGATCATATTAGCTGACATGTTAGAAGCATTGGATGCATCGAGGCTGGCTCTATCGCCTTTTTGCTGCTGTGCATGACCATTTTGCTCAGAAACGTCTTTGTTCCTCAGTTGAACTTGTTCTTCTTCGGGTTCTTCATCTTTAGGATAGCCCATGCTGCTCTTGCTCATGTTTTGAATGGATAACAGGAAAGTAATAGGTCCAAAATGCGCGTGGTACGAAATATTAACTCTGCCACTAATAATCGGTACACCTTCCAATCTTGGTAATGGAATGGTTAAGCTGATGCCAACATTAGTTCCAACCCACAGCAAACCTTTGCACGCCATAAGAGACGTTACAGTAACAGCAGATTGATTGTTGTTGAGATTGTCGCCACTGTTAGAATTGCAGCTCCCTGATTTTGTGATACGAAGTACATTAGATGCAATATTGATGTCTTGCAAGTGCTTGAACGTCTCGGTGTGATACAGACAGACAGTACTCGAGTTTTTTAGAGCAACCCAAAGACCAACTCCCGAATGAGCCATAAGCTTAACATTACCAACGTGTTCGTGATGCGCATTAAAACTCTTTGTACTTTCACCAGTCATAGCATTTAATACCCAAACTTTTTTTCCACAAGCAGCATAAACCGATGAGTTGATGGGCATTAGACACGCGACTGGATCGGTACCTAAGCTGATGATGGATGGTTCTTTAAGATTCCAGGCGCCATCGAAGTGTCTTTTAAACATTAGTAAGGTTCCTGTGCCCAAAGCAACGAAGATATTGTCATAGTGATACTTGATTTGCACAACAGGTCCGGAGACAGGGTAACTGCCAAGTTCCTCTTGTTTTTCAGGCTCTGATGCTGTATAGATAATAATTTTACGCGAATCCGTGCCCATCCAAACAAGATCACCAGCTAAACAAGACGAATCACTGCTAAACCCTTTAACAAATTCAACGGAAGCCACGCGTGTCTCAACAAGATCGAATGAAGTGACTTGTTTGAGGGTTGTGGCGGATGTTCCTGTGCCAGAGGTTTGATTAAAAACTGTCACATGAGTGGAAACACCGTCGTCCGTACAAATCCAGAGATATGATTGATGTCGACCCCGTCGCCTAGTTGGCCGTGGATTCTGAGTTACGTAATAACAGCCACATCGAACCTATAGATTTATGAAAAAAACAATTAGCTCTTTTTCGAAATTGTAGTATAAATTGACATCTCAGAAAGATTCTTACTTCAGTTTGATGTGGAGAATGATATACGGACTGCGAAGTAACAAACAGAGGCATTTTTGTGGACGGTCTTTGTTCTTGTTCTGGTACCTCCCAGGAAGGTGAATTGTTTGGATCTAACGCTAACTGAGCTAGTCTTAACTCAGTTATCCAGTCTTTTTTAACTAATGGATTTTCTGTTTGGAACGTGTACATCTGACCTTGCTTAGTGACTAATTGCAAGCAACAACTATCGGCCCACATCATTTCCTCGTTCTTGACTTGTATAGATCCTTGTATCCCTTGCAAAATTTGTTTTATCACATCCTGTGTCATCCCCTGTGTTTTGATGTAAAATTCAATCGTTAGCTTCAAGTTGCAAGAAGTAAAGTATGATTTTAACGTAATGAATGTATTTATTACCTCGTAAGATCCTTTTAACTGAGAAACTAAATCACTGATTCTAGACATGACTTCGTAATCGTGCATAAGATCATTCATTTCAGCGCCAAGGATATCGGCTCCTGCTTGTCCACCCTCGCCATTGCGATCACTCTTTAAGCTACCCCCTTTGTTCAATCCTGCGGTCAAAAGTCGGCTCAACGTTGGTGAAGTACTCGTGTCTTGTATCTACAAATTTGTAACAGTTAAATATTCAGATAAATTGAAAAAAAAAACATCAAAGGCTTAATTCTCATTAAAAATATCGTACCTCTATGTCTGACACTGGATACGTCCATTTTAACGTGAGTCTTTCGCTAGCGGAAAAATCTTCAACCGACCTGGGTGTAACCGAAACACATACTACAAGATCGTTCAGAAGTAATAATCTTCGTCGTTTGGATTTAGTGATCATGCCATTTTGATTAAATTCCTATCAAATATGAAAATAACATTTTTTATAATTTGAAAGTTTCAATGCACATAGATTCTGGATTTATTATTTCATCGTATGAAGTTAGATAAGTAAAATGCTCTATTGGATGCAATGCTGCCCGAACATGACTCACTTGTAAGTTATACACAGATATAAGTATAAATGCTTGCAAAATCCAGAATCGCATATGCAGAGTTTCATATACAAAGTTACATGCAATGATTCATACCAGTTGCGTGACATTGTCCTCTCTTATAAGGTACCTCGAGGACGATGAAAGCGGCCGATGCGAGATTTTACCCGAGACGTGACGTAACATCTCCTTAAATGCTTGGTATTGTTCGGCTTCACGCTTCCTTTCGTTCAACATCTCGGCTAAACTTTCTAATTGGGTCAACGCTAATTGCAGGGACATACGATCATGATGTCCGTGCGGTGTGTACTTCAGTAGGTCCTTTAAAATTAGAAAAATATAAATACTTTTCTTATGCATAATAGGCCTTTTGCAATAACTTACTTGCAGAAATAGTATGAACTGAGGAAACCTTTGCACTGGTTTTACCATGAGACCAAAGAAGGATAATCTGTCGTGGGCACTGATTTGTTTAACCTGTAAAAATAATTATTTAATAGTGAACGTTAGAACAAAAGATTAATTTACTGAAATTTGAAAACGCTTGAAGTCATTTTTCAGGAGATTCGCATTACATTTTTTGAAATTTGTAAGTTATAACGTAAATGTATATGTGAGAAAATTTACCTTAAAAAAATCAGCCAAAGCTGTCTTGCGTTTTGATTCTTGCTTAGCCAAATCCATAGCGACAGAAAAATTATTGATGAAACCACTATAGATGTCAAGAACAATAGCTTTACTGAAGCTTGCCACGAATACATCACCAAGTTTTTCGTCTTTGTCCCAAGATTTAACGCATTCAGCTAAAGCTATACGGAATAAAGTGTGGCACTGTAGAATTTCTGGTAAACGGTGGAAGAGCGTCGTAATTTTTGATTGGCTCAATATCGGTGGAGACGATTCCTCGAGTTCTTTTTTATAATCCTGTGAAATAATTAAAGATAATGTTTGCTTGAAGTCGCATTCATGTTGTTTATTAATCAAAAAAATTCTGAAACAAATTATTAAACTGGTTTCTAATAACTTGATTCACTTGTCAAAAGATAGCTGAGTTGTTTTTACCTACTCAGATGTTTAATTAAATATGCGTATTATAAATTGACATTTAATTAAGTTGGGTGATAAATTTGTAATTTTAGGCACAGACATTTTCTAGACAGTAACTATTAAAAATCATACACAATTTGAAGGATTTCTAGTTATGGCTCAAATGAATTTTGTTTTTACTAAATAAATCTTGAAAAAGCTTGTTGATGCGTGACCGTGTAATCATATGTATACTATGCACGTTAAAATAATTCATAAATACACACAATCTATCATATAATTGTTGTGGTAATATTATTGTGCTACGCGTCTTAGCTAAACTAATCTTCTTTCAATATATTTGTAATAATTTTTTTTTATTGGTTAATATCAATAGCTGCTAGGCGAGACGCGTGTATTGATAATTTACAGAACGTGTAAACGGTTATTGAGCTGATCGTGCAACGGAATAATTAACAGTATCTAAATTCATTACTTTTTGAAACGCATTTATATTATACCCGAAATAATTTACTGTACATTACAAGCTGTTTAAAAATGAAGTCAATCGATCTAGTGTTTAACACTGAACTGTCATTGCGGAGACGCATCTTTAGCAATTTTACGATGTGATTAAGGTGATGCCGAAGCCCCGATTTTGACCGACCGAGCATAAAAAATGTAAATTTAAATAACTTTTTTACTAGACCGATTTTTGAAAAACGGCTCTGTGGAGCCCTCCGTATTGATGCTGTGAACAACTGTATCAATTTTCATCCCATTTCATTCAACAGTTTTTCCGGAAAACGGGATCGAAATTTTTTATTTAGGTTTTCAGGCTTAGAAATTTCGATCCCGTTTTCCGGAAAAACTGTTGAATGAAATGGGATGAAAATTGATACAGTTGTTCACAGCATCAATACGGAGGGCTCCACAGAGCCGTTTTTCAAAAATCGGTCTAGTAAAAAAGTTATTTAAATTTACATTTTTTATGCTCGGTCGGTCAAAATCGGGGCTTCGGCATCACCTTAAATGAGAATTTATGAATATCTTAGCCAATCTAAGTTGTGGAAAAAAAGTTTTATGTGAACACGAGTCGGAGTAATTTGGATATGTAACAATCAACCAAAAACTCTTTAGAAAAGGGGGAAAGAGAGAGAGAGAGAGAAGAGAGAGAGGTGAAGCTGTTCAATACAATGAGACAATGGTCCCGAGTGAGCTTACATCGCACGAATATATCTCGTGAATGCAGTGTATAAAATTTACAATATATGAGCGTTAGGAGTGAGCGTAAACATACATTGACGAGCCTCTGGAGCGTAGAGACGTAGCTGTTTTCCGAGTGCACGATGGCCGCGACGATGTGGCGCCGCTTGAGTTGCTGCGGTGTAAGATTGGAAGGAGCGGTTGGCAACGACGGTGGCGGCTGCTTCCTCGAGTGTATGCTTTGAAATTGTTGTTGAATGGATCCACTGCTTTCTTCCTCCACCTAATTGAGATAGTAATTATCGGGCTTGATAAAATAATATTTTCTATCTTGTTTAATAAGTGTCCACTTTTTGACGAATATCTCAAGTATTAAAGTATTTCAATATTACTCAATTCAAATGACAGAACCGTTGAAATAATCTAATGACTCACAGGCTCGATAAATCTCTAATTTTACGAAATACTGCATGCCAAGTTCAATGTCAAAGAGAGATACCATCGAATAAATTATTTTCATAAATAGATTTTTTGTCGCTGCAACCGTCCTAAAATTGTCTCATAGATTTATTACGATCACTTAAAGTTATTCACAATCTTATGTCTCATTTGTCGCCAAAACATTCAAATACTGCTTCAATGATTCATCAAAAGTTATGCTTAACAAGAAGAAACTCACCTCACTAAGTTGCGGCATTTGTGGCACCTTCATGGGACTGGACAAAGAGACGCTATCAGTGGATGACGTATCGACGTCATACTGATGAGCTGAATTGCGTCTGATGCTAAACCACCGAGCCAACATCCTCGTCTGATTCGACGAGCTGTCGACCGATTGCTCTGTATTCTGCTGTTGTTGCTGCTGATTTTGCTGCGGTTGTTGCTGTTGTTGTTGTTGTTGTCTGTGTTTTGTTGTTGTTGGTTTGTTGTTGTTTGTTGTTGTTGTTGTGTTGCTTGTTTTTTTTTGCTGCTGTTGCTGTTGCTGCTGAAGCTGATGCTGTGGTGACGAATTTGATCCGATACTGATACGGATGTTTTGTGATCGCCATTTGTCACAAAAAGTTCGAGCCTTGTGCAACGTGTTTCGCAGTTGGCAATTGCTCCTATAATAACGATTAGCTTATTTAAATACGCAAAATTATGTTAGCGTATTCGTTGATTTGTTTGTAAATTCACGAAAACTTAGAACCGCTTTGAAATGAAAAAAAGAAACTGATGTTTATAAAATAGCAAAAAAACTCATGCTACGTTGATGATTACTTTGAAATTATTCACGCATCTTGTATCACTTTTACATGTGCACACAAGTGTTTACAATATCAAGTATAGAAATTGACTCTATCACCTAAACATTGTTGGCAATGGTTTTTCAGGTATGATTTTCGTTGTACTTGACTTGTTGCAAGGCGCAAAGGATGGTCAATCGAAAAAGCTGCAATTTTTTGCTGTCAAATGTTAAGTGATCTCTGGACTAGGCGTTAACGACACAGACGTAAGATGTTAATTGAATTAATGTACAGTCGCTTGAAACGATCCGGTGCAGCTGGACCGCATCGTGCATCGTTTCGCTTAAAAACATGTTTATTCGCAGTTTACGAGCAGCTTGCGAGATACACTTGTAATACCCATACTACTCACTTAATACTGACGTTGCTCTTCTCGCTCTCGTCATCGGAAGACATGTCGTGATCGCTTGCGGAGCACCAGGAGTCTTCGCTCCTCACCGAATGAGTCGAGTTGTTGGAGTGCTGACGATGATGGTTGCTTTGGGCGTTGTGGTTATTGCGTTGTTGCAGCGGTGCCGCCGACTGCTGTTGTGCCTGCTGATGCTGCGGAGATTGCGTCTGTTGCTGTTGAGCTGCGGCTACCCCGACTACCGAGCTCGCGCTGCTGGACACTTGCTGCTGTTGCCCAGTAGCCGGTACTGCGACGACTGCAGTGTCCATTCTGCTGGGACCTACGTCATCCCAGGATCTACACCTTGAACGCGGCTCATCTGAAATAATAAAAATAAAATTGAGGATCAGCTTCAAATTCCTTTGTCATCTCAAAGATTTTTAATAAAAGTACAAACGATAATTTCATTTTGGCTAGAATATGGGGTCATTGTAAATGCACGCAATAACGTACTAATGAAACAATGAAAAATTCACGTCTTACAGCATTACAATCTTTTATATGGAAATGTACAGGGCTAAACTTTCACGTTTTAAATTTCATTTAAATTTCATTCCTGGTTGTTGTTGTTGTTGATCATAAAATATATTATGCATCGTCAGCCATTTTAAATTGAAAAATCTGATATTAATTGACCTTTTATTCTATATAATTGCACTTGTATACTGTACACATAATTGCTACCTGCAATTGCTTATGTAATAAGTTGAAAGGTACTACTAAAGTCCTTATCTAAATTGCAATTTTACAGTTAAGCGAGAGCGGCTAAATAACGTTTAAAATCTATCATTGATTTAATTAAGTTTTACTCCCCGCTCACTCAGAACGTTGAAAATTATACGTCCGAATGGAGAGCGAGACTTATTTCTTATCAGTTGGCGCAAGTGAATAACGCTGCAACACACAATAGCTCGTTAATTTTGCCTGACATTACCTTTAGCTGAGACATCGAATGGCCTACAATCTATAAAGAGGCTATATGCGAATGTATATTCGCTAGCCTTCACGGAAAATTACGATCGAATGACACCGAAATATTAATTTTTTCATTTATATTAGACGAAGACGCATGAAAATTCAATAGTTTAATAACTCCAAGGAGTTGGCGAGCGAGGTATAACAAGTTGCTTAATAGCTCGATGCACAATGCATATTATACAGACAGTTCGTGCTCGGCCGATAAGTAAACGCGGTTGGTCATAATTTACTTACAAAAACCCTAGGAACATTAAACTTTCAGTGCGTGCGCAATCATTTCTCGGACTCGAGGGGTCTCTTAAAGCATCGAATTTTGCACGCACAGTACCAGGTCGATTTTCACGCGCGTAAAACATACCGAGGCGAGAGAAATAGAATGAAAAAAGCTTGCCATAGGTAAGGTAGCAAACAAGCAAGTTGAAGAAAAGCCTAGAACGACTCGGGCTTGCAAACAGTCGGTGCGTGGGTAGGCAGGTGACCAACAGGTTTTCCAACCGCATAACTATACGCGCGCACTATATATTTGTACGCGGCCGCTCGAGCTCGCATGCATTGACTCAGAGAGTGCGTAGAAAAGAGTATGAGATATGCTTAAATTTTTGTTGTTGTTGCAACAGCTCGATTCCTACAAATCATAGAATGCCGAGACGTGTTATCGGCGCACAGACAAGTTCGCGCCTTATGTTCGAGACTGATTCGATCAGTGACATAGTGTTACGAATTTTCGTTTAATTTCGAGACGCAACGGTTACGAAAAAATGTAGAATGAAACTTCAACTCGCGATACTCGTACGTACTCTCGCAACGCAACGCGACATTGTAATGAAATTTTGAGAGACCCCGAAGAAAGCTTACAAGAGTAAAAATATAATAAAACGTAAAAAATGTAAAATTACTAACGATTTCGGACAGCCAATTCACTCGATTTTTTTATACTTTTTTCAATTTTCTTACATAATATTTTGTGCTCGCAGATCGGATCTGCTGCAGCAAGTTATTGTTGTAAAAATTGTTAACAATATCCGCTTGAGGGGGGGGGGGTGTGGATATGTTTACAAGTGCAAACGGGTCCACTGGGTCAGATTCATGCAATTTAATAGGAAAGCAAACATTTAGAGCTATTAAGGCATGTAGCAAGCAGTGCCAATACTAAACGGAGATGGTCCATGTAACTGCTTCCTTCCACGGGCTCACGCACTTTGAAATGTTCATCGCAAGAATAAAGGAAAATGGCAGCGTCAAGCGATGGACTCTCGATTATGAATCGACTTCGCGGTGCTAATCGACACATCCGTACATAATAATTTAAATCTTGTAAAGTCGCGGCGCAAATGAGCCTTAGCGTGCAAATAATAAGCCACGTTCGTGCGCATCGCGTCCTGTCCGAGGCGCATTGACTTCTCTCGCGCACAACTGCGGTATACGTTGCGCGTACTTATAACTTAACGAACAGCTCCAGAGGTGCTAGTTAGTGCAACAAACGCAGCGAACGCAGCAAATGGACTCTACGGATCGGCGTACATATATAAATTCGAAACGCATGAGCGCGGCGAGCAATGTCGTCGTCGCATATAATGTGCCTGCTGCTGCCCGTCGACTTTGCCTGCGAGCAGTGACGGAAGTTTCTATTTATAAAAGTTTGCTTCCGCCGCACAGGCGTGAGCGTGCATGCGAGAGAGAAAGAGCGCTGTGGGCCGTTCTTTTCAGGAACACGCGTGTCTAGCAACAGGGGATGGGATGGTGCGCACGCGTCAAAAAAGAAATTGCCTTGGCTCAATTTTCCGGACGCTTGGGCTTTTGTCTACTCGGCTTTTTCGTGACTCAGGCTTCCGCACCGGACGAGATATGGCGGCGCGTCGATCGCTTCGGACTTCAGAGCGGCAAAAATTCTATATATATATATATATGTATGTTACATATATCTGTGAGTGTGCCGTGTGCCGCGGACACGTGTATGTTATATCTATACCATACAATGAGCATTACAGACTTTTTCAATGAATATAAATGAATCATTTTATTTAGAAAGATGCTCCAAAGTGTCGAGTTGTAGCGCGCGCTCTGATAGCCTTTTGTCGTTGTTCTGCGTATAGGATGCGCCTGTGCAAGCGCATTGCAAGCTGATTGAATGATGATGATGATGATGATGTTGATGCGATGATAGCTTTGACCTTGCTGTATATTTAAGTACAGGCGATAGCGAGAGCTGCAGACCAGCAAGAGTACATTGACTCGAGCCCGTAATGAGACACATGACCACCGCATCTTTGTGCATTCGATATCTTCGAGGTGAGTTGCGGGATAGCTCGATATACAGCGCATGATAATCCATTTTTATGCGAGCTCTGAGATAATCGGCTTCTCTGGTATCGTTGCGACTTTCCATAGCGCGGATATGTGATCAAACAGTTGGCATACGTAACGCCCGAGTCGAAACCCTTTTCGCTGACCGTCTAAGTATCGCAAAAGCCCTTCATATTAAATTATCATAAAATCGGTTCAATGCGCACTCCTTTTCTCTCGGTATTTTGATCACCTTTGGTGATAGATATTTTATAAAACGAAATCTGTATAGGCGCCTACAAGTCAAACATAGAATTACGCAAGTTCGATTATTGCTCGAACGTCGAGTGTCCCGCTGCTGCATTGACTCGTAATGCGCGACTTATAAAAGCTCTCCGTGCTTACACGCCAATGTTTGTACGATACGAAGCATCTCGTCTGAAAGCCCAATACCTCGACACAAAGGCTATATTTTATGCATGGTCTGTACTTTGTTAGTGGCAATGGAGTAAGATCGCCAAATCGAGACCGTACAATGACAGCACAGTCATCGATCTCTGCATTTTCGAGTTTCACATAGACAGGCACGTCAATCCATGTAGTACAAAAACGAGCGAGTTTTGCTGATGTCTGAAACCACGACTAGCATTTTTAACAATTCTCGAGATGCATAATTGAGTCAAAAATATAACAAAAGATGCGCGCAGCCCAATACGGCGATACACTCGTAAAATGATTAATCAAAGCTTGATAAAGAGGAAGCGAGGAAACGAAAGGGACCATCATTCTTTATTTCTTTCCGAGGCCCGCATTGTTATATGAATATGCGCGCGCGCGCGTATCGCGCACACAAGTGGTGCAGGGTTATTTTTAAATGGCTGCTACTGTCGTCTTTATCAAGTATCATCATAATAGCTTTCTCGGCTCGATAAAATATATATGTATTTATGTATTATATATACATTATTTTCACATATACGCGACCCCCGTACTATTCTGAGTTTAGTAAGACTTGTTCATCTGATAATGACATTAAGCTCGAATGAGACTAGAGGTCAACGTTTTCGGATAAGCGATCTAATAGCTCGACATCCCGACACATTCGTCAACGTTCAAAAATCGTTTTTTTTTGTCCAATAGAGTAATTTTTAATATATGTGCAGCTGCAGCTCGCATACAATTTTCCCTACGACATCTTGGCTCGTGAGGTGGGAGGTATATAAATAAGCAATGATTTATATCAAAATAAAGATATACGCTGAAAGCTGCAAAGGAGGTTTCCGTCTTGCAAGACGTGTTCAAATGCGTACGTGGCATGTACAACGACAAAAAAATAGCCAAAAAGTTGAAAAGTCAACGAGCAAAGGAGCGTGACGCCCCTTTAAGTGCGTACAGACGCGGACGCTGTTGTCAGCAGTACCTATATCTACAATAGTAGTAGCTTTTCGCGATAAACCTAAAAGTAAACGTATATATTTGTATATAAACAGGCGCGACTAGTACGGTGAACAATAAAGCACAAACACAGCCTCATATCAGCTCTACTGCTGAACTTTTTGAAAGAAATAATTTGCTTATATTCGTGCTTGCAATTTTGCGCAAGATTTTGTTTAATTATGCCTGCTGTAAAGATGTAGCACAGTCAATTATTTTACACTGGGTGGTCTACTATATGTATTGGCTAAGTTTCCACTGATGCCAGTTTCGCAAAAATTATGTTTTCTTCAAGAATACAACCCATTTCTTATTTTTATGATGGCAACTTGTGTCGTTTTGATGCATTTAAAGAAATAATAACGAATTTATTGTTTTTTTATAGTGGCCTTTTCTTTCGAAATTCATCATCATATTTACAAAGCTTTCGTAGCTTTGCAAATGAATTGCAATGGCACGAGAAATCATTTTCATGTCATTATGTAGTATTATCCAAAAGCTCTTATGTACCGCATTGGCAAATAAACATCGAGTTTTCCTTACTATTAAAATTCCAAGTTACCCCTTCGCTTACTTAGTGTTCGATATGTCTAGTTTAAATAAAAATAACGGTGCAAATTTATTGAAAGAAATTTCACGTGCAGCATCAAACGCGGATACTTTGTGCAAAACTTTGACGATATCGAGCAATTTTCTACCGGAGTTATACTTCGCATCCGTATTTACGAGCTTCTCGTTATATTTGTCGCTGCATTCCCGACGCAATGGCAAATAATAATAAAAAAATGAAAAAATGAAGAAAAAAAGATAAATCATCAAGGTTATGTGTTGGATTTATAATAAATCAAGAAGGGAGTGAGCACTTCGTAGAAAGCTTTAAAAGTGTTCGGATAAAAACGACTTGGCACACGGCTGTAGTAGCTAAAAAGCATGCTATAAGGTATAACCCGAAGCACGCGATAACAGACATAATAGTTATTGGAAGTAAAGGTGGTGGCGGTGGCAGTTTGTATCAGTTTAGATTTGCTTTACCGAGTTTTTCTGCACGTCGTGTGTGAAGTGCTTCATAACGATCAACTATTCAAAACTAAATAATTATTGGCGAGGCTGTAAATTCGTACAGGTCATCTGGTCATTGCGCATAACGAAGGCCCGATAACGATTCATCATTACGCAAAAGCATGCAGTTCTTGAATCAACTTGAAATCAAGCTAAATCAGTAAAACGTCAGCGGAAAAATATTTATAGTTATAATTAAATATCATAGCATAGGGGTGGGATTTTATTAATTTAATCGAATATTCGAAATGTGCCGTGGTTCCAAAACTGTCGTTATGTATGTCTCAAATCTATGTCACATTATAATTTTATTCTGAACGAAATAATTCTTACAGTCCATTTTTGTTTTTAACTTTTTTTAAAAATAACATCTAGGGTTTTTTTTATTTTCGAAAAATGAACGGTTATATGACATTAATCAAGTTAATTGTAATTTGGAAAAACAACAAAATGACGATAAAAACTCCGAAAAAATAAACATGTATTTTTTTGAGGATATTTGTTTCATAAAATGTTTGGTAAAATCAACCTGCATACCAAAACAAATTGACTGATTAGATTATAGTCAAAAGTAAAATTTTCGCCACCAATTTTAATGATGATGACAAACAATTTTTTCTGTAATTTTGGTGATAGAAAGACAAGTCTCTAGTTAAGACATGTTTTGTTAGTGATTTGAAGCGGCAACAATTATTTAACCTGTATTTCATAAACCATTTTTCAAGATAAATTGAAATAAATTTCAGTTTTGCAAACAATTGATGGCCCTATAATTGATCCGATTTGCATGCTTTTTTCAGTTTCATTTTCTTTAAATAATCACAAAAAAAATTGACACGTGTTCCTTAAAATAAAAAATTTAACATAATAGATTTACAATGTTAGTACATTACGTGCCTAGGGAGCGAAAAACTGGAAAACCTCAGAGCACGTGTAATTATCGGCCGAGGCGAAGCCAAGACTGATAAACATGTGCTCTGAGGCTTTCTTTTTCGCTTCATAGGTGCGTATACCATTTTTCATGAATCCCCCAGCAAAAATTAACTTTTTCGTTTTGGCCGCAGGGACAAAAAAGTTTAGTTTCGGCTGGGATAGCATGAAAAAAGAATTATTAACGAGTCAGCAAATTTTCTCATATGATCGTGCGGACGTACATGACGCACACATACATACAAACGATGCTAATTTCCATCCCACTTACGTAATTATCAGTACGCTCATATCCATCGACTCTTATGGCTCGTCGTGGTTTGTATGTGCATATGTGCGATATCTATATATAAGGTCGCATGCTATTCGATGTCGCAGACTGCCATTAAGTTTGAATTTATCGCGCTCAGTAAGAATCTCAATACAAAACAGAAGCGACTGAGAGCAGAGACGTAATAACACGCGCGACCAAGTAAATAGAGTGACATAATATGAAAGACTCGTTCTGAAGATCGACGATATTCTATAGATTGTTTCTCATGGTCATGACTTATTATACTTCTGTATATAATACATAAAAATATAGATCTCCTTTACAGGAATATATCATAAAAAGGTTGCAAGCGCAGTCAAAAATTTAATTTCACAGCGTGATTCTCAAGTGTACTGAAATTAATGGACAGATAAAACAGAGAATGCTCGATAGCAAATAAACGTAAAAATCTTTCTATAAGAACGGTAGTGCAGCAGCTTTTAGCTAAAACTTTATAACTTATATCTAATTGAATTTCGTGCATTAGCGGGTACACGCAGAATTCTATTTCCTGCGTCACATCGCATGAATGATTGTATCTCTGTTGTTTACGTAATTTGCAAGCACGCGTGCATTCGTTTCTCAACGAGCCAAGGCCCAAGTGCCAAGCTATATAGAAGACGAGAGCAAAACAATTCAACGCTTGAAATATTTTCAGGGGAATATTAGTTATTGGAATAAATCGGTATGTAGGTACAATCACGATCTGCATATTGGATATACCGATGACGATGGCAGATGCAAAGAGCCACAAAGCGTACAAATGTTCATTCGCAATCGAACGTAGCGGGTGTACCGAGGCACACGCTTTGCCAAAAATTCGATGAGTCACGCACGAGCTCTGCGTTGTGAAGCTAAAAAAGCGTCGAAAACATTAGCGCGTCAAAATGGTACATCGCTAAATTTACGTCACACTTGCTGCGACGACTAGTATTAAGGCAATGCATCACCATTGCATGAATATATCAAACGACGTCGTCGCGAAGACATATGTCTTTTATTGCAATAACACGCGTCGTAGCTCGTCCTGTGTATAGTGTATACATGGACATTTTCTGAATCTACACGCGCCTTAGTTTGATTTCTATTGTTAAATTGAATCATTTAACAGCTTTGTATCGGTGTAAGCGCGACGTAGCGATAATAATGTGCAAGCCCCGAGTTAATATCATCTGTAAGGATCGCTACAGAAATGCTTAATTATTCGTCATCCGACTATTTTTAACGAGAAAAATAATCGCTCTGCTCTTCACCGATGCGCATTTACACTCAGCGATTCACGAAAGATGCTCGCAATTTGCACATTGAACATGTTTCTCCGGGAGGCATCAAGTTTATTACGACGGAGGTCACTTAAGACGGCATGATCGTGCAGATGAGACTGCTTTCACTCGGAGGGTTGCAGTGTGCCGGGCAGCGCTGGCCACGAAAAAAAAAACAGTTACTGCTATGCACATGGTCGGCGCCTTCGTTAAAGCTAGAGACAAAAAAATCCGTGGCTAAGGTGAAACTTTAATTATGGAACGAAGAATAATGCTGAGGTGTTCGATGACGGCGTGGAAAGTAGCCGCGATGCGCATACCGCTAGCTCGACGTTTAATATTCCCAACTGACATTCGATCTTCAAAATTATCGCTCGTAAGATTTGCGAGCATTTCATAAATTCGTTCAACGTATATTATACTTTACCAGCGCACGTACAACACATAGCAAGTGGGTTTGAGATACGAGCCATAGAAACGGCGAGCAATAACAAAATTATAAGGGACTCTCGAATTCCGTAAGTCATTAAAATACAAATTTTTCAATTTTCACACAGCGCTCACTTTGTCCAATCCTTTAAAACTTTGAAACTGTGCAGTCACTAGTTACTTCCACGTTAAATTTTTTTTCTAATCTTTATGGTCCCAATATCTGCGAATGGGAAATGAGCTTAGTTTGTTACTGGGTGAACATCAAGATATCTTTAGACTGCAATTTTTCAATTTACAATTGATTTTCTAATACGGAAAGAACCCTTTGTTCAGAGTCAAGCCTTTTTGTTATATGAGACTGCGAGGTTTGATGATCAAGACAATAACTCAATGGGTGGCAAACAAATACGCAATTCCACTGGCAAAAGGTGCACATATGAGATGCGCAGACGATTGCGATGCGGCATGCACTGGTTGCAAAAACGTAAAAAAAAGAGCACCACGAGCGAGCGGACGAACGGGGGTGGGATGACCAAGTTTGAACTAGGTTAGCATTTATCGCGGTCTTTTTGAATTTCCGGGCGTAGTTACGGGAGAAAAGACAAGACCGGGCCGTTGCGCTTCGCACCGACCAGAACGGACGAAGAAACTTTTGTTATTCTTTCTTTCTCTCGGAAATCTGCCACTTCGAAATCACTCGCTCGTACAATTCGAGTTCTCGAAACGAACTCACCGATCGAACCTGACTCTGTAATCCAAACTGATTCGGCTACAAATAACGGGTGAAAGGTCTGCAATATTTTGACATCTTGTTAAATACGCAAAAAAACGAAAAGTAAAAAGAAATGTTTGGAATATAAAACATTCACAGTCATAGACACAGTATAATTCACAGTCATCTAATAGCAATAAAGGTGATCGAAAAATCTGACGATCATCTTTAATAACATCAGTAAAACACGCTAGAAAATAGACATGCAGAACTTCAAGAGCAATTTTTATTGCTAATTCTGTTAGGTGGCAAAGTGCAGGTGCGTGTATAGCGAGCGACGATGTGGCTCGAGTGCACACGAGCTTTTGGCGGTGCAGCCCTTTTTTCTATCTATTATATGATTTCGCCAACTACGTACGTCGATCTATGTTCAAATATACATAAGAAGACTATAGTGCCCTGCACGCGAGTCCATTGTGACAAATTGAAAGTTGTTGGTCCGAGCATGCGATGTACATATGTTTGACCTCGCGCATTAATATTGTATACACGCACGTAAAGCGAATCCCTTGTTAACTTGCCAGTGACCGAGATTTACGACATGCTGAAGATACGCTTATGTACGCACACATTGATTCCTACTCCAACGAATCGTCAAAGAGGATTTGAATAATACCGTTTTTACGAGTTTTGTAAAAACCAGGCTAAAAATTCTTTGAGACGAGCATTAAGAAAATCGATAAATAATATCATTATTTTGATTGGGGTACAAAAGGTCCAATCCAAAAAGTCCAGACCGTAAGATCCAACGGCAAAAATAGGTCCAAAGTCCAAAATATCCAAAAAATCTCGAATCCAAAAATCACTTTTAACACTCTATCGTTGAGACTCTGAGTACACCAGTTGCAGAGATCCTAGACGTCTATTGCTTTGTGAATTTTCCTCTCTTTGTATGCTTTATCAGCAAACAACATTAGGACATGATTCATTTTTGGCCCGCAACACCTGTTGTGGAATAGCCCATATATGTATGCATGTGTGCACTGCAGCTATGCATTTTTTATTATTGGACTTATTTAGGGTTGGGCAAATTAACTTTGGATATGTATTTTGTTGGACATCAGAAAATTGGATCTTTTGTACCTTTGGACATTTTTTTGAATTTTGGATCTTTTGGCATTGGACCGTTTGTTTTGGACCTTTTGTCCCCCTACCCATTATTTTACACTATAAATTGTATCCATAGATATTATCGTAAAAACAGGTTTTTTTCTGCAATTTGAATTGCCTTCTCCAAAAGAAATAACTTAACCTTAATAATATTTTTTTCATCTTCATGAGTTCATTCCTCGTACAAAGCAAAGTTATGTATTCGTTGTATATTTCCCCTGTAGGTTCGTTATAATTTTCCTGATAGAATTTTTTATCATTAATAATAAAGACCAAAAATTGACTATATTTTAAAATGAATTACTATCAATCGGCATGTTTCTGGCTATTTTTCTATTTTAATCATGTTATAAACATCAAGCGCATTTCAAATAACCTAAAAATCTCCATTTAATTATTTCTAAAAATATTGACCAAATTTCTACCACACTCAATATGATAATACAACTTTAAGTCTTCGCCAATAGATATCGAGTACTTCCATCGTTAAATTTGCAAGTGGCAAAGATAAAATGACTGTTTAAATCAAAGCACGGTTAAAAGAAATCTATGCTAGCTACGATACAAAACGTATCTATGCAGTTATCAATTTAAAATTAACATATTCAATTTAATTCATAATTTACATTTGGAATGAAGAAAATTAATAAATGCTATTGAAAGTATGTTTGCATGGTCATTTGCATGAATTTTTATAGTAAAAAATCGTCATTAAAAAAAATGTATGTCCAATTTTGAAGGCCCTTTTACTTGCGAGAAATTTTTTCGTTAATCAAAAACTAGCCATAAAATGTCAGGCATTTCTACGGAGGTTATGAACGAATTTAATTCAATTCTATATTATGGGCACCCCCGGAGACTCGATTATTTCGCTCGTACAAGAAATGCTCTGTGAATCACTATATTCGTTTTAAACTTATAGCACCAAGAAAGTTTCTTTCATCATTAGAAAAATCTTGAACTTAATTAATCTTGACCAAATCATAGCTGATTACACGTACAATTGCAAAAATATTAAATTCGGAAAACCACTAAAAGTATACACGGATTGCGGAGTAAGAAAATATTCTGACGACCTCGAAAAAATTGTAGGCATATATAATACGTATATTTACGTATAAATATACGTATAAATATACGTATACGTATATTTATATATACGTATATTTATTTCTATTGCATGGTTGCCTTTTTCACCCTTTTTGGTCCGCATCAGTAATACTACCTCTTTGCCGTTTTCACGCTCCAAAGTAAAATTTCTCCCTCGTAAGCGCTCAACGTACACAGTCCCGGGGTTATTTTTGTATCGGTTTCAAAGGTAACGCTCAGCTGAACGAATTCGTCGTTTTCGCGCCTCCACAGAAATTTTTAACAGCCGGAAGTACATCAAAAGAAATTTTTTGTGCGAATATTTTCTTATTTTTTTCTCATAAACTGGTGGTAGTATACTCCCCACGTACACATGTTTTAGCCTCCGTGTGTATAGGAATTTACTGCGCATGACGTTTGCTGCGATGGCAGCTTGCTTTTCTCGCGGAAGACTGAAAGATACAAACTGGTTTCTTTTTTTTCGCTCGGGTCCTGTAAAGGACTTATTATACAACATACAAATGAATCGTTTGTTTAGGAATGTTTGCATAAATTGCCTTGAGCTGATGAATCTTTTGAAACCAAGAAAAAGAGGAAAGTTACAATTGGCTTTTCGATTGAAAGTGATATTTGTACCTTGTGCATCAAGTAATTATTTGATAGTGTCTTAAAACAACGGCTTACTCGTTCGTGTAGAGCTCTGCGTACCACGCAAAAAGAATGGAAATCAATAGTGATACATGTGACACAATGAATCAAAGCCAACAATAATCATGGTGAAAGTCTCTTATAATGCTTTTTCATTTAATAATTTCTCGTTTCACAAATCAACGTCGTAGGTTGTCAGTCCAAGAAGAAATAATCAAGACAGTCGAAACTAAGTTATATACAAAATTGGGTAAACCTCATTATTTTTCTTTAATGAATTTCAAAAATAATCGACGGTTTCTTTATTCTGTGCATTGTGTGCGACACTCAATTCAATTAAGTAATTACTTACTGTAAATAGCAGAATGTACAATTAATCGTATAATTGATTATACAAAATGTCACTATTGATTTCACAAGCTTTATAATCACCAAGGACAAATTGAATTTTACTGCACGAGCGCGCGATGCGATCAAATTAAAATATACGAGCCATTTCTTCGAATTACTCTTTTCGAAGTCACCAAACGTTGTTCGTGTTTCATAATAATTTCACTTAAGGCTCTGGTGTGCATAATATATTCCACCAAATAGACACGCGGAGACGCTGAAATAATCAACAAAGCTTTACAAGTGCTACTGTTGATTTATTATCATGTTTATTAAAAATACGGAAAGTGTATTTATTATTTTTTTTTTAGAAGCCTTACTCTTGCATTGTTGTAAATGAAAGCTAAATTTGATACATTACACGATATCAACTCCATCTATATACCAAGAATAATGATCTGATGCACTATTAGAAATAAAAGGGTACTAAAATCGGTCATCAATTGAAAAAAAAAGAAGAAAATCATCAATTAATAATCTGCTTCGGAGCCCTATGAGGTCCCCATTCAAATCACGACTTGATAATTAAAAAACTTCATTTTAAGTATAGTTACATACCCTTTGTATCGTATTTGAAAAAGTTTAGAATCTGCTATTAATTTTAAATAAATAATGAAGTACTTCTAATGAAGAATTTTATGCATCTATAAAACGACTTCTGAAGCTTATAGTTATTTTTGCCTCGTTATTACATGAGTTTTTGTCGATGCTGGAACTCGCTTCAACATATTTAAGCGATTTGAAAAGTTTGAGCGACACCTCGTAAGCTTTTTTACTATGCTAACATGCGCAGATGTTGCGTTGTTTCCTAATTAGATTAGATGGATGATGTGTGTTATTCTTATAGCAATTATTCACGCATGAAGATTTTTTTTACCGGGTGCAGTCGATGTTTTGTTACGAAATTATTGCACGCTCATAAGTTACGCATCGCCTGGTTGTCTAAGATTTGCTAAGAAAACATTTCTATTTTACCTCTTGAAATTCATCCACAAATTAATTATATTAATTTGTTTTGTTTTGCTGTATATCGATAACAATTACGAAACATTTTTGAGAAATTCACCATTCTGCAGTCTACGATGATAATCAACTGATATTAATCATTTTTTGGAAAAGGGTAGAATTAAATAAAAATTTTTGAATATTATTATTTTGAATAAACTTGTCACTATATAAAAATTAAAAAATTGCCTTTGTCTATTTCATTTTTCATTATTTATTATGTCTTTGTGCCTCTTTGCATTCGTTTCGGTGTCGCTAAGAAATCAGTTGTCGAGGTCAATGAACACAGCTACTTTCTTAAAGTCAAATAATCTTTTTTACGTAGTTCATTTTTTTTTCAGGTAGGCCAAAAAAGTAGCAAACGATACACAAATTTACGTTTGAAAGTCAAGGTCGCTATGCTATAGAAGGAGAAGACGTTAAGGACAAAGAAAAACCTATGGCGTTGCGTGTCTGAACTCGGAGCGCAGTTTTTTCTTCCCAGTCATGACTACTCTATTACACGGATAAGTGAATATGTGTGCGTTCAAGTTTTTTTAGAGCTAATTTATTAGTTATCTCGCTTAGTCTAACAGAGACAGACGTTTCTGACATTGCAGCAGTTTAATCCAGAAACGAATGCGAAGGCGGGCTTATGTAAGTCGATGCAGCTGCTGCGATGACACTGTTCGACTATTATATGACTTGAGATTTACACGTGTTTGCAAGTGAACGAGCGATCAAGAGAGAGAGAGAGAGAGAGAGAGAGAGAGAGAGAGAGAGAGAGAGAGAGAGAGAGAAATATAAAAATATATCCCACTGCTTATTGCGACTTATAATAGTAATTCAGCCGCGATGAGATGTTGTCCCGCGTCATCGAATCTCTGTTAGGAATGATGCTCCGTGTGCTTACACCGTCATGGTCGTTAGCAGTGCGACAACTGCGAGGCCAAAATTGGACATAATTCGGTGACGGATTCAGTTCGAAATTTGGCCAAGAGATAAAGGATAATTTGCACAAAGCAAGCAACATTATGTTATGGATTCAGTAATTTAATTTGCCAAGGAGTAAAATCCCGGTCTTATAACGTGTGTATATGTATTACAATTTTATAGCTGTCAGCAATTTCAAGCGATGAAAATTTTCAAAGAAACCAACATCCGATTTATAAGTCTTTATCATTCAAATGTATGATTTTCAGATAAAGGCGTGACGGTTTGCTTAATCCCGTCTCGAATGGCGACCTTACCGATGTACAATGCTCAAAATCTTTCTTTTCTCGCTCGTGCAAAATCATTACAAATGTAAATGGGCGGTTTGCAATATCTCTTGAGCTGTTTGGGCCATTTCTTGAGTTGCTCTTCTGTCCGGCGAGCTCAAAGCCAAAGAAAAACGAGATGCGCACAGCATATAATATATCGCGCGCGGGAAGTAACTCAACCGCCCCCGTGATGTACTAGTAGCTCGGTCTTACCTCTTGGCGCCGAGCGGTCGCGAAAAAATTTTCATTGCTATATTATGTAAACGCTTCTACATTTGCCCTGTTTATAAGCATAGATAACTACGCACACAGCACGCCAGCGAAGAAAATAGAAAGAACTTAATATCTTACCAACATACCTACTGTAAGCCTACGTAATTAGTTATGATTTATAGAGCCGAAAAAATGGATCAGCTTGCGAAAAAGCATGTGGCTTTGATTGTCAAAGACGAAAACTACTTAAACGCGCATAACATAATGATTTTGTTAAAATTTCCAGAAATACATGAGTGTAATTTCAATAAATCAAAGCAAAAACTCAAGAAGTTTTAAGAAAAGTAGAAAAACAGACTAGATCAGCATGGAATTCCCTGAGCAGAGGCTCAAATAAAGTATGTAACAAATGTTCTCTTATGTAAAAAGCTTCTCGAAATGTTCGTGGCTTCGATTAAGCAAATTGCATCGAGTACAGATGATAGTATAGAGTAGCGTTTAAAACATGAGTGATACGAAAAGTTGGATCGAACACGCTATCTTATGTGCATCGTATGTGCTTCGCAATAATCCGCAACGATGAAATCCATAACTAACTCGAGCTGAGAGAAGAGGAGGAAACATTTCGAGCCATGCAATCTTTACTCAGGCTGTATCGCGCGAGATAAGCATCTGACTTGGTTGCTGCGGATTATGTCATCGGCGCGAACAAAATGATGCAGCGACTTAATATTATTCAGGAAGAAGCGTTACAAGGTTACACCTTTGCAATGCATATTACGACGTCGTTCAAGCGTCAAGCGGCAACAGCATCAATGGCGATGGCGTAGCCGCAAAAAAATGACATCGACGATCACGCACGCATGGAAAATTCGCAAGATGAAAAATCTCGCGCGGCCTTTGCGTAACACGCGAGTGCCATGGTACGGCCGTTTAACAGCTGGTGCTCTTTGCTGGATTTTAATTAATTTTAATTGGATTCAAGAAACTCTATGTATTCGTGCGCATAGAGCGCCTATGCTGTGTGTAAGCAGGTACATTTTTCCTAAGCGTCGCATTCGATAAAACTCGAACAAATCATTCATAACGAAGAAAGAAAAAGGAAACAAAGAGTCAGATCATACATAAATCAAGTTTTGATAAATAAGAAGATGAGTAAGATAGACTGACAAAAGTCAATTTCTGATTCGTAACGTATATCGATGCGCTTTTCAACTCGAAACATAATACAATGTCATAATTTCAATCTTCATCGAGATTTGCACCTGTGTCTTTGCTCTTGACGCTTATGAATTTACCTTGTCAACTCGCAATCGATCATTAACATTTTTCGGTTCATCAAAAAATCATCTCAAGTATTTTTTTTCGAATGAACCTTTGTCCACATGTATGAATCACATAAAAAATGAGTATGAGTAAATAAAAGAAATGATCCATGCAAACGTGTTGAACGTAATACGTTTATGTGCGTGCGTGTGTAATATTATTTGATATAGAATAAATATAGGAGAAAAGCTGAGCACACAGACGAGGCAAAAAGAACTTCCACTAGTTCTGTTGTCTGCCTTGAACACACATATATGAGCGAACTGAAAAAAAAGAAAAAATAACAGACACAAGATCGACTTCCGACAAGTTGGTTGGTGTTCTGTACTGTGGAGAGGCTTCGCAGTAAAACAACACTAACCCAAGTATTCTGCGAGACGTATTATCAGCCACGCATGAAATGCACCGAGCATTTTCTGAAAAACTTGATGTTTTTCCAACTTTACTGCCAATGCTCAGATTTTTATTTTTCGCCATTAAGTATTATTTCTCAGATAAATTATTACATTTATAATAGTTGCGATAATTTTAACGTTGGTTTTTATCATCGGCATTCATAATGAATGATTATGGCCGCAGTTAAAACGAAAACAATTTATAAAAAAATAAATAAATAAAGAACTACTACAACTAGATATCGATGCTACAATATATATGTAACTAAACATTTATTCGAGTTTATCTTGTATTTTTTTCTCATATTATCAAAAATAATCGTTAAAACGCTCGATTCTGCGATGTGCTGCGCAATATACTCGTATATACAAAGAAAAAAAAACCAAAAAGACAATGACGAGAATAATAAAAAATTTAAGGTAATTATCTCGCTCACCCCGATTTGCACTGCATTAGCAACGTCCTATTATAACAAATATTTATGTAGAATCCGTTGACACAGTGCAACGTGATTAACGGTCAATCGCATCTTCAATGCTCAGTTCTAAGAAGGAAATGTATCGCATCGGTACTTTTTTCTACACGATTACGTTAGTATTAATTTGAATACTCGATCAAGTATTATTAGTAGGAAAAACAAATCTCAATAATTTACATTGGTAATACGAGTCGTCCGATTTGAAGTCAAAATAAAAGGACAAAAAATATGAACGACGACGTGCATAATCCATGTAGTATAAGTAGCAGAATTGCTAAATGTAAAAAAGTGTCTCGGCGCGGAAAGTCACGGACTACAACGATAAAGCCAGAAGAAGTGATTACGCGATACTTTATATTCCGGCTGTGCGATCTGCTAGTGAATGTCGATTCTCGCACTGCACTTGACTCGGCACAAGTGCAAATGTACAAGGCGTTCGAGTAAGCGCAGATCTCAGTGGAGTAGCGGCAGAAAGAAACGGCGAAAAAAATAGAGAAGAAAGAAAACGAAGCGGGTCAATGTTACACGACCAAATTGGATCGTTCTGTTGGGAGACTTGTATACACCTTCCCGGTCTGTCGTTGCAGTAGCTTACAGTCAATGATTCAGGCGTCGTTAAAGCTCCATATTTTTCCCGATACGCGACACGATTGTTGGCGCAAGCAAGCGAGCGATATAATTGTCTTTGATGGCGATACTCTCTTTGTCTTTTTCTCGGCTGCAGTACGTCGCACAAAGTCAGGGGCAGAAAGAGCACAGATTGATAGCTAGTCATTATTTAATGCGGAATACATCCTTCGTTGGAAAGTATCTCATATTGGGTGCCAGTTCAAGGAGAAACAGATTTTCATCCCATGTTGTTGCGCTCGCTAATTTTCAGCCGTTCCGAAATAAATATAAATCAGCTTTGAGCGCGCGTGCAGTCTGCAATCATCGGCACGTACACGGCGCGCCACTACATCTACCCAAACAAGACAATGGTGTTCTGCTCTGTACCTATATATACGTGCACGCCTGCGAGCTTCCTGTCGACTTTGCTACTGCTCGACTGGTGTGGCTAAGCGAGTACAATGCATGTGTGCTCGTGGGTGCGTGTGCACGAGCAAGATGCTTCACAAATCCTCAAGTATCGTCAGCTTTCCCGGATTCTTTCGTCCACGAAGCCGGCAAATTATCAGCAAAATTGCATCCGCACGGGCGCAGTTTGCACAGACAACACACAAACGCAGCTAACCGAAAGCACAGCAGATAAAAACGATATTTCTCGTCGCACCGATGATATTTTTATATATTCACTGCACAAGGACACTGCACACCGAAGGGGGGAAGGGGGAGGGGGCTAGGATGCACTTTGGGTGGTGCACCGGCGAGAGACGAAGCCGGCGTATAGGCTGACTCTCTGCAAGGAAGAAACCGAAGAGTCACACGCAGCCGATCGGCGAGCGGTTACTTGCTGACTGACTCGCGACATGAGCAGCAGCACAGGCTACTCCGCACTCGGCTCTCGCACACGCTCACGTTCGCCACTCTCGTCTCTTCGTGCATATATGTGAATGCTGTGTAAGTGTGTGCGCGACATATACACGCGACTGTTGGCGCGAGCTCGAACTGCGCAGCCGCCCGATCGCTGCTTCTACCCACTCTACTGAATACTGATAGCTACAAGTATATATGTTATTGCCTGCTTGCCTGCCGGAGCTATAATAACAAGCGACTCGAGTCTCTTTAGCTTGGCTGCGCCATTGCATCGCGACAAACTGTACCGAACTTATATAGTCGACAAAATCAACGAATAGCCTACTACGCGTGGGTATGTTTTTTTATCATTGGCCAGTTTGTTCCATGCGTTAAAGAAAAAAGTCATCTCAAAATCCACAGGCTGTTTCATTTCGACTTGGAATCGTAAGTCCTAAGCGCATGTACTTGATATCTTTGAAATGAGCTCGCTAAATACACCATTTAGTTGATGCTGGATATGCAGTCGGGTAATAACAGACGATTGCGGCAGCCATTCAATACTCTGAAATTTTGCTAAAAATTGCCTTGCGATCGACGTGACTAAAAGTAATAATCCGTGTGCCAGCGTTATTACATACAGTCGGGTGAAAATTGAGCGGCAACGGCAGTGGCAGCGGTGCTGGATTTTAAAAATAAACTCTTCTCCGTCGCTTTGGCACGAAACTAACGAGCTGTCCGTACAGATCGCGCTTCCTTGCAGTTGTAGGCGCGCTATTGTCCGCTATACATACATTTTTTTGTATGTATAATACGTGTGTGACACTCTGGCAACGCGTGCACAAACGTATCATCACTTGGAACAGTACTCGGTCAGTCACTCGGCTTGTCATGTCGCTACGTATACACACTCACAAAACTATACGCGCACATATGCACCAAGTGTGCAAATACGGCATTTTAAGCGTATGCTGTTAGCTGCCTTAACCTGTTGAGTCAACCAAGAGCTACTGAGCAAACAAGATCATCATCGCTCGAGTGTCGGTCCTCGGGCTAAGTAACAATAAACTGCCTAGTTTATGCATAATATATTCGCATTTTAATTTTTCCGCAGTACCTACATGACGACGAACGAGATCGGCGGAATGAGCTCGCGGCCAATCAGAGAGTATTCAACGAAGCTACGATCACGACAACTTCCAACTTATACCGATCCAAGGGCTTGTGCGATTATCACAGTTTTTCTTCCATACATTGCATAGGTCCTTCTATCAGCATCTGCCACGAGTTGCCTGTGGAACTCTGACATATCTCGGCGAGCAAATAACCAGAGAGAAGGAGCGATATTCATATTAGGATTACTTCTATGCATCCACTCCTAGAGACAACGGAGAGTATGTTTTTCTAAACTCGTCTATTTTCTTGTGCCTTATTGATATCATTACTACTATAGTTATTATTATATGCGCATCAAAATGATCGTAACTATTTTATTATGCTATTATAACCGCATTTTGATACAATTCCATGTTTTAATTTTTAATTTGATCGAAAATGTCCTCACTTCCACAACAGTGGTCGGACTGTTCAATCTGTTCAATGAATCGAAACGCAAAATTTCATTGCTTTCATTGCAGCTGACCCTTGAGACAGTGCCTACTATGAGTACCTCTTTCTACCCTACTATAAGAAGCACTTAATTTTACTATCTTATAGCCTTATAACTGCGAACAAAATCTTTCAAGTCCGAATAAAATTGATAAATTTTAATTCGCCTATCGAAAAATTTTAACCCACTATGGGCCAAGAACAAGTTAGTTGTTAGTTAATACTACGGTGTACGTCAGCCATACACGGTTAGAAATAAACTCGTAGCCATAACCATCGTTGTCGGAGACATGAGAAAAATTTTCTGTTCCAACTTGTAGGGTAGTACAAGCGCAACAAATTTATATTATAATTTAGCAAGTAGATAAAATCTATAATTGATAGCTTTAAATAATATGACCAATGTTGATAGCAGGTGCCAACTAAAACGTGAAATCCGTCGTACAATATATTATATGCAGACTCCTTCTGGCGTACGTTATCTCTAAAGGGAAGGCTCGACTATTATAAACAATGTTCATTCATTTACTTGCTTGCTAGCTCGCACGCGCGCGTGTGTGTTCATGTGTGGAAGCAGCCGCAGAAAATCCACACGCCTATTTTTATTACTTCCCGCACATAGAGAGAAAGTTCGACTGTATCAAAGATTGTTTTAGGGTCCGCATAACGATTAAAGAAAGGAGTCGGCTAGTAACGCAGCTTTAGTAAAAAAACTTGTCATTTTGGAAAAAATTTAGTAAAAGCTAGGAAGCTTCTGTGGGAAGCAACTGTACAATTACGTCAAATTATGAGATTTGAAAATGAAACTAACAAGGAGACCAACCCAACTCCAGGTTATGGATTTGCTCCAAAATTTTTTTGGGTATATAGAAGTACTTAACCCATTAACGACCAAAATGCTTGATTGTTTTGTTGGATTTCGCAGCGATTTTTTTTGTAGTTTTAGACTTCAAAACAATTTGGCACATACCTATTTCTATGTAAAATTTAATGCCCTTTCAGAAACGGAGCTCAAAATTTTGATTTTTGGAGTAATAAAAAAGTTATAGCTACTTAAACAAAAAAAAACGTAAAAACTTTTGCAAAAAATCAAGTTTTCGATTTTTTTTCGCCGTGTTACCTTTGCGGAATCACGATATAAATATGATCAGGGGTGATCACGACTATCAAAGTATCTCAGGGAATTTTTACGTAATTTTCGAACCACTTTTCACATTTTTATTTTGTGCACTTTTTCTCTAAACTCAATAGTTTTCGAGTAAAAAAGCAGTTATGTTTTATAAGAATATGAGTTATTTTTTGTTCGAAGGAATGGTTCGAAAATTCCATAAAAATTCCCTGGGATACTTTGATAGTCGTGATCACCTCTGATCATGTTTATATCGTGATTCCTTAACGGTAACATGGCGAAAAAAAATCGAAAACTTGATTTTTGGCAAAAATGTATACATTTTTTTTTGTTTAAGTAGCTATAACTTTTTTATTACGCAAAAAATTTAAATTTTCAGCCCAGTTTCTGAAAGGGCATTAAATTTTACATCGAAATAGGTCCATGTGAAATTTTTTTAAGGCCTAAAACTACAAAAAATCGCGGCGAAAACCAACAAAAAATCAAGCATTTTGGTCGTTAATGGGTTAAACAAAAAAATGCAAAGAACAAGTCTTACAATTTTTCAAAGAATCTGTCTGAACTATTTGCGGATTTTTTAAAACCGTCTATCACGTATTTTTAGAGACTTATAGTTTACATTTTTCTTAGGGGCTTCAGAGACCTCTGAAAATAGGTGATGGACGGTTTTAAAAATTCTGAAAAAATTCAGACAGATTCTTTGAAAAATTTTAAGACTTTTTTGTTCTTTGAATTTTTTGTTTAAGTGCTTCTATATCGATATAGAAAATAACAAAGATTTTTTTATAATGTGGGAAGTTCTCTACAAAATGGGCCCTAAGGCCCATGAGATTAAACTAAATACAGGGAGCTTCAGTATTGGATACCAGGAGACCACAAAAATTTTTTGGAGCAAATCCATGACCCGTAGTTTGGGTGGTCTACTTGTAAGTTTAGTTTAAGTCTAAATTCCATGACAAATAATAACTTTTCTAAAAATGCATCTAACTTATTTAATTGATAAATTTCATTTTGTTGAGAGTATAAAAATAAACCGTATAAAACTTATACGTATATTGGACACATATGACAATTACAAATATGTTTTATAAAACATACAATAAAAAAGATACTTTTAATATTTGAATTATTATTATAAAATTTCATAAAGTTTCGTGAGAACAAGCAATAACTCAAATTTTTCTGGGACAAAGATATTTTGACGTATTAATTAATCAGCATCACACGCTTGAAATGGCAAATAGCTTTCGCATCGTGTAGTCGATTATAAAGCACACAGGATGCGCGTAAATACATACTCACTCCTAAAACAGGCCAGGGTTCCTTATTTTTCTCTCTCTCTCTCTCTCTTGCTCCCGATAATTCCATTGAAATGTACTTTCGAATGCATTCGTAGCGATTCATTATATTGTCTTACCCTAGCTCCGTGTACATGTAAAGAGGACTCGGAGTCCCTATTGGAAGTCGACTGTTAAAATAGGATACCTCCTTGACATCGCGAGGCTAGTGCCTTGACAGTGAGATACTTTACAAGAAAATAAAGTATGTAATCGACTCAAGTTGCGAAAGTTGTACAGAGGTGACGAATCTTTTTTCTTTGGTTTTTGTACGACCAGAGCTTCTAACGGCTTCTGTTGATCTTCAGATAAAGAGATGATATGTGAAATGCTTACTACCTGCAATATACGTTTGAAAATCATACTAGAACAAATCAGAACGTATTTCGACTGCACTTTAATTAAAGTACAAGGGACTGAGTACGTGGGCTGCCAATTCGACACATTTTAATAGCATTAGCCATTTTGTTTTTGTGCAAAACGTGTTTGACCAATCCGTGGATGACTGTATGACTTTTAAAAAGTATTATTTCACGATATTTATTTATCACTAACTGTCCTCATCCCAAGTAAATTGAAAAAAAACCGCTGCCAATGTATTGGCAAGTAGCTTCCTCATACTTTTTTTTTAACTTAAAAATAATTTGGTAATATTAATATCATCTTTTCTAATTTTTTCAGAAAACAGTTTCTATTATAAATTATTTCTCAAACAAACGATACGAAAAAGAAAGAAAAAAAAAATATTAAATCGAAAAAATATATAGAAACGTGACGAGGAATAATAAATCCACACGTATCCATTAACCAAACGTGGCTGGGTATTCATTATCCGAGACAAATAATCAACGCCCACTGCATCTAAATAAAAGCAGTATTTGATTAACAAGATGCTAAATTTACAGTGATTATTCTCTGATTTTTACACTAAAAATATCCTAGAGCGTTGGTGCGTTTATAAATACTAACAACTCGACACATGTTTACGAATCATAACTTTATGTTACGCAAGCTCGGAACAAGACTGGCAACATGTAAATTTCGAAATCAAACCGACAGTTCTTCGATAAATAATAGGGCCGAGCTCGAGTACGATATGATTCACCAATGACATACGTTAACGAAATTTGTGTCATGATATGAAAAATATTTGAAAAATATATCTCTTCGATAAATAACATTTAGACTATTGATTTTGAAAGTGTTTTCTAAACTTGCAATTTACCTTTTTTATTAAAAAAAATAAATAAGACTAGCAAAGCACAACATCAATATTATTATAATTCGGAATTTTGATTTTAACATTTATGATATAGACTTTGCGTGCAGTCACTGGATTGGCACCATTGTAATTAATTTTCATTTTTTTGTATACATACAACTTTATTGTTTAGCGAATGTACTTATTGTCCAGAATGGGCAGATTCTATTATAAACTCGCTGAATCAAAAAACTTATAATTAGTTTAAAATTTGTAGGAAACAGCTGGACGATTTTAAACAAAATTTTTTTAATTTAACTATTAAATTATTTAAACTTTATTAAAATTTGTCTAAAAATAACTAGATTAGTGAATGAAAATAAAGATGAAAATATGTGAAAGAAAAAAATTAAAAATACAATAAAAGTGTATTTGTATATCACGAGGTATCTGAAAGGTACGGCAGACCAACCAGAGCATAAGAGGTGATATCTTACTCTTCGAGAAAAACTTTAGCATCTACTAACCAGTAAGAGGTTTAGTACATGACTCTAGTCTCGATTTGATAGAAAAATAGGCTCCCACATGCAACGTGCTATTAAAACGCGCGACGCTGGGATCGAACTATGATTCTTGAGGATGTCAGGCAAGACGCTTACCGACTGAACCATAGACGTGGTATTATAGTGTTCGAGTTAGCAGTGTGGTAAATGTATAGATTGGGTCTTCGTTTTGTGATAGAAAAAGAGAGAGGAAGCATGTCGTATGAGTGAACGTTCGATTGTAATCGTTCTGCATATATATAAATTGAATGAAGAGTGCCGAAGCAGACCTCAGGCGACTAATTCGGACTTTATTTTCTATTCATACAAGAAACTTTTATATGTGGATGGAATCGAGTCGTGTTTTGGCATTTTTAGAGTTTGCTTGCATAGCACGAGTTCGCCTTCTTGAGAACTGGTATAAACGATTTTGCAACTCGACCTTTATTTATCGCTTGTTCTAGGCAAGACATAATACATGCTCTCGCTCTCTAAGCCTTTTAGTTTTGTTATTTAATCGCATCTCGGGACGAATGGAGAGAGAGAGAGAGAGAGAGAGGAGAGAGAGAGAGAAGAGAGAGAAGAAAAATATGAAGCAAAGCATTAAAATCAACAAATTCGATTTTTTCGTTGGCCGTTAACAGCTAATGACATAATGAAAAGTTGATAAAATAATTTAATAATTGCAACTCAGTAAAGTGACTGTATGTATAATATATGATGCAAGGCTCACGTGATCGAATTCAGTGAGTATTAGCGTGTTAAAAGCCAGTGATGAGACACTTACCTGAAACAGAAAAAAAGACCGTAATTAGCTAATGTAAGTTTTTAGAAAAATTCAATAAATCATTCAACTATACAATATTTTTTTCGAACTGAGATAAAATAAAAATGTATTTAAAGGGTATTTAACAGTACAAACTGGGCATTGTAAACCTAAAAGTGTATTAATCATAAATGTCTATATCTCACTCGCTCTGCGGCCTACAGACGCACAGGCACTTTGCCCTTTAGCAGGCAATAGAAGATGTGAATGAGCACGAGGCACGTGAACAAATTAGTATGGTTTGACATTGATAACAACAAGAGAGAGAGAGAGAGAGGGAGAGCTATATCAAAACTGGTTCATACCATCTACGCCAATTTGTCCGTCAAGCCGATGTTGTGCTGCCTCGCGAAAGCATAACACAAAAGGAAACGAGTAAGCTGTGAGACTGCAGGTCATGAAGCGCTATGCTGGCAAGCATGTGCATGTATACTCACCGGTTATAGCCTCCGCCTGGCCACACACTTGAAAGTATATATATATATATATATAATATATTATATATATATATAGCGAGGGCTCGAGATAGCTTCCTCTCCCGCAAGCAAAGTACATACAGCTGCAACGTATAACAAAATTTCCTCCGGCGAAGCGAGTAGCCCTAGATCGTCTCTCTGAGTCCGCGCGCATGTGTGTTTTGTAGTATGAGAGAGAAAGAGAAAAATTCTGTGTTTTATTTTCAGGGTTATCCGTATTCTCTGCTGGAGCTTTATCGTTAGTATCTCGTGTGCATGGACCGTCTCTCTGTCTCTCTTTCATATATAAATAAAGTGCATATATTTTGCCAGACACTCTGTGTGGAGATTCGTCGTAAAACTGCGCCAAGAGTGTACGAGTGTTTCGACAGATTGCACGACAAATTATATCGATCGGCAAATATTGAAACGTTTTGTTTTTTTGTTAGTCAGCTGTAGCGCGAGGTTTTACAATGGGACAAAATGACGATGCAGCTTAACTGACACTGTCTGTAGAGAGTTATAAGCACTGTTCAGTCGACCATGCCAAATGACTTTCTATATACACAAGTTGTAGGCATTTATATGGATGTGGGACCTTCATAGATACATCTCGAGGGCGAAGGTAGCGTTTCCGCCCTGGTACATAGTCGGGGCGTCACAATGTTCCGAGAAAATCATCTTGTAGTCTGCTCTAATGGCTCAAAAGTATGTGTATTGAATAGGTGACTATTGAAAAAAATTACATTCATGTTTGTTGTCGAACGTATTTTTTCAACATAATACGGTATTGTATATTATTCCTAATGTATTTTTCGATGCTGAATCAATTTTTGATAGTTTCCTGAGTCAAAAATAGGATGTATTCAGAAATTGATATTGTTTTAACGAAAAATACGTTATTTTTACCAATTTTTTTCAATATTTAATGGAATTTTCTAGTATTTTTCCAATTTTTACAAACTAACTCATGTTTTCGGCTACCTTACCTTATTTTGGAACTTTCTCAGAGGTAAATATTATCTAAGTTGAGAGCTGGAAGATATTAATCAATTAATGGCTGGCAATCTCCATTTTTTTGATGATTTTTGAATTTTTTTCTCAAGAAATCACCGAATAATCAAGAGTCTCAGTAAGTCCGTTTTGGTGCAAATTTTTTTTAATCTTAAAGTTATATAATTTGATCATAGATAGACCGATTTATTCATTAATTATCTTCTATAAAGTAGGGATTATTTTCTTCTTCTGTTCTCAAGCTCTATAAGATGTAAGCGGTACAGCAGTACAGATGGGGACCAAAGCGACGAAGCAACATCCGTGACCCAAGAGAGCGGGAGCGATACCCTCGGCTCGAGATTCTAATTCCTACATACGTGTGTATAGTCGACTGCTTTGCGCTGCTGTTGCGAGCTCGACTTGGTTTGACACTGCTCCATTTATAGAGACTTGAAATGGACGCACATGCATACAGACTCGCACACACATGCAAGTATACGAGAGACTCACCCATTAGACACGGAGTCACAGCAGCGGCGCACGATCATTCGATTACAAGACATCCTGATCGTTATCTAATACTCGACATATACACGACACACATATAAACACAGGCGCGCGGGTAGCCCATAGTACGCGAGTTGGCCCTTTTATCGCCCGCTTCCAGCTGATTCTCACGCACCGTAACAGGCTCCCGCACACACGGCATAACTTTATGTACATATGTGCACAAGTTCCAAGCAACGCTTACATGCGACCCGGACTCTTTTGTCTTTCTATCATGCAGCTTGTGTGTGATACGCTCAATGTGCATATTACATACAGGCTTGTAAACTCAAATGATGTATGGCGATCCTTTTGCACGGACTCTTAGAAAATTCGTTTCTGTACGCACCACACCGTCCCTCAGCTGAATTACATACTCATTATTATTATTTTTCTCGATGTTCGCGTTAACTAAGCATGTGTCATGCATCCATTGTAACGCGAGAGTAAACTCGGCATTAAGCCGCGAGCGCGAAGACGACGAAAAGTCGCAGCGCGAGGCTCGACGTGCAAGAGGCACGACGAGCAGACGACAGCAACGAGCACGCGGCCGATCGAGAGCCGATAATCGATGCGAGAGAGATGCGACACTTCTTGTCCTTGTACGCGCGCGAACAGTCGCAACGACCTTCCGTCTTACTTTGACCTGCTGTGGTGTGTGAATTTGACGAGCGATATCCAGTGAGTGCCTTGCGATTACGAACGAGATTTGACGACCCTTTACTCGAAGGCCCTCACCTGGTAAATAGATACTCGTCCTGTAGACGACCCCGAATTGATCTCCCGCCACTTGGACTTGTGCACGAGTCCTCGCTGCAATCAACGAGACACCGACAAGTAAGCGAACACACACACTATATATATTGTAAACTGCGAGCGAGCGATCCCCACACTTCGTATAAATTATTAAATTTAGCTTTTGGTGAATAAATATTTATCTTATTTTCTTTTTAACTTAAAAAACGCGAGTCATTATTTATTTGCTACGCAACAACCCCTCGCATTAACAATTTCAGCTACTCGGCGAGCAAGGAACTCGTCGAGCCACGACACACAGGATCGACCACTAGATGAACACAGCTCGTCGAGACAATAACTCGACGAGCATTTATTTATGTAATTCGGACATTCATTTTGCTCGAGCTAGCCAGCTCATATTCGAGTCATTCCCGGTTACACCATATATATATATATATATATATATATACTAGGGGGGCTCCGCCCCCCTGCTCGCTCCGCTCGCCAACCCCCCATGGTTAAAAAAAACGAATAAAATATTATTATATAGTTTTGAATACGTAGTTATTTAAAAATTTTTTATTATTATTATTATTTAGGTGCTTATATCGTTTCCACACCACCTATGAAAGAAGTTCATTTATGGTACATTTAACGCTAATATTTTTCGCCATAAAATGATAGTGTTTAAATGTACAAAATGAACTCTATTCAAGAGGTAGATATATCGGCGCGTTTTTTTTAAGTGGTTCCCCATAAATTTTCTTTTATTGTTATTGTCCGTCATTTTCTAACATTTTGAAAATATGGTAGTTAAATTCAATAAATTGTGACAATAAGCAAATGAAAAAAACTTTATATGTTTAGAAATTTTATAATTTAAATTTATATGATAATATGGTAAAATTTAAACAATAATCGTTTGATCTGTTCATTATCGTATGTTAGTGCATTGTGTTGATTGGTCTATTGTTACCGTAAATTAAATTTATCGATGCATTTCTTAGTTAATTTTTTGGTTTTTTTTTAATTTTTTTCGAACTGAGATTAATCTTTTTTAAATTATCACATAAATTTTCTAAAGTATCGGGTTTTAAATCTTCCAAATAATTATTATATTTGTCTTCATATTCCAAATAGTCATCTACTAAATATTGATCCATTTGGAATCTAAATTTAAAAATTGAAAAGAATATATAATTCGAAAACGTCTAATAAATTAAAGGAAATTATTATTCATCCGAAATGTGTTTATAAAATTGTTTATCACTGTTCACGAAAATAATGTTAAGTTAAGATTTTTTAATTTTATTGTATCAAGGTTAAAAAATCGTATGCTAAAAATAAAAATTTCGTACACGTATTCTTTCTGAATTGTTAAATCCTATAAATAGAAGTATATGCTGTAGAAGTATATGCATATGATAATAAGTATATACTAATATAAGTATATGCATATTTAAGAATCATTGTTTTAAAAATTTTGTTTGTTAATACATTGATGTTTGAAAGATTGCGAACAAAAATGTTAGGAATATGATCAGTGTTAACGGGGAAAGGTAATTTAAAGCTACATTTACAAAAAATATATTAAAAATGAAGATAGAAATTTTTTTGGATTATACAGAAAATCCTCTTTTGTCCATTTTCTTTCCAAATTTTTTTACTCAGAAATATAAAAATTGAGGTCTTAGTCACCATAGAACATTCCTTGATTAAGCAAGCCTCCAGTTCTGAGAGGTATACCTGTGCTGTAGGATCTAGCTGGAACTGTTGATTCAATCATGGTCTTGGGGTCTTATATTGTTTTTATTTTTGTGGTTACAAACGCAAGCACTTTCAGATTTTTCTAATAAGTTGTACCTAATTTGCTAGCCGCATATACACATTTATTTTTTAATATCATTGAACTACGATTCTGCTAGGTATATAGCCTGGAAAAAATACAAATTTTTTCTAATACCTATTAAAGTGCTCGCGTTTGTAGCTATTCTTGAGTACAAAAACTTCTGAAAGTTTAAACTCAATTTTTCAAACGGTTCATATAGAAATGTATGGAAACAGCAGTTTTGAGATTCGACTTTGAACATAACCTCAAAGCTGCAGTAACTCAAAAATCGATTTTTCAAATGTAACCCCTATTTTTTATTGCAGATTTGAAAACAGCGGAAAATTTCTCGTCAAAACGTATGTTTTGTTTTTTTTTCGAGGTCATGTAAAGGGCGTTACAGATGCAAATAAAATTCCAATTTAAGCTAAAATTGAGTTCGAGTAAGGGCTTTTCTTCTAAATGTACCGCCTCCAAAATGATCATAAAAAAAATATATATATACAGTTGAACGTGAAATTTTTCGCTCGTTTCAAATCTGTTATAAAAAATTAGGGTCACCACGCGAATAATCGATGTTTGGTTCACCGTAGCGTATAGGTTATGTTCAAGGTCATATGTAAGGTCACTATTGAAAAGAGCGGAAAATTTTACGTGAAAATATGTATTTTGCTATTTTTGTCAAGGTCATTTTGGAGGCTGTACAATTAGAAAAAAAGCCTTTACTTAAGCTTGATTCTAAGTTAAATTGGGATTTTATTTGCGTCTGTAACGCCCTTAAAATCACCTCCAAAAAAAACAAAACAAACATTTTGACGTGAAATTTTCCGCTCTTTTCAAATCTGTTACAAAAAATGGGGGTCACATTTGAAAAAACGATTTTTGAGTTACTGCAGCATTGAGGTTATGTTCAAGGTCGAATCTGAGGTCACCATTGGATTGTCCGTGAAAAAATACGTCGGATGTAGGGTTATCGATTTTTTTCCCCGTTTATTTTGACCGCTTTTCAGAGGTTTCCATACTTTTGGGACACCCTGTATATGAAACAGTCATTGAATTTTCAGTTACTATTCAATTTGAATTCAATTTGAATTTTTCATCGAATTGTACTCATGAGGATAATGTTCAATTATCCCAGAGAGCCACACAAAGTCAAAAGTGCCAATTCATTGTTCAAACGGTTCACATAGAAAGTTATGAAAACAGAGCATTTAGAGATGAAACATAAATGGCCAAGAGTTGAAAATAACAAAAATACACTAATATATGGTATTTTCATAATGTTATTTTCACGTCACTGAGGCTGTTAAAAATTTTTTGAACAATAAAAAACAGTAATGACATTTGATTTTCAACAAATTGGACCGATGAGGACAATGTTCAATTATCCTAGAGAGCCACACAAAGTCAAATGCGTCAATTTAATTACTACATTTTATAATTTGTACTAAAATGTTAGTATATGCTAATGTAGTTTTTATGTAGACCAAATTTAATGAATTATTATTTGATATTACTGAAAACTATATTTTTGGTGTGACATTAGCATATGTATGGACAATAGAATTTCAAAAACGGGTCCTTCCACATGCTCATTTAATATTAACTTTACGACCTGATAATGATTTGAAAAATATTGAAAAACTTGACTCGTATATATCAGCTGAAATTCCTTCAAAATCTCATGATCCGGAACTATACCAATGTGTGACAAAATTAATGTTACATGGACCTCATCATAACAAATCATCATGCAATAATAAAAATGGAAAAATTTGTAAAAAAAATTTTCCAAAATCTTTCAGAGATTCTACAACTTTTCAAAAAAACGGTTATCCTTTATATAGAAGAAGAGACAATAGTAATGAAGAGCATTTTCAATTCAATAAAGTTATAAAAAAAATGGTACCTGTAGACAATTCTATGGTTCTTCCGTACAATTCTTTTTTATTAAAAAAATATAAATATCACATTAACATTGAGTATTGTGCATCGATAAATAGTATCAAATACATATTTAACTATATTCACAAAGGTGGAGACAGAGCATCTTGTAAAATTCAAAGAAAAGATAAATCATAAATTATAGATGAAATCAATAATTTTATTGATGGAAGATATCTTAGCCCAATGGAGGCAGCCTAGCGTTTACAAGAATATCCTATTTGTGGTAGAAGCCATAAAGCTGTAAATTTAGCAGTACATTTAGACAATCAACAAAATTGTGTTTTTGATCCATCATCTATAAATTACGAAATGGAAAAATCTATATACAAATATGATACTACATTAACAGCATGGTTTGAATTAAATAAAATTGATGAAAAGGCCAAAAAGATTAAGTACGTTAATATTCCAGAACATTACATTGGGCCGGGAGGATCAGGAAAAACATTTTTATATAAAACTATCATATTTATTATTTATCTTTGGGAAAAAAAATTTTATCAATGGCTTGGACTGGCATTGCATCAATTTTATCACCTAAAGGAATGATAAGTCATAAAACTTTCAATTTACCTTTAAATTTGGATCAAGTTGAAAGCATTCGTTTTAAATCAAAAACAGAAAAACAAAGACTATATCAAGCGGACATTATAATATAGGATGAAGCATCAATGATACCGAAAAAAGCGTTAGAAATTGTAGATTTAACTCTTAGAGATCTCACTGATAAAAACGAACCTTTTGGTGGTAAAAAAATTGTATTAGATGGGGATTTTCGTCAAATTCTTCCTGTAATTAAACATAGTAATCCACAAACTATAATAGAAGAAAGTATAAAATGTTCGCATTTGTAGTCATTGTTTCATATAGAAAAATTAAAAACTAATATGAGAGCAAGAGAAAAAAAATTCATTTCTTTACTGCTCAACATAGGTAAAGGAAAAATTGAAACATTTGAAATACCACCAATTTGGGTGACTGGAGACGTGTGTACAAAAATATATGGTAAAATAGATTTTGAACAAAAATTAAATAAAGTTATTTTGGCGTCTCATAATGAGGATGTTACAAATCTCAATAACAGAATATTCAACATGATGCCAAATGATGTCCATACTTATTACAGTACTAATTATGCAACTTATAAATGTTCTGATCAATGCGATGATGACATTGAATTAAAATGGCCTATCGAAGTTATAAACAGCGTTACTGATGGGTTACCTCCACATGAACTGAAATTAAAAATTAATTGTATCATTATGTTAATTCGAAATTTAAGTGTAAATGATGGTCTGTGAAACGGAACACGATTGAAAATTGCACAATTATATGAATACAATATAAAAGCAGAAATTCTAACAGGAGAAAAAGTTGGAAATGAAGTTTTCATTCCAAAAATTACATTAAAAACAGACGAAAGTTCCGATTATCCTTTCATAGCTTACAGAAAACAATTCCCAATAATATTAGCTTTTGCTATGACCATTAACAAATCACAAGGTCAAAGTTTTGACGAAGTAGGCTTATACATTAATAGACCATTATTTTCTCATGGACAATTATATGTTGCCCTATCTCGGTGTAAAAATTATGATAGAATTTTTATTCAAAATGATTCTGAAAACTGCGATATTATTGAAAATGTTGTATGGAGAGAAATTTTTAAGTTGTAACTGAAATAGAAAAAAATTAAACAGTACGTCATTTTACAATACAATATATATACAAAACTTTTTAGTCTGCTAACAAAACGACTGCACAAAAAAATATAAAAAATAAAATTACAGATATTCAATTTGATGCTTGAATTATCTTTATGAGGACAAAAATGTGTCATCTCGCTAATAACAGAAAATTCAGTAGTGCTTATGTTCTTAATGTGATATCGAAAGGTACTTTACATAGTACACTACATCATAACTGCCTCAGTTTGCTAATATAGCGGCTATACAAAATTAATAAACTAAATTAGACAAAACTTCAGTCTGCTAATAAAGCGACTAAAAAAAAAAAACTGTTTCAGTCAGCTAATACATCGACAACAAAAAAATTAATAACATACATTATACAATACTTCAACACACATTTTTTGTCCAGCAAGATAATTTAATTTTCGAAAAAAGATTATCGCATAAAAAAACCTTTTCGAAAGTGGATTTTAAGTTATTTTTATAATAATATTATATTTTTTTTCTAAACAAAAACATAGTACAGGACCAAAAAAAATATAATTTTTATTATGAAAATAAATTAAGGGAAACCACATTAAAAAAAACGCGCCGATATATCTACCTCTTGAATATTGTTATCACAGGTTAAACTCAACGCTACAATTTTATGGCGAAAAAAAATAGCGTAGAATAAAACTTGAATTAACATTATTCATAGGTGGTGTGGAAACGATATATAACTGTTACTTATTATTACCTTAAAGTGCATTGATACGAATGCAGTTATTATAGGTTTAACCTTTTTGAATTAATTTATAAATTTAAATTTTGGGTACAAAAAAAAAGAGGAGCAAATGAGAGTATTGAGGAGGTATAGGAGGAGGGTAGGAGGAGGATAAAAAAATGAGGAGGAATTGAGGAGGTATAGGTGGAGGTAAGGAGGAGGAATAATGAGGAAAGAGAGGATCACGGAGGTACGGGAGAGGATCACGTGAGGAGCAACTATATGAGGTTCAAAAAAACACGTAAAAACAACACTTTAGAGGCCAAAAACACGGGAAAGGTATTTTTCCAAATGAGGAGTATTGAGGAGGAGGCTGAGGAGGTATACCGATAGTTGGCAAAAAAATTTTTTTCCTTAGTACTATATACATATAGGCAGATATATATACCTATAGGCGTATGTGCGTGCACGTGCTTGATCGAGCGATCAATTATTATCATTATTATCTCCCAGCCAAGGTATATGCGTCGACGTGGATTGTCCTGTCACTAGTGCTTAATTTTTTATGTAGCAAGAATAATGTTGACGGATGTTTTTGTTTGTTAGATTTAAAACGGCCTGCATCTCTTTTTCTAACAGTACATGTGCATAATTGAGTTTACGAATTTGAGTCGACACTTTCACGATTCATTTATTATCGAATGAAAATCTCACGCACAAATTTGTTCTCCGTTTTTGCAGAAATGACTGTATAATTAAATTACACTGGCGCTTTGAAGATCAATATACTATAATATGTAGTACTACTCTCGATGATGAGAAAATAAATTTCGAACGATTTAGATGTTCGATAAAGTAGCAAAACTTCATCTTTCAGACGCTGTCGAGCTTTGTTTCGATTGCTTAATGTGTACACGAGTGTTTTTACTCCATTTGCTAAATCAATTACTGGTGCTAAACTAACGCGAACTCTTATGCAACTTGCTTTATTCATCTTTGTCTTCAGATCCAACGATCCAGAGCTTGTAGCACAGGTACATACTCGTACCTTTAGGCCACATGAATAAGGAACCGCGAGCTTTATTATGCGTCTAGCAAACGTATATCTCAGATACGTTGAAATATATTATTGTTGTATGTAATAATAGTCTTAATAGCCATTTACATCATATCAATTCACGATTCCTCACGCTAATTAAGCAGCGGCAGCAACGACGACGAAGACGACGAGGGTGCATAGAGACTACGTCCACGATGTCGATGGCTCTAAGATCTCGCATCTGCGATTTTAACGAGGCTATTATCTTCGGCACCATAATGCACGTATATAAATATATGCATAGATACAAACACGAAATTGAATGTTCTCGCCAAGGAGCACACACATTTGCGCCCTCGATTTATTCCCGAATGAACACAATGCTGGCATCGATCATAATGTACAATGGGCGCAGGGCACTCGACTCTCAGCACCTAGAATAAAAACGAAAGAAGAGAGAGAGAGAGAGAGAGACAGACAGACAGACAGAGACAGGTTGTCGTGCTTAATACAATATAAAAACCGCTGCCAATTTATTGGCAAATAGCTTCCTCATAAAAAATGATATTAATGAAGGGGTCTGATTGTTGAAAGATGAATTTGTATTTCATTTTTGTGTACAGAACTATAAAAAATCTTAGAGATTTCTATAATTTTGTAAAAGTTTCCCTTGCTCAATTTCACGCTACGTGTCTCCGTTCAAAGGTACACTGGATCCAGACGTCCGCTTTTGCTCTATAAAGGAGCAAAAATACAACTTTTCATTTTGAGTTCTAACTTTTTTTATATTCCGTGAATTTTTACGATTTTTGTCTTATATTAAAGATTGGCTGCTCCGCTTACACTATACCGATCAAAAAATAAAAATAATAATTCCTTCATTTTTACATGAATAAACGAAAAAAAATTTTTTTTCCAAAAAACCCAATTTACAAAACGATACAATGAAGCATAACTTTTTAACTACTCGGTAGATCATAAAATAAGTTTTTGGGCTTCATGCGACACACAAATCCTTCAAAACAAGCCAAACCACTTCTCGCTGCGTGTCTCCGTTCAAAAGTGACACCAATTCCGATCGCCGCTTTTGCTCTATAACGGAGCAAAAAAGGACTTTTTGTTTTGAGTTCTAACTTTTTTATATTCCCTGAAATATCTACGTTTTTTGGTCTTAAATTAAAGATTGGCTGCTCCCTCTACATTTACCGAAAAAAAGTATACAATTCCTTCATTTATACATAAAAAAAAATTAAAAAAAATTTTTTTTCCAAAAAAACCGAGTTCACAACACGATAAAAAAATCATAACTTTTTAACTACTTGGTGGATCATAAAATATTTTTGACGCTTCATGCGACACAACATCCTTCAAAAAAAGCCGAACCGCTTCTCGATATGTGTCTCCGTTCAAAAGTTACACTGGTTCGCCACAAAAAACGCACGCACACACACACACACACCACCACACACACCACACACACACACACACACACACACACACACACACCACACACACACACACACACACCACACACACACACCACACCACACACCACACACACACACACACACACCCCTGGTGGCCGTTGCCAAGTACCTGTGGCAGATCGAGTACGATCTGAGCGCTGCTATCGAGCTGATCACCAGCAGGAAGAAATGGAGAACATCACCATCACAGTCGGCGACTGCAGCATAAGGTCGTCCCCCTGCATCCGCTACCTGGGCCTACACATCGACTCCAGGCTGAGGTTCGACCAACATCTCCGAATCGTCAGCGAAAAGGCAGCAAGAGTGGCTGGAGCCCTCGTGAAGATCATGCCCAACACCGGTGGGCCCAGAAGTAGCCGACGAGAGCTCTACGCTCGCGTCGTCGACTCTATCCTCCTGTATGGAGCGCCCATCTGGAGATGTGCGACGGAGACGGAGGCCTACATCCGTCAAGCGGAGGCCGTGCATCGACGAGCCTGCCTGCGCGTGATCAGCGGACGACCACACGTCTCCTTCGACGCGACGTACGTGATAGCCGGCGTACCGCCGCTGGCCCTGCTGGTGGACGAGCGAGCGCGAATATACCAGCGCCGCCCGGAGGACCCAAAAGGCCGATGGACACACAGGCTGATTCCAAAGATCGCAGAATGGGCAGAGAGGGGACATGGAGAAGTGGACTACCATCTCATACAACTCCTGTCCGGGCATGGCTACTTCAGAAGCCATAGCCAGCGCTACGATAACACCCTTAGCGCTCTCTGCCCAGCCTGCCCAAGCATGATAGAAGACGCGGAGCATGTGTTTTTTCGCTGCCCGCGATTCCAAGAAGAAAGGGAGAGACTACAACAGGCCCTCCAAGAAGAAATCGAGCCGGAAAACATCACCCGGCTCATGCTCGTGACCGCAGGCAATTGGCTGGTGGTAGCATCCTTCGCGCAAGCAGTCGTCACTAGACTGAGACAAGCGCAAGAGGTGTAAAAAATAAAAATAAAATAATCCGGACGATGCTGTAGGAAAAAGACGAATTCGAAAACGACGCTTCTGGTTCCCGAACCCCTAATCACCGTAAGGTGGACGGGGGATGTACGGAAAAGACACAGATGTAGCAGAGAAGCTCTATAGAGTCCCCACCGAAGTAATGTTTAACGACGGTTCCCGGTGGGGTACTCGTTTCGAAGGGCCACTGGCTGCAGAGTTCACTCTGCCCACGTCCACAAAAAAAAAAAAAAAAACACACACAGACGCCTCGATGGCGCAGTTGGTAAAGGGCAGGCCTCTGCTTGCTGAATCTGAGAGTGTCGTCTAGGGCGTGGGTTCGATCCCCACTGGGGGAAATTTCATTCGTGATTTTTCCCCCGGTGTGGTCGAGCCCGTGCCCGAGGTGGAGCGGGTACCACTCAAAAAGAAGACCCGGGCTACGTCATCAGCCTCCGAAGCGGTAAAAAACCCCGATCACTGTGCGAGCTGGAAGCGAATAGGATAACCATAAGTAGGAGCCCGAGGCGAGGACACACAAGGCTGGCAATAGATGGAGCACAACGCTCCCGTGATGAAGTCTGAAGTCAGAAGCGAGAACCACACTCACAAGAGGGCGCCGGATGCGGGAGCCAAGGCTCCGCTGGCGCGCATGATGGCGCCTGAAGCGAGAACCACACTCACAAGACGACAACAGAAAAAGGAGTATCAAAAAAACTCACGGAGACTCAAAGGGTAGCGCCGGAAGCGAGAACCACACTCACAAGATGAAGCGGCCCTGGCAACCTGGTCCCTTGCCGGGCAGCGACAGAAGCGAGAACCACACTCACAAGATGGCACTGAGCAGCGAGTTCTAATACTTAACTCAGAAGGAGACGCCAGCAATGTGTGACCACGCAGTAGACGGCTCTGAAAAAGGGGATACGACAATCGAGAGATGGCTTCGCGCAGGATCGGAGGTTCACCAAGTACAAAAAAGATGAGTCCCTGAACCCCTAATCGTCGCAAATCACTATGCGATGGATGGGAGATGTATGGAAAAAACAACGACTAACACAGAAGTAGCAGAAAATGCTCAATTAACCCCGGCCTCACCGAAGCAATGGCCTAACGGCGGTTACCAGTGAGTGTCCGAATGGGGTGGAGTAGGAAAAAAAAAACACACACACACACACACACACACACACACACACCACACGCCTCGATGCTCAGTGAGTAAAGGCATCGCGCCTTTGTTTACTGATCTGAGAGTGTCGTTAGGGCCTGGGTTCAAGCCTCGTCGGAGAAAACTGTCACTTGTGACTTTTCTCTCTCGATGAGATTGATCTCGGGCCTGGGTGGTTCGGATTCCACAAAATATAGGCCCATGGCTGGCTAGTCCGCCTCCAAATCAGGAAAACCCCCAATCGTTGCACAGCGAGCGGGGGTGGACCTAAAAAGATGAAAATAAGTTGCTAACGCACACAATAACGATGGGTCCCTGAACCCCTAATCGTCGCATATCACTGCGATGGATGGGGTGTATGGAAAAACGACCAACCACCGACGTGGCAGAAATGCCCTGCCCCGGTCCTCACCGAAGTAATGTCTAACGATGGTCCCGGTGAGGTACCACAAATGGGGAGTAGAAAAAAAAAAAAAAACACACACACACACATCCATACAGACAATTGTTCAGGATTCAATGACGATTCTGAATATGTGTACGAAATTGTCCTATGACTTCTATATCAAAAGTTGATTTTGACGCCTATCACAAAGCTTCCTCTATGAGGAAGCAAAAGAATAAGGAAACATTATACCAATGACTTGGCAGCGGTTTTCATAATATTCGGTGAATCTTTATCTTTTTGGTCTTCAATTAAAGCTTGGCTGCTCTGCTTTCATGATGACAAAAAAAAATCCAGGCATTTATACGTGAAAAAATGAAAAAAAATTTTTTTTCCAAATTTACGAAAAAATCTTAGCCAAAAGGCCGTGTATACATACATCGAACATTTTGAGAATTCAATCAAGTTTACAAATATGTAAACCAAATTGTCCTACGAGGTCTGGTTCAAAATCTCGTTTTCGAGCCTATCACAGAGCTTCCTCTATGAGGAAGCAAAAATGTATAAAAACCAACTTGCTCCAGAGCTTTTGTGCCACTATCAATTTGCTAGCAAAAGCAGACCGCTCGAAACAAAGCTGGAAGATAGCCACTTAGAGCTGTAATGCATGCGAGTTATAAAATAACACAAGTACGCGCGAGAGAAAAGTTGCACGTTCTCCGCGGCGGAAAAATCTCTCCCGTATATGGTCCCGAGTGAAACCTTTGCTCTCACACAGTTATACGACATTGGTGATATTGAATGGCAGATTGCGAGGATGATACCGTTTTAAAAATAACATCGCCGCTTCCAAATGTATCTGGGCGTAACAAATACGTTTCCCGACTATCATATGTAATTGATTGACTGAGTCTTACAATCGTTTACCCGTATTAATAATTTTTTTCCATTCTTTTTTCTACAAAATCTTGAAACTTAGTTTTATATATTAAATCAATGCTTGAAATGCTATCAACGTACATAATGTACGCTAGCAACCGAATTCGCTTTTTAAGCAAACGCACCCTAAGTGCGTCTGTTGTTTTTTAGAAGACCCTCTCCCTCGTTTTCTCCAATATCATACGCAATCACGAGTGACACTACCAACGCTCGAGAGACGAACGTGACACAAAATCTTTCTTTAAGAGCTTTTTTTCACATCCTCGAGATTTTTTTATTCCACTTTTCTCCTTGATTTGGCTCCGCTCTCTAGCCGTTAACATTCATGTATAGACCGACGTCCATCGAGCTGCACATAATTGTGTATTGGCGAGGATTCTCTCTCAAAGCACGAACTCAATCTCGAACAGAGAGACCGAGGGCACATCGTATCAGCGACATCTTCCGTTCTAAAGGCGCTCGATACACCTCCGGACGGACCCACATGAACAGTAGTATAATTTATTCAGCGAGTTTTTTCTTCTTTCTTTTCTTTGGGCAAAAAATTGTCGACACTTGAATCGATGGACCCCTGCACGAGGGTTCGTTATTTTAGCTCTTTGAACTTGGGCATATTTTTGTCCTCGCGAATGCACTATCGATCGTTAAATTTCAGCACAATATAGAAATTTCGAGTGGAATGTTGATAATCAATACAAGTACTTGAGCTTTTCTCAGCCATTACCTGCCGACTAGATGATGGAGCGCACGCAAAAATGTAAATTTAATTTAATAAGACGCGGAGCAACACAAGGAGCTGTTGTTACATAAACACCATTGGCTGAAGCTGCTCACGATTAAACTCGTCCTTTCTCTGTATTTTATTTTTAATTCAATTACTACCAAGATTGCATAAAAGGTTCTCTTGCAAAGCAGCCTCTTCTCCGCGAGAATGTGCAGTATACGAGAGGTCTCTTGAGCCATTGTCCTTGCATTGTGCTATATAGCATATAGCTACACGTATAAGATCTGTGTATAATATTTATATGTACGTGCATTGCGAGAGAGTGTGAAATAACCTTATTATAATCCTCACCGGAACAATATTCCTCTTTCTCTTCTTCCCTCCACTCTTTCTCTCTCTCTTTCTTTAAGCCGCATGCCAAAGCGCGAAGCCAATTAAGAAGCTGCACAGTTTGTGTCACTGCTTCGAGATTTACGATCAGAGTATAACTATTTATTTGAGTCTGCAATGCACTTATTACCTATTATAAACACCATGAAGCTACAAAATAAAATTCGCTTACGAATTCAGGTTGAAAAGCGAAAAAAATGAGCATCTGATTCGAGTGAGAAGAATCGTAATATATATAGCTGCTGCTACAACTCTCGAAAGAACAATACGTGACTTTCGCTGGATTGTCACGCGCGATCAATAATCTGCACGCTGTTCGAAATCTGTAGACTTTTCCAATTCAAGCGAAAAAGTTTAGTATTTTGAGCATCGACTCAAATTCTAAATTCTAAGAGATATCATGGCGTCTGAAAATTGTCTGCGTTAATAAATGTCGATTTTCGAAAGCAAAGATCGCAATTCCAAGTTCGTATAGTTGTCGATAGCAAAGAAAGTTGACGATACACAAGACATGTAAGTATCCTTGCCTTGGTTGGAAACGCGGCATTTATGAGGCGAGCGTGCGCACGTGCCGAGTATACAAGAGCCGGGCAGGTGTAAGCCACCCGTCATGCTCGTGCAACGGGCGGATGTTCTCGCTTTCTTTTTTGGAGAAGCGAACGTTATTACCCTCGAGAAAAAAACTTCTTGTGCAGCCACCGTCTTTATATGAGCTGAACAATCAAATTACATCAAGACTGCATCTTAAAAATTTATTTTTGCAGACTGAAATATTTTTTAAATTAATTTTCACTCTTGTGGTCATTTATTGCCTATATTGGCTAATTGATTTTCTTATAATCAAGTATTTCATCGAACTTTTCAATCCTTAAAATTCTATTAATAGCTAACATCTATTAACATATGTCAACAAGTCGCACGATCTCATTCCTAAAAATATTTATCAGTCATTAATTTCTATAGAATTTTATTCATACGTGGCATTTATAAAATAATCAATACATATTTATCATTAAGAAGATTCTACCCCCGTATGAGATCGTGGCCCGTCAAATTAATAATCCTCTCTCGGTAAATCTTCAATAATACAGAACAAACATTCGGTTAAAGTGAAATGTTCTCAGAAAATCTCATCGACGAGTTGCATATATTACAAACACAGTGTAGATAAATCTATACAACTTCATGTCAATCATTCCTATGTGAAGATTACTTGTTACTACATCGCTAATCCTTATTATATCTTAAAAGAAGATTTTTTCCGCGGTTTTTTTAAAGAAATTTCAAAATCATGTAAATACACGTCGAATAATAACTGAGAAATTATGTCATTGGTTAAATAGCTTTTAGCCATTAGCTTTGCAAGCAATATCTTTGATTGGAATACTTAGTTTTTTACTTTATTTGTCACGAGCAATAGAGTTTATTTCAGAGTCAAAACCAGCATGACACTTCAGATTTTATGTGAATCCTCAATATTTTTATAGAACCATATTATTGGTGCACCAAAATTTGATTCTCATTAAGAGTTGATTTAAAACATAAATTGTACGAATTCAAATGACAATAGTTGGCAGCAAGATCGTCTTCGTGTTAATACTATAAGATGAAACGTCGGTTAAAATGTCAAAAATGCTTTAGCATAAATTGTACCAAGCAGCGTTACTTCAGTATTATATCCGTTGAGAATTCAGCGTCACTGTTGTTGTTGTTATTTTTAAGGTCAATTTTATATAATCTATCAAAAGGAATATTTGATCATTGACCAGAATGGGCCGATTTGTGATCTCAAGCGCTTACATTTGCCACGCTTGCGAGTACCCTTCAGCTGCAACTACACAAGTCTAAGCGAAAACAGTAATACTTTACTCGGCTCCAACTCAATGTCACTTTAAATAATCATCAAATTTTGAAAAATTACGAAGAAAATCTTGTCCTACAATACGAGAGTTTCTTATGCCCATGCGAAACTTTGTTATGCGTAGACTCGATCCCAACAAGATATCGTATCTATAAACGGCTAAATCAAGATGTGTCAAATATTATCGAAAGACTAGTTGATCGCCGAGAGCACTTGGAGCCGTTGATATTTATTGGCCTATTTTAACGCGACAGTGTATGTTATTATTACGTTTGGCTAGCACGCGTCGACCCTTATGTAATAGTTGCGTAAAGCTACGGCGACGTCAGCGGTAGCAGCACAGTACAATGCCTTCAACTTGGAAAATTTATAAACGTCAATTGAAAAATTATTACCGTTCTTTAATATTTATTTAAACTATTGGCCATAGAAATAAGCTAAAATTTACAAAAAACTTTTTCAAGTATACGATTTTTACCGTTTTTCCTGCATATTAATAGTTCGAGAAGGTTTTCTTGCGTCAAAAGATGCAAATCAATTTGGGTTTTGATGGCTAATTTTAGAATTATAAATTGCGCGTCATCAATTGTTTATTGATAATCTACTGTATTACCGCTAACATGCTTCGAAAAGTGCAAATATTGACTGAGCCAAGCACATATTTATAAAGCCTTATTCATGACGCAATGCGTTGTACTTATAAATCGATGAATGACCGTTTCAATTTCGAGGGTCTCAGTCATTCCAACATATAACAATATCTCTCGGCGTGTTCTTCGTAAAATCTTGTCCAAGGTGCATTGTTCGACGTTCAAAATCGACTCGATGTATCTGGGCTAAAACGCAGATAAAAAATTCTTGAGATGGATTTGCCGAAGTTGTAGCGGCACAATTTTGAACTCGGAGTTTCACGAAGCGTCTGGCAATTGACCAGAAGACATTTACGAACAAATATCGAACCTCTGCAGTGCCGGTGCATGCCACTCGCACTCCTTAAAATTCCTAGCCTGTTCATTGCTGTTTCGCCATAATAATTCTACGAACGAACTCATTTCGATCGATTCAACTGTAGCACTGCGGCAGCCCCATAATCAGTATTTCGATCGAGTATACATGAAATATTATTTCCAAAATCCGAGCATTTCTGCGCAATGACGACAATGCTGCGGCAAAGCTCTCGCATGGCTAACAAATCAAGCTGCAAATGTTTTCAAGCGTTCGCTTTGATCAAGAATCTAATAATAGATTTTTATTTTAATCTCCCAAGTGGTGCTTTTTACGATTAAAAGTCAAACTTTTTTAGTTGCTCAAGTAACAAAGCAATTCATTACTTTTCTAATTTACAAAAAATATTAGCTGAATTTTAGGATTGTTAAATTATTGCTGATGGGCCTCTAATTGCTTCGATTTTTATTTTATATGTGTGGAGGTTTTAACATTCTCGACAATGTCATCTTGAAAAGTCAAATGTTGGCGCTAGCTATTAATGAATAAAAAAACTATAGTCATGATAACTATCTTGGAGAGAAAACACAAGTGAAAAAAATAGATTATATTCAGCGTCCTTCACTATTATAGCAATTGAAGCATTAATTTTACTCTAGACGCGTCATTCTTTGTCAGAAAAAGTTTGTTTGGGGCAGTTATTGCACAGGCCTGCCTCGAGTTCAACACGACGATTCACAATCGATTCGCAATTTTTCGCTCTATATGATGATCAAGTGGCATCTGTTCACCGCCGTCGTTATTTATACCATAAATGATCAGGTGTTTTGACAAAGTTTATTACTGATTGCCATATTGCAGCGATTACCTGTAGAATTCTTTATCATTATTTTAGCTGGTCATCATATAAAGCTCTCGATTTATTACCTAACTCATTCAAGTCACTGAACCTTTTTTCGAAGCTCGAACGTGCTTGTGCATCAGTGTGTACTCTGTATTCTAAAATATTCGTTGATAAGAGTGAGACCCTGAAATAACTTTAACATAAAACTCGACAGACTTGCGAGAGAAAAACGTGTCTCGGCCAGTTGTGTGCTTTATGCGAGCTGTAGTAATGCGAGAAGAAAAAAAAGATACATAATAGTATAAATATTCTGGTAATGCGACGGAGTCTCCTAACAATATTTACTTTTTCGTTGTTTGCCTTTGTCCAGTCTAAAAGACGGCACACATTGCAGGATTAATTACATAGAAGAACCTGCTGGAATATTCTCTTCAATTCGAACAAGAATAATATTTTCATTAACCAGTTTTTATTTGATACGTGGGTAAAAATTGTTGTTATAATTAATAGGCGTTTCTATCATGTAGCTCAAAGCCAAAGTACGATAAGAAAGGCATTCATGTAGAACCGATTTTCTAGATATTCAAAGTTTTTTATCAGAGCATAAGCCATGAATGAAGTAAAGTGTCGTAAAATCAATGCTCAACCAAATAAAAATATTAAAAAAGATGCTGCAAGCAAAAAGAGGGCAAAAAAATTTTTTTCTTCGAAGTCCGCCATTTTATCAATTTTTAATTGTTTTGCAATTATTTAGGTTCAACCTCCAGCAAATGTCATCTAGCTTAACTGAAAACGTACACGTATACAGAGATTCACATTAACGAAATGGATGCTGCAAACGTCTGGTTATATGCACGCGAGGGAATCAATAATTTAAAAAAGTCACTGTGGAAGACAATAGAACTAATCGACGGTCAGAACAGAGCCGTGTGAGTAAGCACAGAAAGAGAAAGAGAGAGCAAGTTGGTTGCGGCTCCGTTTGAGTCGAGCTCGCTGCAAGAACTGTGAATATATCCGGAAGTCCCTCGTAAAAGCCAGCAAGAATGACCGATCAGCTCTTGTTGGGTTGTGGACTTGTAATGTCGTATAGCTTGTATATACCTGCTCTAAACATTTTGTTTCTCATCACGTAGGCGGTTCTCGACCTTTCGACTTGGGTTTTCCATAAATCCACAAACTATCAATATGAACTTTGATGTTTCCAAATAGTAAGGATATTTATTCTTCGCTTGACAAGAATTTTTTCGTGCTTAGAGTATCTACTGACGTACATTGAGTAGCGCATAACATTATTCGACGAGGTTGATTTAAGGACCTCGAACGCAATAATTACTCAGACTTGGGTAGTGTGCGATAGGAAATTTTTAGTAAACACGCCGTTGCAAAGCGACGCGAAATTTTGCTTACTAAGATGCCCTAGCAATATTCTCTGGAAAAAAGTATATTACGTGTTTAAACTCTGAGTCATTAAAAGTGTTGCACTTGTCGGCTGGGCTCTTTCAACTTCCGCAAAATAAGCGCTAAATTGTGTCGAGCTCTTTTGCAGCTGCGCGCCAAGCCAAAATCACGACTACCTACCATTGTGCTCGAGCACTCCTGGGCATGCACATACATCTGCGAGTACACACGGCAAGCGCAGAACGACATGTTATTTTTCGACGAATGCAGCTCGTTTAGAAAAATCATTTCACTTCAGAGTTTTGAGTTTATCTTGCTGACAAAGTCAACACTACGATCATTTATCATTTAAGTACTTAATTATGTTGAGCTACGGAGCATGTTTTTACAAGCAACTCTTGGTCTACAAAATTTCAACTCTTCTCGCTAAGAAGAGCAAAGTTTCCATCGGAATCGTATTCGTTCAAAGCTATTGGCACTCAGGTATCGCGACCTTGAATTAAAAATTAATATTTTATCCTCACGCCAACTTCAAGGCGTTGCAATATCCATCCACAATCCAAAGCCCTGTTATTTGAACTAGTATAACGCAGAAAAGAAAGAAAAAAAATAAAAGCTCGGGCGAGTGCGACATCTTCGTCGTGCTGCATACTGCATGCTCTTTCTCTTGAGAGCGAAATACGTACGACCATAAGTTTGGCAACGTCGCCGTTTCAAGTCCTCGAGGAGTAAACTTGCGGTCTTCTCTTCTTCTTCCCGATCTCCCTTTTCCTCTCCTTCTTCTTCTTTTCCTTCGCCTTCTTCTGCTTCGCTCTTGCGTTTGCCTTATAGCGAACTATGCGCGTATATTTACTCGTATTGTGCATCCAAGGCGCTTTATTTTTAACGCTCCGTATGCTTCTCTATGTATAATATAAGCGTACGGCTGCTGCCACAGACAAATTATCAAACCCGAAGCCATTCGTGCGCGCGATAAAGCCCGAAAAATTTCATCAAGACTGCGCAATTGTTAGGAATGCCTTGATACCAACGACGAGACTTATAATCACACAGCCTCCGTTTGAATGATTTCGATTTTTAGTTGGTTTTTGCCAACTTAACAAAAAGTAACAATATGACTTTCAATCAACTTATACGGTACCGATAGCTACCGAGGTGAAAGTTTTATAAATCGTTTAGTAGTAGCACTGGTAATAATTCGCAAAATATATTTCTAAACGCATTTTTTAATGATTAAGAGAGACAGCATGATGATTTAATTTAATAAGTGTTTAAGTTGCTTACAGTATTGATCGGATAAAAAATTCCAATAATATAATGATACGTTGCGTATGTTAAATGAACTTGATAGCGCAGACGAGATAACTTTAATAATCCATCGCTTTGATATTCGATTAGCAAGGGTATCCCATAGGAGGCGGCAGGCGAGCGTGAATCGTTCGTTTGCCGTAGTTGAAGCAAGATGCATCGCAAGTAGTCAGCGATTTTCATCGTAGCGAGCCGCAGACTCGTGTAGCCGATGGTAAAACGATGTCATCGAAATGTACGATAAGCCGCGCGTCACTTTACACGCCTCTACACATGCCAAAGGAGGACAATCACACGCTTATATTATTTTTGAAGCGCTACAGTACCAGCTTACCTACATGCACATAGAGATAGCGCACGCAGCGTTACAAATACGTTCGCGCGAGTGTGCAAAAGTGTGTCGAATCCGCGTCTGCTATATCTGAATCCTAGAGCGGTGCAACTATGCTGTCCGCACTTATAACGACGCCAAAGATGAGTCATGCAATCGGCATCGCCAACTCCGCGTTAACCTATGAGAGCACCTATATAGAGATGCATCAACTTGCACCGTTTGCAGCGAGCATTGAAATAAATACATGAAAAAATAGACTGCAACAAGTTGTAACAAGCTAAGTCGAAAAATTTTACTTTAAAAAGCAAAAAAACTTCAGTAAGGTATGGACTTACACCTGCTTGCCGCGCCCCAAGTAACTCAAGTAGCTGCTGCTGCCTTCGATATTGTCAATTCGATTGAGGGTAAAAGAAAAAGGTGACTTTCTTCGCGCCATCGTGGAAAATGGGACGGATGTATAACTGCTTCGATTAGGTCGGCTACTTTTCTGTCTTGGCCATCGTTTTTATCTGCAGTAGTGACTGCTTTTTCCGCTTTGATAATGTTACAGCGGAAAATATAGTTCATCTTGCATAAGTCCTGACACGACCGAAGATTGTCCCTTATCGTCAAAGTGTAAGTATCAACCATAATTAATAGAGGACGTTAGGAAGGTTTTTTATCGACATATTTTCTTTTTCCTGATCGGTTGACTAGCGGTTGAGTAGGAATGTTATCGTGTCCGCGCCCCGGTACACACTGCACACATGCCTCGAGCATTCATCGAGTATCGGACATTCGGATCGATGAAGATAGAAGTGGAAGATCGTCGGGCTGTGTACATGCCACGCGACCCTCTAGTGCTCAAGGCACACGCGTGCATGCAAAATAGCCTACGCACCTAATGCAAATGTGCTCGCGCGCCTGCGTGTACACCAGGCCTTAGCCGATTTTCTGATTGCACTGCTGGTTTTTCTATATTAGCGCGCCTGCGCAGCGAATGTTTTATCGGTCGCGTGATTTATCATCGCATTGTACGAACCGTTATTAAGGTTTTGTGAGCGCGAGTTTCGAAAAATAGAAAAATCCAAGAAGTGAAAGCAATTTAATGTATTGTATGCTCAAAGGTTGCTTCCTTTGCCGATCTGCGAAATGTATATTAAAAACAAACAAATTATCGGCCGAGTCCACGTTTTAAAATGCTCCGAGTGCCAATAATGATTTCTCGACATCTCTCCGGCTCTTACTCTCGCAGCTATAAAAAGAGACTTTCTTGTTGGCAGCTCCATTTCTAATCTTATCGCATATCGTTTATTTATTGCAAAGCTCAATTTCAAAGTGCAGCCAATGCTGAAAACGCCGTAAGAACTTGGATGAAAGCGAAAACATCTGCACGTGCATATGCAATATGCAGATATACTCGTTACACAGTTGATTAAGTTGATAAATTATCGTGTCGATTTCACTGCGCCGAGTGCGAAGCAAGCTCGCAAAACGCAATCTCCCAAAACTAACAATGCCAGCAGCCCTCGTTAGTTTTTGGCTCATAACGTAAAAATCGAAAGCAAAAATAAAAATCATTATCTTTGGATTCAAAAGCGGCGCGACTCATGCCCTGCACACGTTACAAATCGTGACAGATAAATATACTTTATCGAGTTGCTATCGGTAGGCTATGACCTCTGATTTTCATACAAAAATGAACCCCTGCCCCGTAAAATGGTCGAAACGCAGCCGATTTCACTCCTTGTGTAGCTGTAGTCTCTTAGATTAAAACTAGTCACTCGTTCGGGCGCACACCTACGCTTTTTTTTCTCGCCGATCGAGACTGAAAACTTTCTTAGGATTATCAGCCACGAAAAATTTATTGTAACTGCAAGCTCATACTTGTGGTACGTTTTAGATAATGAATAGCGCACAGAATTCACTGTGGCTTTTCTCGTGGCACATAAGTCCCAATAAAATTGTTTTATGAATCTCGATTCATTGCAAAAGCCATTGTGTGTCTCATACTGTTGGCGCGCATCGACGCCTTCATTGACGTATACGTTAATATCGAAGGTGTTAACAATGGAAATCTGTCGCAATTCCGCAGCAGCTTGAAAAATTAAAAGTTAATAACGGTCTCTCGGAGAAATCCACTTACTTTGTAGTTATACAGACAATATGTATATCACTTAATGCATGCCTCGGCATCACTGCAGAGTCGCGTACGTACTTAAATTAATATTTCCGCGGTTGCGCCAAAAGCCAAGAGATTGCATTTTGAATTTTTATCGGTGAAAAGGTAATTTTACCGAGCGGCTTCGTGTAAATAGTTGCCAGGCAGCAAAGGGAAAATGAAAAAGAGAAAAGCTGCAGGTCGGCAATGTGTACGCGACGCGAAACATCATGTGCGCGCCCCAGTAATGCAGCGCACACACAAAGAGACTTGGTGAAATTTCACATGGCTCGAGCGTACACACAACGTACTTGCATACATCTCGTACACATCTCACCGCAGTATTATCATCATCCTCTAACAGGCACCAATTAACCCATCACAAAGTTCCTAATAATCTCATATAAACGTATACATATATGTATACACCAAGTATATAATAATGCACTCCTACACGCGAGTCGCGAGCGCAGCATGGCATAATAACACATAGTACGGATGCGAATAAATCGCCTGCAAATCTCATTCCAAACATTGCCTTCTCTATTGCTCGCTCCGCACGTATAGATGTCGAGGTACGTGTGTATGTCTACACATACATAGATATATACGTAGCACGTACATATTTCCGGCACGCGAGCGATCTGTACGGGCAAAGCCAAAAATCTCTCCCTATTTTCGTTGTCGGAGTGCGCATGAAGCTAACTTTACAGGTCAACGCGGCGAGAATTCCATCGTATATAACGCGACGACGTCGGCAGATTTAGAATTTCGGCCCATTTCTCAGCTGCTACCGACTGCGCTAGCTGCTCTGCTGCTATTTGTCTCGAGCTCGAGCCCCTCGATATTGCGCTCTATGAGTCGCTCGCCGTGAAATACCTTATTATAATATACAAGCCAAGTCGATCACGCTACGATCTCGATACTTTTCATGACAGATGCGACAAATCCATTTCAAGTAGACATTTTTTAATTGCTCTTCGTTAGCCAATATGACGAATTAAAATATGTATGGGCGATTGGTCCGAGACAACGATTGCTGGATCATCGTTGAAAATGAGAGAAATTATCGTCTTGTGAAACGTCGTGGTTGGGCGAAAGCAAAAGTAGGATATACACGTCGCGATAAGACAATCTGGTTTTTTGCATGCGAAAATTCTTTTCTCCTCTATTAAGTCGTTATTCAACGAGTTTCAATTAAATTTGCTTGTGTTGTTGTTGGTAGCGTGTACATGGGTTGTGGCAGCAAGTGTGCACCATTAGCACCGCACTCATAAGAGGTGCTCCGCTTCGATGCATGAATAATACACAATTGATACGTGCATGAGATCTCAGCATGTACGTGTACTACAACGCGAGCTCATTGGCATGGCTTCTCTTCTTTTTTGCCTAGACAATGCCTCCTTTCTTCGTGTGATGCATTTCTATTGGCAGCAGAGTCTAGGTGAAAATGTCAATAAAAGTTTTCCTACGGAGGACTTTTCAAGTACATGTTTTCATTCCTATGTACCTTTCGAATTTTCCATGCTCCAGCACAGAATTTAATTACCGCACAATTACTTAATAACTTAAAAAATCACCTGCGCCCGAACTGCAATCGCAACTTTGCCCCATGTGAATGGCTGACGACGGCTACAACGCGCGACTGATAATTGATCAATCGATTACAATCGATGCTCGAGTTTGTAGCGAGATAAACGTATGAAATTGCTGAATACAAAGACTGTGGCTCGGCCTGCGTACTGCCTAGAGAAAATTGAAACTCTCATTGGAAACGTCACAGCGCAAACGAGTGGGAACGATCGATAGCCCATCCAGCGACGCAATACACACGTTCACGCAAACACATCTAGCTTCTAGAGAAGTAGAGGAAACGGCGCATCACCTTGTTTCTTCCTCTCCTCTTTATTCTTCTCTGGCGCTTTTCTCTTTCTCCTTGGTTTTTCTTTCTCCAAGCTCAAGGCAATTCAACTTTTTTCGCTCTTCTTTGTATTCTTTTCGTTCTCGCAGAGTATTTTGCTCGCCTCGCGTATAAGTACGAGAAATCCCACGTGTCGTTTAGCGAGGGCAGCTGTTCATCGAGCAATTCAACAACGTCGACGCTGCTTTCGTCAATGCCAGCGTCGGCATTTTTGCGGCTGTAGTTTAACATACGTATATTTTCAGGGCGACAGCAAATTTACAGCAACTCGAATTTAGAGAGCGTAGTGTGAATAAATCGGCTCATTTTAGGCCTTTAAAGTCACATTGAAATTGAAGGAAGGCAAAGAATAAACTGTATGTTAACATTTGACACTAACGTAGCAATAAAATGTTGTCAGTGAGAATGCACTGAGGAAGTATGGAGATGAAGCGTTGTCTGCTAAGCAAGCTAGAGATTGTTTTAGCCGGATGTGAATGTATATCTGTGTGTGCGTATTTTTATGTGTATATGAGCGCGATTTTGCGTGACACACAAAGCAGACGAAGGGATTTGCATTGTTCGTGCAACGAAGCACACTTTTGACGGTCCCCAGTTCTCCTGGATGAATACACGCATATAGCTACGAAGATATTAAAATGGCTGACTCAAAGCGATATTAGTTTTTTCATGCCACCCCAGCAAAAACTAACCTTTTCGGCCGTATGTCCAAAACGAAAATTTTAATTTCTGCTATGGGATTCATGAAATTAGTATACGCACCTATGAAACGAAAAAAATCTCAACTTCACCTTAACTGATAATTATGCACGTGCTCTAAGGCTTTCGAATTTTTCACTGCTCAGGAGAAAATTTACTATGTTTACGAGTCGCGTAAAGTAACATTTGCATTTATATTTTCCTGAACGTACAAATGAAAATTTATCAGAGTTGGCATGTATTCTGAGAGCGAGATGGAAAAGATCTAGAGAGAGAGAGAGAGAGAGAGAGAGAGAAGCAGAGTAGGCTTGCAGCGAGCCAATGGTCGGCTGTGCGAGTGCAATGCTCTCTTTCTCGCGTACAGAGAGAAAGAGAGAGAGAGAAACTAGGAGCGAGCAAGTTTTATGCAAAGAAGAACTTGCTCTCTAATGTGCATATAGCTAGAGAGCGATCCGCGAGGCACGTAGACGCGTATAGAGGCATGGATCGAGGGAACAAGCGAAACCAAACGCGCACTGGCTTGATAGCAGGCCTATATTTTTAGCCGTTGTAGTAGTCACTGTAATAGCAGTTGTACTGCAAATTGGCCCGAAAGCCGATCAAGTACCGGCTGTATTTCTAGCCCTCGGGAAATCTTCGGCACGCGCGAGCGCAGCTGTATATACTATATATATATAGATAGGCATGCGCCTCATGAGTGACACCACACAGCGCAAATTGCATGCGAGCTGCGATCGGTCGAGGCGAGAAAATTCCCATAGTAATGTGCAGTCATTGACCTGACGTGTTTGCCTGCGAACATAATATCTTTTTCCGCGCTTATAAAAGCTAGAACGCGACATGTATTTGTGCGCACTGCCACTGCGATTGTATTTATTTACAAATGTCGAGCACGACACGCCGTCTTGACGTCGGCTCTCTGGGCTCTGAACTCTAACTGGGGAGGGATGTAAGAGCGATTTATCGATAGGCAGTTTCGCTTGCCAGCTACTCCATTCCGTTCCTGAAACCAGAGTGCGAGCGGCGAAATTTGATGTTCTCGAAAGTTTTCCTTCTTTCGACTGCATCGACTGCCTTTTTATTGTACTCGAGTTCTGGAATTACATCCAATGAGAGCTACCTGCAGATATATTTTATGTACAGCTAATTCGAATTTGTACGCACTCCAACTTCAAGCGATATTCAATCACAGCGTTTCAAGCTCGATCGACTATTGTATGTTGATTTGCACGTTAGGTAATCAAAGCAAAAGATTCGATTAATGAGATATCTCAATATTTCAATAATATCGGCGAGCGTTGCGTAAGTAAGCGATGATGCGGAAAATCAGGTTTTACTATTCAAAGACTAACCAATGATTTTGCGCCAAACAATTTTCAAATTACTCTCTTAAATATGTTTATTCCTACTCGTCGTATTTCACAGCAGTTTGCTAGCGCAATATATGAGGCTAAAATTGGAATTTTTACAGTGTATGCAGTATCTGTTCCGAGCGTATGCTGCATACAAACCACATGGTTCAATAACTGTGCTATTGCATACGGTTTGAAGGTCCCAAAGAGCAAAGGATTGACCTCACAAAAGCCTCCAATTCATAAAATTTAGTCACATACTAGTTAAAATAAAAACCCTCACGAAAGTACCCTTGTTTGGTCTTGAATGCAAACGGTCCAAGTATATTTATTTCATCGAGCTGGTATGCGGCAAGTTTATTTATTACTCTGAGCTTTCTTAGGTGAAGTTTAAAGATGAAATCATCAAGGCGAGTAAAGCACGTTCATTTTCTCTCGATAAGATTCATGCATTGACAAACACTTTCTTTGTAATTAAATTATATAATTATGTGTACAGGAGCTCGTGTATATTATGTATGCGTGATACCATATACTTCCAGTTGCGCATCGACTGCCAAGTCCTTGAAAAACGCTCGAGTGAAACCTCGCGGATCTTAGATCTTCTCGCGCAGGCTCGCGTGTTCTCTCTCTCTCTCTCCCTTTCTCGGGCATTCGCTTCGAATGTATAGGTTGCATAACTGGTATTAATTGTCATACACTATTATAATTCAGCTGAGCGAAGCGAAGTCCTACTATTGTTAAAACAGAACAGCCTTGTAAACACGATATTTCAATAACCGTTCAACCGATTGCGTCCAAATTTTCATGATGCTGTTTTAGCGACCCGAAGATGTGCTGTATAAATTTTGAAATCGATACGATCATTATTTACCCCTCTGCCACCCCTTAAACTTTTTTAGAGAATGCTCACGGTATATTCATCAGAATGTTTGTATTAATTCATTGAAACCGTAAGGTATATGCCCCTATTTTCGATCATGTCCGTATATTCGGTCAATAATTAATATGAACAACTTTATTCAAATTCAGATATCAAGTTTCAATCCTATATAAAAAATTGATTCAAAGTTGACCGAAATCAGGGCCTAACTGATCGAAAATAGGGGCGTATACCTTATCCAAATGATATGATTGATGTATCTGGAGGACCAAATAAATCAGAAACTAGTTTCATCATCCCTTAACTTCTTGAGATACGTCTTCAGAATTGCGTTTAAATCTATCTGATGCTATAAATCGAGTTGGAAGCACCTGAATGAAAAAAGTCATGGTTATGTTTTTTGATGAAAAAATTTAAAAAATAATATGTTTTTCCGTACTTTTCCAGACACTATAATGTGCATTTTTCAAAAGGTTGAGTTTTGCGATTTAATCATCTGAATTTTTGTGTATTATTACATCGTGCCCATAACCCAATAATTAATAAATCGCGAATTATGAAAAATATTGCAAATACTCATTCACATCAGTTGCGATGTTAGCCATGTTTTTTTATCTCAACATTATTATCACGATGCACTCTTTTGAACGGTGTCAATTCCTCATAGTTGTAATAATCGTCGTGACGTCTTCTAGATTCATATTTTATAGGTATAGTTTTATAGAACACTACTAGAAAAGTATCCTGTATAATTTTGGAAATTCATTTACATAAATATTATTCAATTTTATTTATAAATAATAAAGTATTTCAAACTATTATTAATTTCTTTGCTATTCTGAAAAACCTTCCTTCTATTGTGAAAATCCGTGGGTTATTTGGAGAGCAATAAATGCTTTGGGTTGCTTGGAAAATCATAATCATCACTGTATCAAGTTTATTCAATATTTAACCCGTGCTAAATATTGAATTCAATCGTAAACACTAATGTTTGAATTATATGAAATCTTTCGTGATAAACAATTAAAAATGACATTACTGGAAAATTCAAAGGATAATCATTTGTATAGTAATTATTTATCGATTGAAATATACTAATTTATTTAAATTAATTGATAGCATTATAATTTGTTAAACAATTATTTGAAATTATTATATTCTAACAAATTTGATTATAAAAATGTTCGGTAAGATAAGAAAATTTTGTTTTTCTAAATGCTTTAAATAATATATGTAACTTTGTAAGCGTTGTAATGTGGGCACGTTTCGAATGGCATAAAGGACGCGCACTTGCGCTCAACTGTACTTGCTACGAGGTCACGACTGGTTTATCGTGTAATTTGTAAACAAAAATGTGCAAGAATGAATTCGCGGAACCATCAAGTTATTTTTCAAACGTATAAAACATAAAACTTATAATATATTCTATAATTCGGAGTGAAGTACAAACATTCAAATTTGAAGTCACCCTGCGCTTAATGAATGCAAAAAGTTGTATTGATTATTTTTCAGTATCACGTGCTCAGTTACCAGATTTTCTGCAAACCAGTAATTGAATTCAATTACATTTTTAGCATTCACTAACTTCCGAGCTGGGGCAAAGACTTTTTTACTTTTTGCAATTGATAATTTAGAAGTACTTTGTTTTGCGAAGCAAAAAAACATGTCTCTGTGACTTTCAGGCCTCGAGAGGGCGTTAGCATCGGGTGTCTTGCTTATAACAGAACACAATTGCTTCTATGAAAATAGCGAATACGCACATGGTGAAAATTGACAATGGTTTTTCATTAGAAAAAAATATTGCAGGAAGGCATAAATATATTGAGCATCCGTGCGGTAGCTATACTTATAATATAGCTCTTTTGCGAAGAATCTCATTATAAGTGATTATAAATGTTCATGTCATGGTAAGCGTAAAATAAGTGAGAAGATCGTACCTTTGTCAAGTTATCGATCGTTTTTCCACGCTCGCACAACGCTATTGATTATAATTAGTATCGCCAGCTATGATCTAAACTTAAATTTTTGAAAGAAAAGCTAGCCACTATATTAGCGTGTATAATAATTGTTACATACAATTAAACTATCCACAGTGCTGCTAGCTGTAATTAGCTATTTGCATGTCATTCTTTTAAAATACATTCACTTTTTGATGCTGTTACGAGTCAGTAGGTGGTGCATTTATTGCGTTGCGCGCGTATTGCACGCAGTTCGTTGCAGCATGTAAACAACAGCAGCTGACACTTTCTCAGGCCCCCCCGGAAGCTCATCTCATTCTGTGCGTTGGAACAAATGAGTTTCCGTTGGTAGAAAATTACATCGCATACACATAAACACTGTGACTGTGGAAAGGTTGATAATGACGTAATTTAGTGACATTCCACGTTAAGAAGTATGTGAGTGTATGTGTGTATTTGTAGTGTAACGTGCATGTCGCGGCGACGACGGCGACAGTTCTCGTCTTCGTTGTTATTTTCAGTAGTGTAGTGATAGTATACAAGCCATAATTAACCGCAATGATTTCTTACTATGAAGTACACTCTAGGCGCAAAGAGCATAAAGCGAGTCATGCTTATATTAGATACGTATATATTATACTCGTCCATAACTTGAGAAGCAGTTGCGGGCACACGCATGCATTGACCAAAAAGCGAAGCTGACAATCGATTATTCGCTCGAAAAGCCACTGTTTCGGCGAAAAAGCGCCTTTCTAAGTTCGCAGGCTCTTTGCAACGAAATATCTTTCACTCCGGGGTGAGCTCCCTTTGAATACTTGTCTTTCTTCACTAATAATAAAATAAAATAAAATATTTAACGATCTCAGCTAGCCTCGCGCTAATCTCGATTAGTTGTCGCATAGTAAAAAAATGGCGATGCTTGCTCTACGCACTGTAGCCTAGGCTATTATTAGAATCGATTGTTCTCGTTGAGCATCAAGAAAAAAAATTCGATATTCTCGTTTATGTTTACGACAGAAACAAAAATACTAAAGAGTCGGGCTGTTTTCTATCTGGTTAGCTAAAGCTCGTGATCCAAAGCGAATACAGCTACCAACGTAATAGAATCACGTTCAATTTCAAGACGATACGGACAGGATTTTTCTGCATCGGGCAGGTAGGAGCAGCATGAAGCTTACACAGAGTCCAAAGAGCGTGAACCATTATGAGTACGCATTTATAAGCGAAGAATACATAAAAAAAAGAGCAAAAACTCCCGAGGTGGTTTGTCGAATACGCGTGCGCGTGTATAAACCCACGATACACACACACATTGCAGTGCACAGGCACGTATACACATCCGTATATACGTATTGGTATTATGTGTATATGTATGTGCAGAAGAATGAACAGCCCATATATACAGCGCCGAACGGTCGGAGAGCAAGAGTCGATGCAACAAGTGATACAACGAGTCGCTCCGCAACATTTTTGCTGGCGCGCACGGCACATATATGCACACAATAAAGCGCAGACACTCATACAGTCTCGTTGCTCGCAGTCGTGCCTCTGCACTCTGCAGTCTCATGCGTACAAACGGTCATGCGCGTTGGCGCACTTATGCGTTTTAATAGAAAACATCTCTATACATATAATTGCATATATCGGTTCGAGTATATGCAGCAGAAACGTCGCAGGAAAAAAGATGTTTGCAACAGCAACAACATTGAGCTAGGCAGAAAAAAAGACTTACATTTAATGAGTACGACGCCGTTATGCAGATCCTCCATCCTGGGAGGCGCTGCCAGGGCGGCGGCGCCTTCCAGTGAGTATTCGCGTGGCTGCGGCACCGTAGCAGCTAATCTTGACCGATTTTCACAAGTAAGATTATTATCACTAATAATCGCGTGGCTCAAGTGACGAGTACTGCAATTATATCGGAGTATCACTCGCACTGCACTGTTGTTGGCATATCACACCTATGAGCACCACAGACAAAGTACACCCACAATATGAAATTTATTCGTATTTCGCTCAACTTTTCGCGTCGCGTACTAACGATCAGTTCCGTTCCGATGATAATCCTCGATAGATCCGCTTCTGCACAGATGACGATTAATAACGATATTGAATTCACGTAAGACGATCGATCGTTTACTTATGTCACTACGATGGATGCAACGAGACGGTAAATTTTCAAACAGTCGAAGCCGGTGGCGGCTGAGAAGAAAGACGACGATAGCAAGAGCTGCGACTACTGCAAAACAGAGGCATTGGGCCGCGGTAATAATAACAATGCGACGACGACGACGGCATGGCGAGCGCAACTCTTTGGAGGCAGCGCTCTCTGCACTGCTATGTGGCAAAGCGCAAAGCGTATCTATCGTCCGGCACACTCGGCTCTATACTGAACTCTGCAGAAATAAGCGAACGCAGCTCGAGCCTCTGCTGCTGTTGCTGTCTCTGTTGTTTTGCTGCTGCCGCCGCCGCTGCTGCCGCGCCGTATAGTCGTTCACTGCCATATATATATAATATGTATACTACACTATACTATATGCGCGCCTCGCTCCGTAAGTACAATTCGCTCGCTGCCTTGTGGCTCTCTTCTCTTTCTCTTCGTTCGCTCTTTTTCGTTCGTTCGTTTGTTCGTTCGTTCTTTCGTTCGTTTGCTCGCTCGCTCACTCATTCGGCATGTTGTTATGCCTGCGGTCGCGTTCGCATGCACACTATAAGGCGTTATGCCCTTTTTACACTGGGCGAGGGAAAAAGAGAAGCGTACAATTCCAGGTCGTAGCCATCTGTTATACGAATACTTGAGATACATTCGCATAATGCTGTTGACCCCCGGCCGCTCCAACGCATTAAAATTTCAAGGGCGTACTCTGAGTTTTAATGTAGAAAGGGTTCGATATCATACAGCCTCCGCATGATATCTATATTATTCTACACGTTTACTTGACTCCGTTTCAAAATAGTTAGCTTCACCTGTAATATCCACTGTAACAATTGTCAAAATATACGAAAAAAATTAAAACGATTTATGTGCACTTTTTGAGAATGTGGTCTTAGTCAATTTATTTACTCTCTTTTTTTCATTCGTGCAATTTACCAATTGCTGCAATCACTGATATTATACAAAACGAATCTATATAGTACGCTTCCTATAGCAATGGTTCTTACGATATTCACACCTTGTTTACACACTGATGTAAATTCGAATCTGGTATGAATGTAAATGTGCGCTCTTCATATTTGTTTGCGCGCAAGACTTTACAGTTGACTAGAACGATCAATCATAAATAATTTACCGTTAGAGAACTAGGGGACCAGTAGGTAGGTATGCGCGAAACTTGCTAAAAATACTGTCTATACAAAACGCGTGTTTTGCACTGTACACAATTTAAAGCGATTGGCTAGCGCAAAATGTTGTACGCAGACACGCTCGAGCTTTTACCTATATAAAGCTTGTAATCGCGTTTGCAGAGCTGTATAGGAAAGTGAAAAAGTCTAGTGCCATTAATCATATTGACACCTGTCGTGTTCTCCTCCTTTGCCCTCTCTTTAATATCAAGTACGCTGAAAGAGTTGGCACTGCGCACCGCCGCTGACTTCTCCCCGTCCGAATGCGCAGAGTTCAACAATGTGCTCATATTCATTCTCGCCCGTTCTTTCGCCCGTGTATGTGTGCATAATCTGGAAAACGAAGCGTGATAAAATTCGCTGCTTCGTTAAGTCCATTAAAAAAGTCGTCGTCATAGTCGAGTGCTTGCCAAGCATTGGTGCTTCGGAACTTTGCTGGTCTCGCAAAGTACACAGCAGAGAGTTCGCGTCAAAAACGACGAACTAAAGCTATATACCTCAATATGGCCGGGTTCAGGACTGCAACACAAAATAGACTCCACGGCAAAGCGAAGAAGATGTACTATAAGAAGGTTGCATGTGCATGGAGGTGTGCATGACAGAGGCACTGTAGAAGATGTCTACAATGGCAAGAATCGCGTTTACCTTCAGATAGGTCGCTGATGCCAAATTAAAGTCGAGAACGTTTATAAAGAAAAATAATTTTATAAAAACTGTTGAAACTGTTGCTCGATACAACAATTTTTCCAGAGTATGAAAATATTCTCAATGAAACTATACATCTTTAGTTTTAATTATTATAGATTTTTGTATGTTCGTGACCTCGATCAAATAAATCGACTGCGAATTTCATCATATATATTTTAAAAATTTACAGAAACTAAGGTTTTATTTATGAATCGTATGTATACATCCCATAAAAATTGCTTAATCGTATCAATAATACATTGTTTTCAATTTTGACAAATCACGTAGTAATTGAAATTATGGTTACGTGATCATTCGTTAAAATTATAAAGAAGTTTTAAACAGTTATTTAATGAGAAAAATTTTCAATCCGATGAATGTCAAACAATACCTCCGATCGACTATAGCCGTCTGTGCGCGTTCAAAAGATAAAAACAGTGCACAATATGCCTGCAATTCAGTTGGATATGAAATTTGCGCGACGTGCAGTTCGTGATAAATTTGAAAGAGTCTTTCTTGCGACCATCGGTCATCGCGCGCAAAAATAAACATACAATTGTAAGAGTTACTTCTTTGAATGGACATGATATGCATGAACTTCAAACCTACTATATTATATACACCTACAAAAGAGCTAGCGTATCATATTGCACGCGTATGATATTATGAGGGATGACAACTAAACAAACATACGCGATTTGTCACCGCATCCGTCATATGCGTTCTGAGCTCTCTGTGCGCTCTATACTTAAAAAACCGTTAGCTGCTTCGAAGGTACTTTACATAGCATCGTCTATTTTCTCTTTTCGTCGTTCCTAAAATATTCGAGATTTCATTTTGTCAGATTTCCGGTCATATTATAAGTCATAATTTGACATTTTCAGTGGTCTAGAACCACAGTAAAACTACTAGGACGTTAATGGGCCCAAAACACAATTTTTTTTTGGTAAAAAAAAATAAATTCAATTACCTTTTTTCCACAGGAAAAAAGTGCGCGAGTCGATATCGAATAATCGAAACGTAGAAGAAGAATGTGATCCGAGCAAGCTTATTAGCCAAAATCGCCAGCAATTTAATTAATTCATCTACGTAAAAATTGCTTCATGTATGAATATTGGTCAGATTCAGACTTTTTTAAATAAACCTGCGGGCGAGGTCCACGGATTTTCCTGAAATTTTGGTATGTTATAGTACACCATAAAAGAGTCCCAAAACCAAAATTTTAGAACCCCTCCTACCCCCCACCCCCGCTATAAACGTTTATTTTCTATTTATATTTATTTTGAAGCCCTGAAGTAATTAAAAAATCTGAAGAAATTCATGAAGGAACTTTTTATCAATCCAAACAACCTTGAATTTTTCAGATTTTTTTAGGGCTTCAGGCCTTCAGAAAAAATCATTGAAATTTAAATTATTTTATTTTCGGTGAAATGTTTCGATATACCAGACCGGAGTATTTTGCTTCCTTATAGAGGAAGCTCTGTGATAGGCTCGAAAACGAGATTTTGAACCAGACCTCGTAGGACAATTTGGTTTACATATTTGTAAACTTGATTGAATTCTCAACAAATGTCCGTATGTATGTGTGTGTGTGTGTGGTGTGTGTGTGTGTGTGTGTGTGTGCGTGTGTCCGAGGCAAAATCTTGAAAATGTTACGGTGGATTGTACAAATTTCAATTGCATTCATTGTCGTTTGTAGTATTAATGAGGCCAGAAAAGGTTTTTGGGCAGTAGACGGGAAAAAAAATTTTTTTTGAAATTTTTTGAAATTTTTTTTCGTTAATTTTCAAAAAAAAATTTTTTTTACATTTTTTCACGTATAAATGACAGAATTTCCACTATTTTTTTGTGTCGTCATGAAAGCAGAGCAGCTAAGCTTTAATTTAAGACCAAAAAGATAGAGATTCACCGAATATTATGAAAATTAACGACTCGAAATGAACAGTTGTACTTTTGCGTCCTCATAGAGTAAGCTCTGTGATAGGCTTGCAAACGAGATTTTGAACCAGACCTCGTAGGACAATTTGGTTTACATATTTGTAAACTTGATTAAATTCTAAAATGTTCGTATGTATGTATACATGGCCTTTTAACTAAGATTTTTCGTAAATTTGGAAAAAAAATTTTTTTTTTCATTTTTTCACGTATAAATGCAGGAATCCATGATTACAGGAATGTTATGGTGATTTTTAAATAAATATTTAATTTTTTATACAAAAACAATATTCATTATTTAAAAAAAAATGTAATTGGTATTTTTTTATGAGGAAGCTCTTTGCCAATGAATTGACAGCGGTTTTTTTCTTAATTCTGACTCCAAAAAACGATTCCTTGAATTTTTTTAGAATTTTTCATTCATGCCGATGAAGCCTACAGCTGAAATAGTACATTACGTGCCTAGGGAGCGAAAAACTGGAAAGCCTCAGAGCACGTGTAATTATCGTCTGAGGCGAAGCTGAGGCCGATAAACATTTAAAAATATTTTAAACTTTTTTACCGGAACCTTTTTTGTTAAAAATAGCGATTTTCTGCTTAGACGCTATCGCCTTCAATTAAAAAATCTGAAAAAATTTGAAATGATGTATTTTGATGAACAAAATAAGAGAAAAAATTTTCCTAATTTTTTGAGGCTCCGTACCACCCTAAAAAATTATGTTCGTGAAAAAAGCGGTTTTTTAGCTCTAGGCTTCAGCGGAATGAATGGAAAATTCAAGGAATCGTTTTTTGGTGTCAGAATTAAGAAAAAAATATTCCGGTCTGGTATATCGAAACATTTCACCGAAAATAAAATAAATTAAATTTTTAATGATTTTTTCTGAAGCCCTCAAAAAATCTGAAAAATCCAAGGTTGTTTGGATTGTTGAAAAGTTCCTTCATGCATTTTTCAGATTTTTTAATTACTTCAGGGCTTCAAAATAAATATAAATAGAAAATAGACGTTTATAGCGGGGGTGGGGGGTAGGAGGGGACAGGTGGTCTAAAATGTTGGTTTTGAGACACTTTTTCAATGTACCATAACATACCAAAAATTCAGTCTGCAGGTTTATTTAAAAAAAGTCTGAATTTGACCCATATTCATCTGTGGTTGAAAGACAAAACGTCTTGTCCCTACCTAAACGAGAAAAATTAAAGTATGAAAGATTGATTTTTTAACCTTCAATGAGATGGCTTTTTATAGATGGAGGCAGATCTCAAATCTTGCAACGAAAACAGTCAAAATTGAAAATCACGAAGTTGAGCCCTCGCTTATCAGATGTATGTATCGTTGAAGTAAAAAATTGACTGCACCCGATGAGCGCATCAGTTGTGTACGTACGAATATCATTTTGTTGTTACATTATCAAATCAAAATAGATTTTTTATCACTTTTGAAGCCCGCAAGAGTGAACTTGGGTTGGTTGTATACAATGCTGTAAGTCTAATTATATTAAATTATGTCGCCTGGTGATGGCTTTAAGGAGGTTCAGGGGTCTCAGAGGGGGGCGAAGCGGGACGCGAGGGGCTCCTATGTTCACCGTGTTAAAAAATCAGAACTGCCAACTTCGAAATAACACAAAATTATAGGTTTTTTCAATGAGCTGGCACACAATTATAGCTATTATTAGTAATTAAATCATTTTGATCAATTCTTTTCAATGTTTTAGGCGTAAAACAATAATCTATTTGTCATTAGAGTGGAATGAGCACATATTTTTGTTGTTCTAGCTCATTTGTTGGTTAGGGTACGCGCAAATGATCCACGAATTTTTACACATAACAATTTATTTCTCAATAACTAAACGGTCGATGAACTTTTTTTTGCTGTCAAATTATTCCTTATTAAATTTCCTATGTGTACGTATTTTTTTCTATTTAGTTTTTGTTTTTTTACATTATGTTTATGCTCATTGAAAGTCGAAAATGTATGATTTCTCATAAGAAACCATGTTAAAAGGTAAAACATTTTTTTTATCATTTTGACTAAATTTCACGGTGAAAAGTTGTATTTTGATATTAATTCATAATATAAAGTTTCAAAGCAAATAAATGTTTTTTAAAAATTTGGCTGCATTTTGATGAGACTCCTGAACCTCCTTAACTTAAAATTCGGATTTTCCGGGTGAGATAAAATTGTGTGGTAGATTGTCTAAGCTCGCCCGTAAAAACTAAGGAAAGGAGCGACATCAGAATATGCATATGCAAAAAGTATCTTGTAAGGAGAAATTTCGTTGGGTTTCGAGGTGACTTAACTCATTGTCCAATTTTATTGCATGAATATTGTCTCCACATTTATGTTGATTTGATAAGTTCGAGTTGTTTCGGGACCAACAGTTTTCGCTACCTCAAACTACTGTACTACTACTGCTGTAAGTTTTCACTTTTCAATATAGAAATTTAAAGATGTCAAAAAAAAGAAAAAATATTTAACCAATATTTAACCGATATGAACAAGCTCGATATAAGTTTCTTGAGTCGTAAAAAAATGAAGGAAATACAAGAACAAAAGACATTGAGATTCATATTTAGACAGATTAAGTACAATACGCATGTAAGACTTGACATGGAGCCGATAAGAAAAATAAAAGAGAACAAAACGAAATGTGGAAAAGGAAGCCTACTGAATAAGGCCAGAGGTAATGTGAGGATTGTTTTACTCACCAAATCTTTCTGGAAAATGAAAAAATGTTTTCACCAATAAAAACCCTGATTACAATATGCATCACCAGGAAATATTATTAAAAGTAATTGATTAAAAATATTAAAGAAAATGTATTATAATTGTTACATTTTACAGGGGTATTTTTTATATAGGAGCTACTTACGTAACAAACGTGCAAAAAGCGGATGTCAATGACACTCACCTGGAACATAAAATAAACGTACAATTCAGTTACAAATTCAAATAAGGATGGATATGTAAGTCATCTTTTAGCATAAGAGTTGCCACGAGTCAATATTTACATGCTCCTGTAGATCAAGCATAGATAGCAATGTCATATGCAAACAATAAAATCCATTAAAAAGAGGGAAGATTTTACTTGGCAGTCTGTGTGTGCTCAACGCTTGACTCAATCAAACTTCACAGTACATTCTACCTTCCTTTCTATTTGTCTGTCTTGTTCTAAGAATACACCACCAACAAGTAAAATGAGTACACTTATGTATATCTACTAAATCGACATCAGAATTTATCTGCGCGCTAAGGAAGCAAGACTTAAAAGTCAAATCTGGTTTTCCCATGCCTAATAAAATATCCATGGCGCTTAAGTAATTTATTTATTTTTTATTGTAATAATTTCATATAATAGCAAAATTAATCCATGTTAGAGATGTTTTATAAGATTTAGTTCTTAAACAAGCTATACGATAACATTATATTAATTTCCTTCTTTTCGGAAATATGATCTTTCGTAAATTGGGTTTTTTATTGTGGATGACTAAAATAATCAAATTACAAAACAAGGCAATAATTTCTAAAATTGCTGAGGATACGATGAAGCATTGAAATAAAGTTCACGAAATAAGCGTAGAATGCAGAAAAATGATGAAAACCTAGCACAGCAGAAAAGGTTGAATTTTCTTTTAAGATTTCAGAGAATTTGAGGATTTCAGGTGGGCGTAAAAGACAAAGTTAATAACGCACGGTCATGTAAGTTTGGTTGATCTCACTGACGTCGAGTAAAATGAAGTCTCAAGACGCGTCCTTGACGTCGTTAAAAATGATGATCTGTTGATGTATGGGGCTTGCATGCGCACAAGCGAATGTATTTTAATTACATATTGGCGGTACATTGCTGATTTTTTCCACTCCTTGCGCCGCAGTTTTTCCCCGAGCTAGCTTCATGAAAGGCGACTAGTTAAGAATATCAATGCGCCTTTTGTAAGTATGCCGACGCTACGAATGTAATAAAAAGTGCATTAAAAAGATGCTGAATCATGACTTGACGCGCCCATAAAGTACTGCTGCAGTCCGAACAAATTATTTTCAAGACTTAGGATTCTAGTATAGGGGAATTATAAAAGAAAACAGCGCAAGTGTCTCACAACTCATTACATAACATATACATGCCATGCTGATATAGGCAAGTACGGAACTTTGGACAAAACGATCTCAGGCGAAGTTCAGGTAAAATTGCAAACATCATAGGTTGGCGAAACCTCGGTCATTGTACGGACGTGGGCCACGAAAAGAGCAGCGCCGTGAATGCTGTGCGGGCCTTATAAAATAATACAGTCTGGTGTATTACGCACGTGGCTCATAAAAATGGCTGGTATAAATTATAATATGCATTGACTTCCTCCTGCGCACGTGTGAAGCAGCCTATCACACGCTAGCCGAGAGTATTAAAGTATTCGCGCTGTAACGCATATACCTATACAATCTCCATTCTTTTTAGACTTGACCTACGAGGCATTTTACAGTAAGCATTGTTCATCTAGTAGCTACCACAAAATAGAATAGGTTGGCATTTATTAAATGTACATGCACACTAGTTTGAGCACATCTGCAGATACCATATTACAAGAGAAAAAAACGAAACAAAGAGATAGAGAGAGAGAGAGAGGAGAGAGAGAGAGAGAAGAAAGAATAAAGAGATAGAGGGTGGTCCAAAGTCAGCAGCTGACAATTCATAGTACGAAGACTTGTCTTATGAGCTAGATTTACCTCAGACTAGCCTCTTGGGATATGATTTTAGGTACATCATATACGAAAGTCGAACCAGTTATATTTATCAACTCAACGGCATGTATTGATAAAATACTTTCGAGCAACCATCGTCAAAAATTGCATTTACGTCGCTGCAAAGCTGCAGATGACAGTTCCTTGTAAATGTAAATCGGCTATCGATAGATGCGCCCTTACATAAACTATATTTCACCTATATACTTGCACAACACACGTGTAGATAGACACATATACACTTGTGTATACGTGTACACGATGTATTAAAAAAAAAAAATACATCAAACCTGCATTCCTGCGGCTGCTCCAGTGCCGCTGCCGTGTTGCATTCATCGAACCTTGAAGCGAGTCAAACGGCTCGAGACGATTAAACCACAGCTGCCCGCGGTAAAAAATTAAAATTTATTTACGCAATTTTAAATCAAAACTCTCTTGCTTTTCAAAAAATATACTGTTAGTTAGTGTGTGTTTTTTCAAAAAATAATAAGCTAGAGAGAAAGGAAAGGAGAGAGGATTTCGAAGAGTTTTCAGTTAATAGACTCGAACATGGTGCAATAAATTACTTTACCTTACCACATCCCTCGGCACATGTATAAGTATATATAACATCTTAAAGATGTGTATAAACACCAAAAATGACTGCTCGTAGTTTTCCTGCGTTTTTTTTAGTTTGGCTCAACTATGAGCGGTAGTAATTACAAAAAATTTAAAAAAAAGTATAATGCACGCAATCATAAATAGAAATCACCGTGCATTATGTTTGCGAGTCAGATCTTTTTTCTATGTGCAATAACAACAACATAAACTAAAGCCCGGTGAAGATTCCCAAGTATTTAAAATAAAAATTAACATTACGCTCTCAGCAAACCAAACAGTCAGTAGTTTATCCTTGTGGCCTTGGCGCTTTGTCCTCATGGCTCCATTCTTCACAGTTTATCAGCAAGGCAGAATTTAAAAGTGAACGATGATCGAAGTGTAACATTGTTCGATCCGATACGACTGAACGACTCGGTCGACTTATGCTCGCGAGGTTGAAACGCGTTCAACTCTTTTAACCTATTCGTAGGTCTGTTCCATCAAGCGTATGTGTATATAGATGAGAATTGCCTGCGTCGGAAGCAATTGTCTGACCGACGCACTCATGCTTTCGCGAGTGCATTCACACTGGCGGATGAATGGAAATTTGATGCTTTTAGGAAGTCTACCCAACGCGCATGAAGGACTCCTTTAACGCGTCAATGTTCCTCACTCATCGCTCACGCCTATAACCTTTATTATGGTCGAGAGATTTATTTTCGCGTCGACTATTTACGCATACCTGTAATTTAGTTAGTGATTAATCAGTCTTTATCGTTAATCGCTGCTTTTTTTTCTCTTCATTCACTAGCGCTACTTGAATCTATAAATATACAAAATATTCATTGACGTGCACAATTCTCTGTTTCTTTATACGACCTCATTATTTGCCAACAAATCACTCACGATGATTCGGTGTTTCGAAATTAAATCGAGATGTTCAATGAAATATTTGCTTTGACTGCAGAATTCAAAACAGTTTAAAGTCACTAGCTCGTTAGGTCAGATCCATCAGCTTACAAATTATAAATATATTTTTAAACAAAAACACACATTCTCTTGATCAGATTCTGGTTGAAATTGGTCGGATACATCGATAGCCAATGTCGTACATTACATGAGCGCAAAGTGAACGGATATTGATTCGTCAGATATTGCGTAATGAAGCGTGTATGACCAGTGAAAAAAAACTTGATTCTGAGAAACGAATAAAAAACCTGTTGCATCGTTCGCCTTTATCATCAATCGGTATTTAGTAGACGCACCCGCGTAATCCTCGGTCGGTAAGATCGGTTGTTTACATCAACGTTTCATATACCACCACGAGATTTTAGCCCGCGTCAGTCGGTACAGTTGCATGCGTTTACCTATATATGTGTTTTGGAAATTTACTGGAAAGTTTTACTAAAGAAAACTTATAAACTGTTGCAAGCGTTTAATACTGAGTTCTACCCAAAATATGCAATGCCTTATATTTTTTTTGTAAAAAAAATCCATATGCCTTATTTTTGGAACATTATTTTGGTATCAAAAAACAAAAAATAGCAATATTCGCATATTTAGATACGTAAATGAGTTTAGTAGACACTAAAAGCTCAAATTTTTTAAAATATTTTAATTCTTAATCGATGATATGTTGACATAAAGCTGAATAGAAAAATAATTTAAATAACACATTTCGGCGTATCGGAAGCATAAATTTCTAAGATTGATCAAACATATTGGTGAAATGATGTATATGTGCTGACACAACAGAGATCCACAGTTGGAACAGCATTAAGCTCACATTAACTGCCAGTATCAACATTGAAGTGTTAAGATGGTATCTTACAAACTGTGTGACTCGCATTATTCCGGACTTAAAAATATACGTTTACCAATCAAATGTAAGTACTCTTTACATTATTTGTCACAACTCCCAAAATATTGATTAAAGAACTGTTTCTCATCTTCATATCCTTTTTATGTATATCGGCCGCCGACCCACGAATAATTTAAAACGTATACCGATAATATTTTAGAAAATTTTATTTAAAGACTGACCTATTCAAAATGCTCAAACCCCCAAATCAACTCAATTACGACGGTAATAAGAAAAATGTATGCGAATGACTAGAGTTCTTAATAGTACATTATGACACGTGTACAATACACTATTTTATAGCACTGTGCAAAGTTCACATTTATGCCCCCTTTTCCGAGACATAAGTCGCACTTTCAGGTGGCGCGAAGTGAGGTTAGCGCACGAGCGTATGCGAGTGTGGTGCGAACGCCGCGGTGTCAGAATGTGCGACTTATGCCTAAATGTGAACTTATGACACACAGTGCTATAAAAGTTTATGCTACAAAGCTGCGCGATTGTTTAGGCATTTTTATTTTCTCTTTGAACTATTAGCTTAAGAAAAAATAAAGATTTTAACTGCACTACACTTATAAAGTTTCTGAGTCTCAAGAATTACCTTCCTTTTATTATTTACTGTATTGCTATGCGTCACTTCAACTGCAGTGTATGATAGACAGTTGTTTTTCTTTCTAATTACTTGAGTATTTTCTTATAAACAAGAAGCTGATCGAAAAAATGTCTCTCATACGTAAAATTTTATTTTAGTTATACGGAAAAAATATAAATTTATATAATTTTGACTGAGATATTGCCAAAGCTAGTTTTAATCCAGCTAAAATGCAGAAAATGTCTTTAGACTGATCGTTGTCTTAGATATCAAAGCAATGCTTAAACCAGTGTAAAAATGATAATTTTTAAGCCAGTTTTTAGAAGTTCCTACTTTTCTAAAATGCTTTATAGCGATTCTAAAAATATTAGAATTAAGGTCACTTTCACATGAAATTAAATGTAATCGAAATAATAAGTGATAGTTGATTTTAGTACATCAAAGCAGCACATAATTAAACCTATTAAAAACCCCAACTTGAAAGATATGCTCCAAAATACTATTTAATGTGCATTTAAGGGCTCAAAGGGGGCTTAAAGTAAAACAAAAATGTATTTAATTTTTGAAAAAAAATTTTCTTCTTTTCATAAAATTTCTTAAAATTCCAAAATTTTTATTTTTTACTAAGATACAATAATTTCCGGGCTCTTTTCGTAAAACTTTATGTGTTAAATTTTTCCTTTTGTGTTTTCTGGCATTTTACTTTTTTCCAAAATTCATCTCACTTCTCGTAATTTACATAACGAACCGTTTGAACAACAGTTCTCAGATCTTTGGAATATGAGTGCTTACGGTCAAGACCTCCGACGAAATGATCGAACCCATAGGTCGATCTCAATCAGTAAATTCGTGATGGAGATAACAAAAAAAATATAAAATGAAAAAGAAGTCATGATTAAATGCTATTGCCGAATAATCTACGGGTTCAATTACCTCGACCGTGGTCCTGGACATGACCATTCATATTCTGAAGAAGTGTATGCAACCCTAGTGCTGTAGAGCTTCAATACTTCAGTCTAAAAACTACGTCAAGTAAGGTGCATTTTTGAAAGGCGTAAAACAGTAGAAAAGGCAAAAAAAGAAAAAATGTAAATTTAACAAAGAATTTTATATTAATATAGAAAATGAAAATTTAACTTTGAGCCCCTGTAGATCCATGAGAGATAGACCTAGAGAGCTGAAATTGTTAGAATTTTTATTTTTCAATGTACTTTTCATCAGTACATACTCAGTCTGAAAGGCATTTTTTAGAATATCAAGCTTGACGTGGAATAGCCCATATGGTTAATTCATTATGTATAAATAATTGAGAATTCAAGCATGTAGGTAGAAGGAATTAATCATTTATTAACTGTTACTGCAATAGGATTGAAACACAAACAATGAATTCGTTATTAATCTCGACTATATTATGTTCAGGGTTCATTGTATACTGATAGCGTGCAATGACTATATTTCAATAAACTTGACTAATCTAATTGACGTTATAAACGGAATATTAATTGAAACATCGTTTGTTGCCTGCATTTTTTTTGTTAGATGCAAATAAGTTCACGAGTAATGATAAAACATCTTTGAATGATAAAACACCGTTAATATTTCGAAAGAAAAAACTAAATTTTCACCAATGATCCTTCAGCAAATTTTATTGAAAGCCCTACTGCAACTTAATTTTATTTGTCCATCGGAGCATAATTATTACTTCCTAGTGTAATTAATTCGAATTGGTTTCAGGGATATCTGCTTATAATTTTCGCTTGATTCAAATGAGAAGTGATTATCAAATTGATGAGAATTTTACAGCGGATCAGCGGAATTTAATTTTTGAGTGAGTATTACTTGATAAAAGATATAAAAATGTAACGATAATTAACATTTACATCAAACTAACCGTTTTTTTTCTATTCTAAAATAGTATTTTACTAATAGATCGATAATATTTCATTGAATGAGCGTAAGTCTGCGTACGGTAGAACTATGTTATTTATAATAATTGAAAAAAGTCTATGATTTATAGTCATTGGTAAGAATTTTCACTCCGATGACAGTTTGATGATGATAAATTGAGGTAAAAGGCTAATAGAATAAAACAAAGTTTGGTAAACTATAGACTAATGAAACTGTTGAAGGATTCAAACTGCTATCAAGAAGCTTTTTTTCCATGCGAATCAGAAGTAATTGCTGTGCGAACTTTCCTATCTCTCTCTCTCTCTCTCTCTCTCTCTCTCTCTCTCTCTCTCCTCTCTCTCTCTCTCTCTCTCTCTCTCTCTCTCTCTCTCTCTTGAAATATTTTTATTACGATTAACGCATTTGAGGTTGCAACCTCTTTTCATGAAACAATACTCGATTTATCAAAATTTTTAGCAAATCTCACAAATTTGAGTTGAATAGAAAATACTAATATTTGAATAAATCGGTATACTAACCGTTGATGAAACTCAAATGACCGTGTAGTTACCTAGGTGAAAAATTGACCACTCAAAATAGTCAGAAGGTCAGAAACCCGGCACTCGAGATGAGTATTTCGTACCCATCAATTTCATCAATAAATTGATCAAAAACTAGTCAATGTATATGGGTGTACAAAGATTGTGAATTTGCTGGTTATGAGAGATGAATTAGTCGAGACTTTTTAGCAATAGCCACTACGCGAATGTGATCAACATGATATTTGAATATAATATAACCAAGTAAGTTCTAAATGTACATCTTAGAGTGGAAATTCTTGGCTGTAGTTGCAGTCTAAAATACATCAAACATAACATCTGCACTAGGTTGGCTAAAAAAACCGAAGGTCTTCAAAACCTCAGTGTAACAGTTTTAGGTTTTTAATTTCCCGATGTATGAGATCTCTATGAATTTCATCTATTAATGTTATAAGTTTTAAAGGTCGCTCAGCGAGGATTTTGTTTATCTATTTAAATAACATTGAAAAATTAATTTTTTTCTCTATAATCTTCTATGTCTCATACCAAAAGAATCTAAAAATGATAAAATGTATTTTGATCAATGTTTTTTGCGACATTTTATGATCTTTATAAATTCGGTACCCGAAATGAGATTGCTACATCACGGCGAAATTAAGAAATTTTCTAATTCTAAAGAAGCATTGAAAAGGTGAACCAAAAACTTTTCCAAAGCTATATTAACAATTTTACCACAAGTGTCAATACCGTTAACTGCAAGAAACAAATACGCTTTTCTCGAATTTCGCGATAAACACGTTTTTTTAACACAAAACTGATTCTATCTTTCGAAATAATGCATCGATTTCCATTTTTAAAACCGATTCATAAAGATCATAAAATTTCGCTTTAAAATGCGTATTTTTGAAATCATTTTTATATTTTTTAGGAGGTGAGTTATAGAATATTACAAAGAGAAAGAAAAAGTTTTCCAAAGTCAATGAAAAATCCAAATGCTCATAGAGCAACCTCTATAACTTCATATTAAGAGCTGAAACTCGTAGGAATTTCATAATTAGCGATATGGAAGACATTAAGATTGATACACCCAAGTTTTGAAGAACTTCGATTTTATTGCACCAGCCAAATTTACGCGTTTACACGAGATTTACTGTCACCGAATAGTTTACGTTGTGTAAATAGGTACGTATGCACGCGTGTTCCTATTAAGCAGTATTTGATCGGTTTTTCGAAAAGTGATAAATAGTACCTATTCGTTGAGAAAATTGAAACTGAAAATTATGCCGTTTTTTGTGTATCTCATTGATAATTTAAGTCATTAAATGGATAATAAACTGACCAATTTGTCGTAGCCAAAAAAATGTTGAAGATGTAATTAGTACTTCTAATTTTTGAAAAGGACTTAAATTGTGTTGTTTCGACAGATGATATGATTGAGTTGAAAAAAATTCAAGAGAGCCGAGCCTAAAATATCCAGAGCAGCAGAGGCCGTTGAGAAATGTCGAGCTTTGGAAACCGGTATGGGCGAGCTGTCTATGTCTGGCAGGCGAGCTACAGCCAGACACAGACGGCCCGACGACCAAGTAAACGATGCAAAAATCGCCCGTATCATAACGAAGCCAAAGAGCGAGGCGAATGCATTACTTGCGTGTGTTCAGCCACGAGAAAGATGATTTTTCGATTGTAATGAGAATTGTACGATAAAGCCGGTATTTTCATGTATAAAAGCAATGAGGTGGATTTTTGTTGGTTGTAAAAAGTGCGAACAAGTCGCGAGTAATGTGCACACTTAAGAAGGCTGTGTTGCTCGCATGGCAATAATCGCGCGATGCAAGTAAGAATACACACGCACGAACAAAGCCGGATTACACTGACACACGTTACGATCTCTTCTCCCTCTCTCCTGCATCTTCTCCACTCTTCGGGCTTATGGTGGGTATTTCTCTACGTGCTCATACCTACGTACAATGCGTACATTCGCGCTGCGTACATCATGAACCTGTGAACATGCGGCTTATAATGGTGGCACTACTAAGCATAATTACGTAGTACGCCCTGCACGAATTTGACGCATTTGAGGTGCATGCACGTATTGTCTGCACCGCAAACTGCTAGAATCGTTTTGTTCAGCTGCTATTGGCAAATGCTTCATATTATTAACCCAAGAGCGAGGTTAAACAATAAACCAATTGGTAAATTTGCACATTATTTGGGTCAGTGAGGTGGCTCTGCCACATTTGTATTTTTTCGTATATGTCGGATCGTACTTAATCAAACTTTCTATGCGTCATTTAGCTGATTCAAAATCGATGAAACGGGCGCTTTGGTTGACTCGTTGTTAATTAGGCCTCATTACTTGCTACTTTTTCGAATAAATTTACTATTAGAGAACCTTTAAATCTCACTTGTGGTACTTCCTCAAGGGGCTAGCAAAACTCTTTGCTTTAACAAGACGAATATCGATACACGGGTAGACTGCTCGCCTTTGCCTTCCTCCTCACTTTACCTCCAACTCCTTATGCACTATGACTGCTGCAGTACTATATAGCGCACAAACAGAAGATCGAATAATTACTATGCGCTAGTCTACAATACTTTACATGTATTCGCGTACTTCCGTTTTCTTTCTCTTTTTCTCTCTTTTATAGTCTAATAAAAGTTTATAATTAATTATAAATAATAATAATAAGAATAATAATATAATAATAATAAAATATAATAATAATAAAATAATAATAATAATATAATAATAATAATAATAAAATAATAATAAAATAATAATATAATAAATAATAATAAAATAATAAAATAATAATAATAATAATAAAACTTCGGTGACAACGGCCTACCTTGCTTTTCATCTTCTATACTTCTATGTTTTTCTCACTATCAACATGACCACGAACGACATGCACTTAATTCGCATTCTTAGCGAAATAATTTCACGGAACCTTTACCCTTTGTTCCTACTGTCTTTCTCTCTCATTCTGAATTTTGTATGTAACCAAGTTGGAGAGTAGATCTATATATATAATAGACAGGCGCCTGTATTATTCCTACATACGTATCCGCCCGACTGCAAGCGCTGTGTGCGTAGAACGGGCTAATGGTGCAATCGTGTACATTATTATGTATGTTCGAAAACCTCCCGAAGGCAAAAATTATTCGATTTTCTCTGGTACTTCTCTCGTAGCTCTCGTTCCGATACACTTCACATACGTACATGATACTTGGAGATAATTAATTACATTCTATTGCGCTATCATTCCGCTTATCCTTACTCTCCCTCTTTCTCTTTTTATATATTTCTACAGTATATATTATATACAATACGCGTGAAGGTATACTCTAGATATATATTACTATATAGTTGTAAGGGTCTCCACACCTGATTTCTATAGCTCCCCCACATTTACCACAGTGTTTTTTGTTCATTTTTTACGTGATTTTGGCACTTCTTAACTACTGTTCCCCATTGCTCCCCATTATGTATATTGCTCCCCACTGCTCCCCCACCGCTCCCCCACGTGGGGGAGCTATTATTGAAAACATTATTATTCGTCCTAAAGTAGGATGGAAATACATACAGAATTGGGGAATTTGAACCGCTGAATCCACTGAATAACTAAAGAAAAGGATTATTCACCAAAATTTTTGATATGCCTAATTTATTTTCCCTAACTATTGAATACAGGCATTCCTCAGTATTCGCGGTTAATGCGTATCCAAAAAGTACCGCGAATACAGAAACTGCGAATATGAAATCATGAAAACGGGTAATTGGTATATCTAAATTGAGGTGAAACCTGATTGGTTGAAGTTTTACATAACTGTTATTGTAAAAAATGCTATAATTAACCCATTAACGCCGGGAGGACGCGATTTTGACATTCAACTTTGCGCTTTTACCATGTCTCAATCGACACGAGAAAAATTATGAAAACCTCTAAACTTTATGGTTTTGAGGGTGCTCTTTCTAATGGTGGTATTAAAAATTGCGTAAATTAACAATTTATAATAAAAAATTGCAAATTTACACAAAAAAACGTGTTTTTGAGGTAAAAAATTTTTTTCTTTTCAATTTTCAAACCACTTATCATTGTTAAATGGGGTAAAATATATATAGAACGTGCCCTCGCGGTCTCTACTTTAAGAAACCATCATTAGTTTTGTCAAACAATATTTTTTTCTTAACAAAATGGCGGCTTGAATGAAAAAATCGACTTTTAAGTTTCACTATTTTTTATCTCGTAAACTATTGAGTTTAGAGAAAAAGTTTATGGAACAAAAGAGTCTTAAAATGCTTCAAGGAACATCCTCAAATTTTTTCAGAATTTTCCGAGATGATTTTTCAATTTCCGGGAAATGTGGGAAATCCGGTTTCCCAAAATCACTTCCAAAAATTCTGAAAAAATTTGAGGATGTTTCTTGATCAATTCTAAGACTTTTTTGTCTCATAAACTTTTTCTCTAAACTCAATATTTTTCGAGAAAAAAAAATAGTGAAACTTAAAAGTCGATTTTTTCATTCAAGCCGCCATTTTGTTAAGAAAAAAATATTGTTTGACAAAACTAATGATGGTTTCTTAAAGTAGAGACCGCGAGGGCACGTTCTATATATATTTACCCCCATTTAACAATGATAAGTGGTTTGAAAATTGAAAAGAAAAAATTTTTTACCTCAAAAACACGTTTTTTTTTATAAATTTGCAATTTTTTATTATAAATTGTTAATTTACGCAATTTTTAATACCACCATTAGAAAGAGCACCCTCAAAACCATAAAAAGTAGAGGTTTTCATAATTTTTCTCGTGTCGATTGAGACATGGTAAAAGCGCAAAGTTGAATGTCAAAATCGCGTCCTCCCGGCGTTAATGGGTTAAATGTAGTACAAAAAAAAATAGAGTAAATTAGGATTTTTCAAAGTAGTCTGTTAATCGCGATTGTTTAGAATGTTTGCTTAAATCTTTATATAATTGTTGGTACGAAGCCATTGCTCACAGTTGTGTCAAAATCGCAAACTTAGCATGACGATCGGATCTTCATCGAGAGCTTCATCGATGGCCGATTGCACGTGACTCAAAATACATGCTACATTTTTTAATGAGAAAAGTATCTTGAGCTTTTTGTTTATAACTTTTTTAATATTTATCAGAAGTTAATTATAAACCCATATTCAAAATGTACATTAAATTTTACATAGAAAATGAGTATTCAAGAATTTTTCTCGCTCCGATAAGATGATTTAAGGGAGTCATATACCAATTCACTCTTCTTTGTCATTTTTGTGATATAAACCAAAGTTTAATGTCAATCTACATTTTCAACATGAAATTGACATCTTTGAGCCCTAAAAATGTGAAAAAGTTGTAGAATAGGCATTTGCATCTAAAAATAGCTCATTTTTGCTATTTTAGTTTCGTCGGCCCTGTGCGCAAGGTTCAGATCAGAGTTATGCAGGTGGGAGTTTCTAATAGGTATCAAACTCTTCAGAAAAGTATCCTTTATGGGCTGAGTTTTGTGGAATTTTAATTAAAGTCATACAAAAGTTTGTATGCCAACAAATGTGAAAAAAGCAAGAAATAAAAAAAATTTATCAATGTTTTTGAACACATATTGAATAATAGAACTGATATGAAGGTCTAAATCAAATTTTTCTCATTTTCCTGAAATTTTGGTATGTTATAGTACACCATAAAAGAGTCTCAAAACCAAAATTTTAGAACCCCTCCTACCCCCCACCCCCGCTATAAACGTCTATTTTCTATTTATATTTATTTTGAAACCCTGAAGTAATTAAAAAATCTGAAAAAATTTATGAAGGTATTTTTCAACAATCCAAACAACTTTGAATTTTTCAGATTTTATGAGTGCTTCAGGCCTTCAGAAAAATCATTGAAAATTTAAATTATTTTATTTTCGGTGAAATGGTTCGATATACCAAACCGGAGTATTTTTTTCTTAATTCTGACTCCAAAAATCGATTCCTTGAATTTTTTCAGAATTTTTCATTCATGCCGATGAAGCTTGGAGCTAAAAAAACTGCTTTTTTCACGAAAATAATTTTTTTATGGCGGTACGAAGCCTCAAAAAATTTGAAAAAATTTTTTTCTCATTTTGTTCATCAAAATACATAATCTCAAAATTTTCAGATTTTTTGATTGAAGGCGATAGCGTCTAGAGCCGAAAAACGCTATTTTTAACAAAAAAGGTTCCTGAAACGCGATGGTTCCGGTAAAAAAAATTGAAAATATTTTTTTTAAATTCCTTGTCAAATTTTAATTCATTTTGACCGTTTCATTTTTTCGATTGAAGCTTCCTAGCTCATTCTAGAGCATAACAAAGATTAATGCGAAATTCTGAAGACTTTCATTACACTTACATTATTTTTCAAATGTCAAAAAAACAAGAAATCTAATCGAGTTCAAACCGGACTTTCATTTCCAAAACTATGTAAAAAGCCTCCTAAAGTTGTCAACTACTGGTTAACAGGCCCAAAATGACTAAAATCACCAAAAACAGTCATTTTTCGACCTTTTTTGCACGTTTTTCGACACATATTTTTGTCTACATTGCGTTACACTTTAAGACCCATTACAAAACTTTATCAGGCAGTAGTTGAAATTTTTAGGAGGCTTTTTACATAGTTTTGGAAAGGAAAGTCCGGTTCGAGCTCGATTAGATTTCTTGTTTTTTTCAAGTTTTTTCCACTCTATACGCCTCAAGATGACTTCAATCACTTTGGCATACATTTTTTCTGAAAATTTGGACAATTTCTAACAAAAAAGTTCGTTGTCACTTTTACTTTTGAATCATTTTACACTGATCCAGGAATTATTTGAATATTTGCAATTTTTCATGAATTTCGGAAAAACGCTAAAATGGCTAACTGTAGGCCTCTGAAAAAGTGTCACAGAAGGCCCCAATTTTTCTAAAATTTTTTTGGGACAAAATATAAATTAGAAGCTTTGCCAAATCTCGTAATAAAATGAAATAAAGCTAGGGAAAATTTTAATGCAAAGATAATTTGGCACTTTGAGAGATGGAAAGTACAAGTTTCTATGTAATGATAAAAGTTATCCAATATTGATTTTGATGGACAAGAAATTATTTCACACAATCTTGGTGTTAAAAAATTATATTTAATTACCGTAATTACCGTAATTACACAAACAGTTGGGCAATCTAAGATAGTTTTTCATCTATATTACAAGTTTCTTTGATAGCTTCCTTGATCACGCAATGTTTGTATCTCAGAAAAATAATAACTTTGATTTTCTCCTGTGTATATGTTAAATTTCACGCTCACGTATCCTGTTATACTCGTCATACCCTGACAATATTTGATATAATTGATTACATTTTTGTGTATTTATTTTTGATATATAGGTACTCTTTTATGATAAATTTAATGTTATAAAATATAGTATATTATAGTCTTTTAATTTTCTTGAAATATTCTTGCACCTTTAATTTACGGTTAATTACGGTTATTCTTACATTTTATTATACCAAACAAACAATCAAAGATAGTTTTTACGGATTCTAGTCAAAAGAAAAATGTATGATCCAGTCAAATGGATGCACGACTATATGGGTGAAAACCCCATAGAAAATAGCCGTTTAAAAACGCCTGACAGCTTTTTTCAATTCCCGAAACTATTTTTTGATATTTTCAAATCTGTAGATTTGGTGTCATGCCTTTTCATACTGAGTAATTAAATGGTTATCAAAGTAAAATTCAGAGGTGCCCTTATAAAAAAAAGTCGTCATTTTATTAGATTAGCCACTAAAAAAGCGCGCTCCACGCGCTCTTAATTCATCTTTTGTTTTCATAACTCGCTCACGCCTCCTATGGGGAATTAATCAAAACGCTCAACTTACATTCAATACTAAATAAACAACAAACTGATACAATCTGCAGTCTCACTCTCTCAACTAATCAAAACGCTTATAAATTATCTATACTTTTAGCTGATGCTTTTTCTAAAAGAGGATAATAAAATTTGTGTGCAGAAATAATCTGACCTAGTAAAAAAACCCTTGCTGCGCTCGGCCCTAAAGGACGCTGTGCCATAAAGTGTTAATTATGTTAAAAGAATTTTTACAAAAACCCTGGTATGAATGCAACATTTTCCCGCTGTTATTGAAAAAAATGGTGTAAAAATGTAGCATTTCTACTACAGTCATGTATGTCATATTTCACATTCCATATTTCACTTGGATAGTTTTTTTATTACATTATGATGTTTTTTAATATTGTACTCCTTATAGATATGAAAATAAAATTAATATTTCTTTTACAGGAACATCTATCAAGAATTAAAACATGAGCTACCATCCGTGTTTAAACACGTGAGTCTGATGGAAGTTGAATCGCAATGGAAATTATTAGTAAAGCAATACAAAGTAAGAATATACTGATAATTCATCCAAAAATACAAAAAATAATTGTTTTCGGATACAGTACTTAAGAGTATTTAACGCATTTAAAATCAAATATGAGGAAGCAAAAAGAGGAAGGAATAGTTTTTCATTTGAGCTCTAGTATTCAATTAAATAAAAAACTTTACTTATTATTTCCATTTTCGATCTTAAAAGTATAAAAACTCTGAAATACTGAATTTGGCTTAAAATAAGCAATGAGACTTAAGCTGAAATATCCTTTTATAAGCTGTAGGTTATACACAGAAAAAATGGCATTAAAAAAATGAAACATTACAATATCTATATTATTGAATTATTAAAGGCGTCAAGTTCACAATTATAATAAATTTTGTGTTTATTCGAATAGGAAGTGACTGAAAATGTAAAAAAATGTCACACATGGCCATACTTCTTAATAATGAATGATTTGGCCAATTCATTAGGAGGAGCTCAGAAATTTATCGAAAATGAATTGTCATACAATTTTAAAACGCCGTCAGTACCGCAGCATCAAACCGAAGTTGAAAAAAATAAGAATATTCCGATGGAAATTATACCATCGCCAGACAGTCTGGCATTAGCTCAACATGTCAGTAATGCGAGTTTGATGTTTACTACACTGATAAAGAAGTAAGTTATTAACAATTTCTAATCAAATTATTTACCTTTAATAAACTTTTTCGAATTTCGTGAAAAGGTAGCAATCGAACGTACGAGAAAATTGTTTATTCTACAAATCGACGCTCTTGTAAATGACTCAAAATAACATGTTTTCAATGAATGTCACGAAAAAATTTAAAGTAATATTTTTTGTTAACGAAAACTATCAAGAATGTAAATTTATCAACAAAAAAAATGTCTTCATAAAAAGAGACCAAAATAAATACTACCGAATTTTATACAACGAAAAAAATTGCATGTCAGAAAGTAATGTTCTTACGAGATAAGATTAATACGGCTTGACTATTTGCAGCGATTACTTTAGTATTAACAGTTTTCGCGAATAACATTTGAAAAATAATAATTATCTTTGTCATTACTTATAGTGTAATTTTTTTTGCTGACATTGTTTTGGTAGTCTTCGCGGTCACAAAAAAAAATAATAGTTTTAAAAAAAATGTTAAAAATGATTATTTTCGCTGGAATTTTAGGAGAAATGATTTTCGTTACCAGCAGAGAAGTATTGAAACAGTTGGTACATGCCGATGAAAACTTGTGCGATAAAAAAACTAATTTCAGACGGCAAAAAAATGAATTAATTCAGTCACGTAAATATTGGTAACTTCATTTTACCCATTTAATATTTATTTGTAATTTATCTGATAAAAAATCAATTTATGACTTTCTTTCGAGAATAAAGTTTAGAAAGAGTTGGCACTTGAATGCGAGTGCAATATAACAAACAAAACAGTTCATTATATTTGTTAAAAAAGAAGGCTAGAGCGTGTGTACGCGTATTCGGTAGCTCTTGTATACACATACATACATATTAGTATATTAATTAAGTATATAGAAGCTTTGACAACAAGACGCACTACACGAGAAAAGGGTGTACTCGTATGTACAGTATCGTGCGAATGCCGTGAAGCGAGTCTCCTATTCGGTATGTGTGCGTGTGCTCTTACAGACAATTCACAAGTAAAGCTACGCAACCCTCTTTTCATTCGGCACGTACGTACGCATGGATGTATGGAGTATATATATATATGGGCTAAGCCATAGTTAGCGTGATGGTCAAAAAAATTTTTTTTGAAATTATGTACTTTTGAAGAGTACATTGAAAAGTGAAAATCCTGAAAGTTTCAGCCCTCTAGGTCCAACCCTATTGGATTTTCAGCTATGCAATTCTGATTTTCTGGGGTTAACATGAAAAAATTGTTCAATCATGGTTTTTAATGTAAAAGTTGATGTAGAATTCAAATTTGTACTTAAAAATCATATTTACTACTTCTAGACCTATAGAAATGATATTTTCAGGCGTTTATCATATAGGGGTACAAAAATAAATGTGTTCGTCTCCTTCGATTAGGCCCATACTGTAATATGTTCATCGATACTTCAAAATACAACTTCTGATAAATTTTAGTTATCGGCAGACAAACAGAATTCATTATTGAGCTTAATATGAGTCAAGAAACATGGTTTTTCTCTAATTTTCCTTGTTTCTTGACTCATATTAAGCTCAATAATGAATTCTGTTTGTCTGCCGATAACTAAAATTTATCAGAAGTTGTATTTTGAAGTATCGATGAACATATTACAGTATGGGTCTAATCGAAGGAGACGAACACATTTATTTTTGTACCCTTATATGATAAATACCTGAATGGCTCATTTTTATGGGTCTAGAAGTTGTATATATGATTTTTAAGTACAAATTTGAATTCTACATCAAATTTTACATTAAAAACCATGATTGAAAATTTTTTTCATGTTAATCCCAGAAAATCAGAATTGCAAGCAGAATATCAGCAGAAAAAGAAAATTCAACTTTGAGGCCCCGATAATCCAATAGGGTTGGACCTAGAGGGCTGAAACTTTTAGGATTTTCACTTTTCAATGTACTCTTCAAAAGTACATAATTTCAGAAAAAAATTTTTTTTACCATCACGCTAACTATGGCTTAGCCCATATATATACAGCCTCGTACATATGCACACATGTGCTAGTGTACGTATATATTGCAAGGCGTGCACGCGTATGGCCAATAACTCCTTGACGCTAATCGCGCAAGAGCCCGGAACGAATGCCTTCTGGCATAACACGTGCTCTCTCTTGCTTATGATTCTAATGTACTACATATATCTATAAATATACAACTATCCCTGATGCACAACTCTGTATGTAATTTTGTGGCACAGTGCAAAAGAGGTGCGTTTGAAAAAATTTAAGATTTTCAAAAATTTGCACTGAAATGGTCTTGCTTCACTATATAGTCTGTATTGACACCAGGTTAGAACTATTTTAAATGTATGGGTCAATCTTTGAAATCTTCATAAATTGATAAATCTTTGTTTCTTATAAAAAAAACCATGTCTAACATAAAAAAATTATCAACTTAAAAAATAGTATTGAAATTGTGAATAAAATAATCTTTCGCATATTAAAATTTTTACAGCGTCTCGAAATCGAATAAATTTAGTCCTCTGGAAATATGCAAAGCCTTGAAGATGTTGAAAAGACAAAAAGGAAAATCTAAAAGACAAAAAGGAAAGCGCCAATTCAGTAGTACAGGAACAAGCCAAAACTTCATCCCTGCGCGCTCTAGAAGTCACGTTGGTAGCGTTAGTGAAAACAATCATAACGCTAATAAACGCACCAATAGTATTACTGCTAAGCAAAAGACTCATATTAATGAAACGCATCCAGTAAGAATAAGTTCTGTTGATAACATTGATGTCAATCTCGAAAGGTGCCAGTTGCAATTAGATACCAAAATAGAAAGAGTAGATGAATGCGAGGAAATGGATGTTGAGATGGATGTAGATTTGGAATGTGAAAATGAAGTTTTTCATGATTAAATTATGTACCATCACCGCAGCAACTGATAAAGTTTATCATAAAAATCAATAATGATACCGTTCTGCAAATAATAAATATTTACATAAAATTAAAATTTAAATATTAAAACTAAATTAAATTTTTTAATTTCACGAATAAGTATATTTAATCAAGTTTAGAAAGTAGCAATATTACATAATTATAATAAAGCTTAAAACCAAAGATATTGATCGAAACATTAATATTTTAATATTGTGAAATCGTAATTAATGCGTAACCGTTGAATCATGAGTACAATAATAATCCTTGTAATACTTGAATTTATACTTGTTAATATGCTTGTAAATAATGTTTTAACTAGGTGGCTAGTAGTGGAATGATACCTATCATAAGTAATACGTTAGATTCAATTAGTTAGTTGAATGATTGTGACAACCGACTTTATGAACCATTTTATATAAATAAAGATATTTCAAAATTTCGAAACAAAAGTATAAATTTGTTGTATTTCCTATGTTAAAAATTTACTTATAACGATAAAAAATTATGTACTTAACATAAACACATTTTAAAGTAGCGATAATCACTTTAGATAAATTGATTTAAAAAGAAAATCTGAATTTCATCAAAATGCATCTGATATAGCAAATAATATGTATAACATTAATAAATTCCTTGCATGTTTCAAGTACACGTTTAATATTTGCCCCCTTAAGAAGGAATGCGTGTGTCGGAAAGATAACATTACAATTTCATCGGGCTAAGGAATTTAAAATTAATTTGTTGTCGGTAATTATTACTTTGAAGAAGCAAAAATACGTTGTGAATACGCGCAAGCAGTAGAGCAGTAGCAGCGAAATTCATCAATCTACATTAGCATCGTCGCAAAGGGAGGGTATTTCAGGGCGAAACACAAAACCCTATTCAGCGAACTCATACACAATGTTGGATACGAAGGTGGTTTTTTACGATAAAATCTAATCTTACTACTATCAGTCTCAAAAACAAAAGGCTACGTATACCGCATTTACTCCAGTGGAGCCATAGTATAACTAGGCCATAGTCACGAGCATACCTGTATCGAGAGTGAACGAGGAAAAAATCATGCAAGCAAAAGAAGTATACTTGTGCGACCGCGATACAATCTAAAGGCTACAGAGGCACAGGCAGAAGACCAAGGAAAAGCCAGGCTGGAGGAGAGCACAAAAAGTTGAAGTTTCGACGCAAACGAGCTCTGCGTAATCGATACGTATTGCATATCATATATAAAAATGAAGCGTCGTGTGCATAAGCAGCGGGCGCCTGTATGACTGATGCAGTTTATATATATATGCATGAGTATGCTCGTGCCCAAGAGAGGCAAAGGTAGAGAAAAAAGAAGGAAAAAGAAAAAGGGAGGGTGAAAGCAAGCAAGGTCAGAACGCAAGCGCGCCCCTACTTTTAGTTTCCTTTTAGTGTTATTTTTTTTCGCGTAGATACTTTACGTAGAAGGAAGCCTAACAATAATTCGGAGCACACAACAAGCATGTACATCATACATAGGAGTGTGCGTGAGCTCGCTCGCGCGCGCACCTCAGAAAGAGAATGAGAGAAAATCGGATATATCCGGGATTCCCTTTTTGTGCGCGCGAGCTGCACCGGCGTTACGATACCTTGTGCGCTTCCAAGACTACATATTGAGCCTGTATTGCATATAACTAAGCGCGGGATTGATCTTTTGTACAATATTGTGCAGTTACTTGAGAGTACGCGGGGGTGATATGAGTGTAACAGAGTATATAGTATACTCTGTGTGCTCTTGTAGCTCTTGCTTTCTTCAGCTCAGTATAACTTTATCTCTCTCTCTCTCTCTCTCTTCCACCTTCTCTTTCTTCGTTTCGCTAAATTGGACGGAGCTTTATAGATTCTAGCTAATATCATGCAATCCGCGCTCCTCTCGCGAACCTCAAGCGCATAGTGCGTGCATCGAGCAAGCTCGTTGTTTATTAGCTACAGCCGAGAGGAAGAAGGATAATGAAATCTCCTGCGCGGAGCTGTTGCCATTGCCGTCGCCGCCGATGATCGATAATCAATTTGACTCCGCACTCCCAGTTTCGCGTTCATATAACGTTCACATAATGCTGCACGAAGACACGCAGGATTATATACCTTATAGCAAGTGCCATCTGATTTGTGTATATGCTATGTGAAGCATATGTGCTGCATGTATAATAATACCATGCAACGACGCGAGCTTTCGAGCAATACGAGCCTTCCTTCCTTGCACGCTCGCTCGCATTTCGTTCGAGAATTCATCAATAATGGCCGCTATTTGATGAATGGGATAATATGCTCACAGAGCGAGCTTTCTGAATATGACCTTAATTTTTTAACGATTCGATCGTCCATACACATATATGAGCTTTGATCTCAATTGGACTTGTTCGATACTGTTGCCTCTTCAAAAATTTATCGAATTGATGGGCTCGCGCGGTACGCGATTGTTGTTTACGATCTTTCTTATCAAGTATGGAAATGTATCAACGAACGAGACTGACCGCGGTCGCACGTAGTATGCAGCGCTTTATGGAGCTTTTTATCTATAAACATTAATGGCCAGCATATATTTCCTCGCTACAAACATAAGCCGGTGAAGAATACGTCATTTTTCCGACAACGAGCCATTTTTATATAAATGAAAAATGACACTTCTCAACTTCAAATCGAAACGACGAACAAAGTGTATGGGGTAACATATCAATCCACAGCCGGACAGAACTTTTTAGAATTTGGAAATGTTTTCAGTCGATTATTGGATCCATTATAGGTATAGCCAATCGAATCTCGCATGAAAAAATGTCCGACCATGTATTACATGCTGTACATTGGATTGCAGCATTACACTTTTCTACTCGAAGGATAAGTGCCGCCGTGCAGCGTATACCGATATCTACGAACGTATATAAATATAACTGAATCGTTATCTGGATGGTGGCGCGAGTGTAACGAAGCGATAAGGTGGTCGATTCGTTTGATTAGCTAGCTCTTGGCCCGAAAGGCTTCGTACGATCGCTGCAGTGCGTCGATACGCGATTTCTCTTTCTTGATGTGTATATAGTGCCATTAAAGGCTGTACAAGGCTCACATAGATTTTGGAAAACGTTTTACTATACGTCAAGCCGGAAACTCTCGGCCGGCTAGTAACTGTACTGTACTGGTACGTACCGTACTGTGCGCGCCCGCGCACTATTCTCTACATGTACGTGTCCACGAATTTTTCAAGTTCTCCAACGCGCTCGACTAAAAAGGATTAATTAAGGAAATGAACGTTTACGAGCAATAGCTTCTTTCTGAGGAAATTCAATCCTCCGATTTTATCCGGCCAAGCGAATAAATTAATTTACGTAATTTTCACTTGCATAATGAGTGTATCGCAGTTCTTGAATCGTTTCGTTACTTCATTGTAATTAATGTGCGCGCGCACATAATAAATTGACAGGGCCAATGCTGACAATCAGCCAATTCGAATGTATGTAGCAGTCGATCCAATAATAAAAATAAAACTTTACATAAGGAAAGTGAAACGCAACAGCATCGTCGGCAGCGGCAACATCGGGGGCGATTTAGCTTGTAGTAAAATCAATAAAGATCAATGGCCTGCAGCAGAAATACTTGAGAACTCGTTGCAATGCTTAAGGTTCTTTGCTTGCTCGCAGATATCAATTCCACAACCATGTCATAATATGAATCGTTCTTTTCACTCTTTATCAAATCCAATGAAAATCGCATCCAATTTTTGCAGTGTGTCTACTTTGAAATGCATATAAAACATAAGACGTTACACATCAATAAAATTAAAATTATCCAATATGCTGAAAATTATCCATCCGAGAAAAAAAATTTTCAGCAGCATTTGAGATCATACAAACACGGCATCTGCAATTCTGAAAAATGAGGAATTTATTCAAAATAGTGAAGTAAGAAAAAGTTAAAAAATGAAAAGAGAGTCCAATTTTCTAAATTCGATCAAAAATTATAAAATATATTTTCAATAGCAAACTCGTCAGACAACGTTACGTACGTTAAAAACGTACATATTTAGAAAGAATTTTTACCTTTAAAATTTGATCGTTTATCGATGCTACAAATAACTTTATAAGAAAGCTAAACGCAAAAAAAATAACAGGCTTGCTGCAAATAAAAATGAATTATAAAATTTTATCAATTGTTTTTTAATTTTTGATATCTAACTTTATTAATTCAAAAAATTTCCATATTCGAAAATTCGCTTAATTCGTAAAATGTATCCAATCCCTGAAGATTTGAATTAGCAGCATTCCTCTGCATATTATATGTGTTCTGCTGCGTACCCTGTTTACTGCATCGTGTCGGTATACTTGCACCACTGCGCACAGTGTTGTATGGCGTAGTTTGGCGTCGTAAATATACACTACTATACTCTCCGCACATACGCATAGTTACTATCGATGCATGTGTATTTCGCTTCACTGCTCCTAGTGAACGCATCGACATATAAACTTTCTATATACAGAGGAAAGAGAAAAAGGAGAAAGAGAAAAAGAAAGAGAGTGAGAGAGTAAATTTATAAATGTTGATATAGTCGGTGTCTCGATCATTCCGAGATTATTTGGTTTCATCTTATTTTTTCATATGGTGCACCATCGCAGAGGTTAACAGACGAATAAAAAAAAAGGTTTCATTGTTGACCAGAGAAACGAATGTCTTTGGATTCGCCATAGACAGCTACACGCTCATAAGTTTATACTTATTTTTATACGTATTTTCAGTTGTATTTGATTTTTTGAAAGAAAGATAGAGGCGGAAAATTTTACGACGATTAGGTTGCAGGGGATTTTGCGATGCAGTAACAGCCGGAGAATATGAGAGAAGTTTTCGAAAAGGAGATTGAGAAAGTCGTACGAGCAGCAACAGCGACAGTAGTAGGACGATATACATAGGTATAGAAACGATTCTGCCAGGCACTTAACTCTTGGGTGAGATTTGCATCTTCCTCCCCAATAGCAAAGAGAGATGTCACGCGAGCTTTGCAACGAGTTTCCGACGTCGACGTCGACACCGAGCGCGCGCGCGTGTTTGTACACGTGCGACGGACGGCGAATGCTTTCTTTTTCCGCATTAAAAGAAGAGAATGACGACGAACGCGCGCTATTCAAAAGCCGAATGCTATTAGATTGTAGTACGATCGACGTGTTTCTTTCGATTTATCACTCGGATTTTTTTACCCCTCTGTTTTTTAGTATCAGTGTGCGTAGGGCATTTCTCAGTAGAAAAGAATATGCGTGCGAGTCGCGTTGAACTCGTTTAAAGGATAATTCGTCGTTACTGAAGTGAAAGAGACGAAATCTATATTGCATGCGTGTACTTATGAGAGCAAACAGAAAATGCCAAGATTTTGCTTTGCAGTCTAATTCAAGCCCAAAGAATTGCGACTCGGAGCGGAATTAAACGCACGAAGCACGCGCTTCGATTCTCTCCAATTTACATGAATTTACTTCCGCGTATAATGTTGCTGCGTTATAATACGAATCGAACGCTACGGTTCGGCTCATGTGCTCCAATTACGAATGCGCTTGCACGCGTGCACTAGATCTGGCGACTCACTCAGAATAAAAAAAGCAGCGCGAGGCATCGATTCTCACAGAGCTCGGGTGTATATTGTGGCAAAACTATACACAATAAACAAGGCTCGCGCGCGAGTAAAGCCAGTGTTTAAGGCACGGGTTTGCATATAATACACGGACGCCTTGCACAAAAGTAGGTTAAGCTAGACCGTTGCAGTGTTTCAGCCTGTGGTTGCGCATTGGCATTCTATCTATCGAGCAGCACGCCCAAGCGGTACAGCTAATACACACCTACACTCGTACAGAGAGACAGAGCAGAAAACGCGGACAACAGACTCCGAAGTGCAACACAACCATGAGCAGCTTTGTTTATGCCCCACTCGCAACTTCACAATGTATTCTCTCTCTCTCTCTCTCTCTCTCTCTCTCTCTCTGTTAGCCACTACTCTTGTTGCATTTTGACGCGGGTGAAAGGGTCATATTGATACTCATTTTTACACATACCTGTCGGTTAGTACCGCCTACCCTCGAAAATAATGTAAAAGCAAAGAGAAGATGAGAAAGTGGACTTTTTCTCTGACTGAGAAATTGTTCACACCTTGCGACGAGATGTTATTTATGAATATTATTACTAATGAAAGCAACCTATCTATTTCAATTCAAAATTTGTGTTGATTCAACGTTGGCAACATTATAATAAAAAGGATACATCGAGATCCGATAAATTAGCAGTTTACAAGTTTGTGCACATGTGAACTATCAGACACATCTAAAATAAAAGATAACTCGATGTTTAATTGTAATTTTCAATCTCAGTACCTCTTGTTCAACTCGTCAAATGCAAGTATTATTAACACTCGCTGTGAATATTATCATCAATGCTGCAACGTAGTACCGATTATAGACGGTACAATTTCATTAATATTTTCGATACTATCATTCTTGTTAAAATAATAATAATAATAATAAATTAATTAATTAAATATTTCGTCATAATATCGATTTAAAAAAAAATGGACTCAAACCGTTATTAGTCTTTTCACCGCAGATATTTTTTCAAGGAGATTAAGTTGACATGTTGTGACATGCTTGTTCAATATCACTTTAGTAAAGGGTAATTTACAAAATAAAATCTTTTTTATGGAAGATCATGAACTTATTCGAATAATGTCAGAACGGACATACTACGAGCACAAATTAATTTAGCTCGGCCCAGCCATTACAGAAAAGATATATTATGAAAATTGAAAACTGATGAGATTAGAAAATCGCAAGTAATATTATATTCTGTCATAGAGAACAAATTTTTTGATTTATTCACGTAATATACATGTCGAAAAGTTAAATATACTCGTGCATTTAATTAAGCACTCAAGTGTAGCCATATCACTGAAAATCAACAAGCCCATAAAAAAGCTCTCAGCGCATGCGGACATAATGCGAGAAAGCAAAAGGGAAGAAGAGAAAAAGAGAATCGCAAGTACATAGAGCGTAAAGCTTTATGTGTATACATAACGCGCTAGCTATCGCAAGTTTAGTCGGTATAGGTGGGCATATCGTGTAGTAGTGGCAGTAGCAGCAGCGTAGGAAGGAGGATTGAAAGAGTCGCTGCTGCTAGTGTTGAAAAACATGTTTTTCAATGGTCGCCATACCGTCGGGTTAACTCACCCTTCTTCGTTCTCTTTTTCTCTCTTCTTACTCTCTTATTCTCCGTCTCTCCTTCACCGCTCCATTCCATCGTACTATCGAACGACGAACGTCGACGAACAGCACTTTCTTCGAGAGACGCGTCTATCAATTACGTCACTCGCGAGCGCGCGCAAGACTCTGTAAATATAGCAGCTGGACAGTACAGAAAGAAAGAGAGAGAGAGAGAGAGAGAGAGAGAGAGAGAGAGAGAGAGAGAAGGAGTATAGTGTATGTGTAATATATAGAAACGATAAGACTTTTGCTAGCTGAGCGGGATCCATTAACCTTTCGTGTGTGCGGCTCGCATTGTCACGTCGTATAGCCCCAACAACGAGACAGATAGCCTTCCTTTCTTTTCACGTCGAAACATATAGAACAATCCGTCTACATATAATAGACACTTATACAAATCCACACACGCGCGCACAAACTTGCAGATACACATTTTATAAATGGGTATGCATTATTGAGGATGGGTTTTTTTTCGCTCTACTGTGTATTTCGCACTTATGGCTGATGCAGTCCGATGAATGGCTACGCAATCGAGGGTGCACATACCCAGCGAATCAGATTTTTTTCGCCCCGATATAATGATAGCTCGATATGACGAGTACACCCGCGCACACGTCTTTGCGAAATATACACTTACGGTTGTAATGATTTTTGTCCCACAACGATTCGAGGCGAGAAATAAATGTTAGGTGTAGGTTACGACAATGATCGATGCTCAGTCGTGTAGCTCGTTACAAATCGTTAATATACCAATGCAGGGCTACGTTCACTCAAATAAAGCTCAAAAAATCACGACTCGTGCCTCCCCTGATTGCTTCCCTTTGATTTGCTACATCATATGCGAAAAAGTATTGCACAGCGTGAAGGTTTCAAGTTCGTCAAGTCTCACGCGTACGCGCCCTCGATTCGAATTGTTTCGTCGTTAAGTATTTACTTTGAAAATAATCGATACACCTTTCAAAAACAAGAAATAAAGATCGCGAGGACTGAGACGAAGATACGACGAGTTAATACGGATAATTCTCATTGCAGCAGTGATCGACTCACGTTCATGGTGGAGCTCGAATGCACAGCGATCGTATAAATTGCCGTAAATCCATGTCTCATAAGCCCGCATAAATCAAAACGAAATTCAGTCACTTGGCTGTTTACGTTTTATGCGCGTGCGTAATGGCATAATGAACAGGCTGCGCCCTGCAACGTCGGTCATTTATCTGGCGCACAGCAGCCGCACTGGCGGCATCCAAAACTTTCAGCGGTAAACACGATCACAGAAAATCTCCTCTGGCATCAATAATTTATCGCCTCTTTGCCTTTGCATTAAGCTCCTAAAAATTGTAAGTCCATTGTCATAAATGCTAGTTGTGCCGTAAATATCATCGTCTAGCACGATCAATGTCTTTACATGCACTGATAGAAATACCGTTTCGTACCTAGAAACGGACCCGTTTCTGCCAACGAAACGATATTTCTATCAGTGTGGCTATCACGAGCATGAATCCTTGATGAATTTAATAAAAAAAAAAACTCTTTGAAACTTGCAAAACCTGCAAGCTAGCTATTAAAGTAGACGATTTTCTTTTCGAGGAACATCTTGGCTGTCAGCGAGGCAGTAGCAATACAGAAGCACCGACTCGAGTGCCATATAGTAGGTAATATCACAAGAGAAACAGAGACTAGAGAGAGCGAAAGACCAAAATTCACTCATTCATTGAGCTCGTGCTGTTGCTGGCGCTGCTACTTCTGGGAATTTTTTCGAATTCATCGCGCGTATAGGTTGTTGCCAATGCCGGCACACCGCGGTTCTGCCCGTACAAGAGAGTACTGCACTCTCGACTTTTTCCTGTGTGCAGCTGCTGCCGCGGCGGGTTGCCTTTGCTTGACGAATAAGACAGAAAAAAAATACTGAATCAGAATTTCAACGGATTATTAGGGTTGTATTCGCTTATGTGTGTGTCGCTCGTGTTTATGTGTGTCTGTGTTTTGCGCACTTCTCGAGAGTAAATGCGTGAGCAAATATAGCTTTTATTTTGGCTATAGTATTAGAGAGATAGAGAAAGAGAGCCAGCGAGAGAGAGAGAAACAAATGCATCATCAAAGTTGAGCAAAAATTGGCAAGAAACACGTATAAGCTGAATTAGATTGGCAATATGAACTCAAAAGTTTTTTATCGGTCGAGGGGCGAATGCTTGTTCAACCATATTTTTTCCCTTTAACGATGCTTGTGGTGAGCCTCCGTCACTATATTATTGCGTGTAAAGAAAATAGTTTGGTTTAACGTGCGGAAGTTGTTTAATATTTTCATTATAGGGTGAGGTACGTGTGGGCTCTTTTGACATGATACATGTAACATGCACACTGACTCAGAGAGTCGTTCGAGACCCACATGCGAGACTCTCGGGATTTGCTTTTTTTAATGCGCAAAAAAACTTTCCCTTCTTATCAACATATATTATACGCGCACGTGCGCACACAAACATATAATACATAATTTTATAGCGTCATGAATACTTTTACATCCTCTCGATTCAGAGCCAATATATAAGGAATTTTTACGAGCTCGAAAGTGTATCATCAATGTATTAAGAGGCAGAACTTGAGTACTACTGAACCGTTTGAAGAACCCTATTATTGACGGTATTGCGGAGCTTCTAAACTACTGAATTAATTCGTTAATATTTTCGGATGTGAATCACGCGGCAAATGTATTGACGCGCAAAAACTAATAGGCACGTCGCAAAGCAATGTACACATTGTATTTTTTTGAATTGCAGAGCCACATGCTTGGCTATACTTATGCAGCTCGATTCATTAGTCAGGCTCGTGGCGCCGCCGAGAATTTGATTTGTAGCTCCAACTGGGTATCAAACGTGACTTAGCGGCATTATGCGGTTGTTCGTTCGGCACGCAGCGTGGCGTCGAAGCTGGACCACGAAACATACCGCTCTATATACCTATGTATGCACGCGCGCGCGGCTACGAGTTCAGCATTCGCCATCAAAACTGCCTGCACGTCTGGCAAAACGTCTTTCATGCGACATACATGCGCAAGCCAAATTATAGTGTAGTATGCGCTCTAACATTTGACACCTTAAAAAATTAAATTACAAAAAAAGTGAAAGAAAAAAAAATTATTAAAAGAAAAGAGAGAGAGAAAGAGAGAAAGAAAAAAACAACGAAGCTGGTCCTCGACAAAACGTACGACGTATGCGAGACAGCGGATTACACGTTTCGTGCTGGTATAATCCCAGTCTCACCCGGGTGCATAGCGAGGCTCGAGCAGTGATGGAGCGTTTCTCTTAGCGACGGTGGCGACGACGAGACGAGGATAACGATGTGCCTCGGAAAGAAAAACCATTTGACGTCAAAGACCTATCGATAGATTTTCTTAAGCAGTAAGGTGCGTGCAGCAAACTCGGTATTTTTGACATTGTTACGAAGAAAAAATGCGAGTATAGCCGACATAAGTCTGGCACAAAGGAACGGGGGGTGTCGAGGATGATGAGGGGAAGAGCGGAGGATGGTGCGAGGACTCGAAGACGCGGTAAGCAATACGGTAGGCAACGAGACGACATTTGGTCTAAGAGGTCTGCGGAGTATAATTAACTCGCGGCTGACTAAAACGATGCTCCTCTCGCTATGCCGAGGGAAGCCCGGGGAAATGCTGCAGAGAGCCGCGCCGATGTTGCCCCAGCGCATGCAAGACGGCGTGCAGCGAGGGATGATAATGCTAGTCGAGAGTTATCAGGCAAACAAGCTAAGGCGAGCGTCTTGCGAGATTTATGCTACGTTGAGATTAGTGCGATGTTGCAGCTACCACCCGGCGCGCCATCCAATGCTCCGGAGCAGTAAATGTATGTATGGCTCGTTGATAAGAGACACAACAAGGACGGGCAATTTTGGCAAAAACTGCCTGCAGCTCACTGATTGAAACTACGAGCCTACTGCGGCAGCTACTATCTGCAAAACTTTGCGGTCTCGGTCAAGAACACAATTCCGTTATTACCGGTTGACTAATTGTTGATCCGAGACCGTGCGGCATGATTTAGAGGCCTCTATACATCGAACAGCCAACGATCGCTTATGCTAATGAAACTTTGATCAATCGGCTAACAGCCTTAGTCCTGCACGAGTACAAACGTGTATACAAGCAAATCCATTCACTCACACTTGTATCGATAGAGCAATACGTTCGTATCGCTTGTCTACTTGCTATACTGCACAGCACATAATAATGTCTGCATATTATATACGGGTTCGCGTCAATAGTCGATGGTGGGACTGGTACAGATAAGTGAAATAGTTTTCTGATTCTGGCGCAAGGATATTTCGCATAGGGCTCGGGCCGCCGCAGTGATGCAAGAGCGCATTATGCTCTACCTATATTATATACTTGAACCAGCAACAACGGCGACACCAAAGCGATAACGATCAATGCTAGTCTTTGTCGTCCACGTGCACGTGTGCGCTGCTCTCGAGTCTTTCGGTGCGCCACGCGCATACGCCCGTAAAATGAAAAAAAGCAACACATTTTAACGGTAAAGGCTTCGACGAACACTATACTATACATAAAATACCATTGGCAGCAAAGCGAACGCGCTCCACGCTTCGCCTTATGCCGCGCATACTTTTTTCTTTTCTGCATGTATCTCGCACGCTGCAATGGCGACAATAGCGTCATTCAAGCGGTACGACGGTCCCCAATGCCTATACTTTAGTAGCTAGTGCCAAGCGCGCCGCGGAGCAACACGCCTTTATGCCGCATAATGCCACGGCGTAGGTGACTATGATCGACGCATGTGTGCAAGCTGCTCGAGCTCGAAGCGAGCTAAAGGGGGGAGGCCCGCGAGAGAGAAAGAAATAAAGGCGAACGAGCGACTCTGATGGGTGCCATCGGCAAAGGTCGATAGGTCGCGCGAGCACCAAACTCAACGATCGCTCCGCCTGATACGCGCGATCGTGCGAGCTGACTTTGCTGACCTTTATTACACCGCCGCGAAACTGCAGCAGCGACGAAAGCCGTCTTTCAATACGATGGCTTTACATGCGCACCCATTGCATTATTATTGCTTCCTCCATAGAGGAAGCTATGTGATGCATTCGAATATGAGTTTTTGAACCAGACCTCGTAGGAAAATTTGGTTTACATATTTGTAAACTAGATTGAATTCCTAACACATGTCTGTGGGTGTGTGTGTGTGTGTGTGTGTGTGTGTGTGTGTGTGTGTGTGTGTAACGTGTGTAGAGCATTATCTAGAGAAGGGTTCGGTGAACTCGCCTTCGGCTCGTGCTATATTCCCTCGTTTTGCTAAAAAACCATAGCTGCACCCGTTGAGAATTATACTATTTTTCAGTTTATCATATGTTTTAACATTTCCAACTTAATTTAATCATTGACAAATTGAAAAAGTACTCAACGCACTTTTTTTTTTAATCTATCTTTTTAAATTTTTTTTTTTAATTTTTAAACAAATTTTATTTTGGTCCTGAGACGATAACAAAATCTGGAGACAAGCCTTTCCCTTAATTCCTTAGTGTATTCTTCGCTCTTACTCAATTACAAGGTAGAAAACCAAATTTTTATTTTTTTTAACAAAAAGTAAAAATCATCTTTGGAGGAAGCTTCTTGCCAAAAAATTGGCAGCGGTTTTTTTCCTTTTACTCGGCTGCGCGCGTGCAGCGATCGCTTCTCGTTTAGAAAAGAATTTGCCAGTTTTCATAGCGTCGTAAGGCGAAAATCGCTTTAGCGAGCGGGCCCGCTAATAAAAACTCGAAATCGGTAATCCGATACGCGATGACTTTCAACTTTGCAGAAAATTAATCTGCTTACCGCTACAAATCATTATAGATCCGAGTCCGTGCCATTAGAGCCAGCCCGAGCAGGCATGAGCTCCTTTCGAAACTCAAGCTCTAAACAATGGAAAATGTGGAATAAGCCACGCGTAGGCTACATATTTACGTCGCGGCCAAAGAGTCGCGCGCCCCGAGTACGTCGGATGCAGCGACGCTAATGAAGCTGCGGCAAGCTGCGGAACAAATGACGACTCATCGTCACCAGTTCCAAAACTTGACTCTTGCAAAAGTACGCCGCAACTAGCAGCCGAGCATACCCCGAGCAGCACAACTTGGCTGGCAACTTCTAACGACTCGCGTCGATACTGTGCGCGAGCTATATAGTATAGTTATATTATTATATATATAAGATATATATTATTAGGGTGGTCCACTTTTTCAAAAATTTTTGTATCTCGGGGGATCCATCGGAATCTGAAAGTTTGAGGTTTAAATGAAGTTTCCTTTAAACGAGAACTCAAATAAATTTAGATGGTGTCGATGGATTTTTTGAAGTTTAAAAACGTGCTCCTAAAAAGGGTCAGCAAATCGGGCAACCATTCGATTTTATTACAAACTTTGTTCAAAGGGTAAAAATGATCTTAACGATACATTTTCTTACGTATTTTTGTCTGCGGAATCGAATGCCGTAGTTAGTGTTTGACCTAGGAGTACAATTTCATTGAAAAAATACACTTTTTCACTCGTTCTTTTTCGCAAATTTCGCAAGTTCATTTTCGAGCGAGCGGCAAATGAACAGAAAAAATCTAGAAAAATTTTTTGACACCGCCAAAATTTAGCATTTTTCATGACAAATCCAACGGTATATATTAGTATACACTTTAAAATTATTTTAGTGCCGAAAAGCACGATTTTATCCCAAAAAACGATATTAAAAAATGGAAAAATGGAAAAATATATTCGTTTCTTCAAGAAAAGGCTAAGTATAAACTCATGAGAATAATTAGATACAACTATCTGATAGGTTTTTTTCTCACCTTTCAAACGCCGTTTTCAGAGTTAAAAATTCGCAAAATTCCGAGATCAGCTGTTTTGTCGATGCACTTTTTAGCTTTAAAATCTGCTTGCTGTTTTTAATGAATAGAGAGAAGATCAGAATTATTAAATTTTAAAAAAAAGTGCATCGTACAAAAAAAGTGTATCTCGGCGAATTTTGCGAATTTTTTAACTCTGAAAACGGCGTTTGAAAGGTGAGAAAAAAACCTATCAGATAGTTGTATCTAATTATTCTCAGAGTGATTATACTTAGCCATTTTCTTGAAGAAACGAATATATTTTTCCATTTTTCCATTTTTTAATATCGTTTTTTGGGATAAAATCGTGCTTTTTCGGCACTAAAATAATTTTAAGTGTATACTAATATATACCGTTGGATTTGTCATGAAAAATGCTAAATTTTGGCAGTGTCAAAAAATTTTCTAGATTTTTCTGTTCATTTGCCGCTCGCTCGAAAATGAACTTTGCGAAATTTGCGAAAAGAACGATCGAAAAAGTGTATTTTTTCCAATGAAATTGTACTCCTAGGTCAAAACTAACTACGGCATTCGATTCCGCAGACAAAAATAGGTAAGAAAATGTATCGTTAAGATCATTTTTACCCTTTGAACAAAGTTTGTAATAAATCGAATGGTTGCCCGATTTTGCTCCTTTTTAGGGCACGTTTTTAAACTTCAAAAATCCATCGACACCATCTAAAATCATTTATTTGAGTTCTCGTTTAAAGGAAACTTCATTTTAAACCTCAAACTTTCAGATTCCGATGGATCCCCCGAGATACAAAAATTTTTTGAAAAAGTGGACCACCCTAATATATATATATAGGAAAATATTTATGGAGAATTGAAAAGCTCGGTACAAGCCGACTTACCGTTTTTTAGGGATCCTAACGCCTGCAGCTTTTTCCAGCCCTTCTTCCAGATCATGGCAGCTTTGACTTTGCTGCTGTTGCTCGAAACGCTCACGGTGCCGTTCATTCGGTGATGATGCTGCTGAAGCTGTTGCTGGTGAAGCTGCTGCAGCTGATGCTGGTCCTGCTGTTGCAACGAGTGCAGCGGTAGATGACGCAAGTTGTAATACTGATGAGACTGGTGGTGCGGCATCGAGCCGTTGCAGCCGACGTAATGGCCGTTGCTCATGATTTCCGGGGTGCTAGTCCTCCCGAGGCTCCGACGCAGCGAACCCAAACCGGATCTGCATTTGCAACAGACGACGCAGACAGAGAGGATTAGATAGAGATTCGAGAATTCCTGCCATGCGGTTAATGAGTATGCGTGCTCAAGGTGTTGAGATAAGACGCTCGACAGACGAGATTATCGTCTAGCCTGACGAGGGGCTTCCATGCGAACAGCTGCACTAACTACGCTGATATGCCGAGCAGATATACGTTATACGCCCGACGAGCCAACTGATCGATAGCGCGCATGTAGAGTCTTTCGGGGATCAGGTAAATAATATGTAGCCTACAGTCGCATACAAAGTACAAGATTCAAGCGGGCCCTCTAGTAGCAAATTGATTGCTCGCTATCTGATGAGTATCTCCTGCTGCGTCTCGGTGCGTCACGACTATCGCTCTAACGAAATTACTCGTCACGGGCCGAATTAGATGTCCTGTTGCAATTTCGCCGAGCTTGCGCCTTGGCTGCGAGTCGATCGCGAGGGACTCGGCAGCTCGGAAGGAGCTGCGCAATTTTGGCGGGTGCACTCGCGCCATTACGCGCACCTTACGAGGCTCACCGCTTTTTATCGCATACGCACTATGGATATACAGAAATACAGTGTACAAGCGATCCAAAGATCAACACTGGATGCTATTGTAATCGCTATCGTCGTACACCGCATCGTGTGCACGTTAGCGGTCGTATCGCTTCCTTTTCGTTGCTATTTCTTCGACAGGAGAGACTCTTGAAATCGTAGCTCCAGCTCGCTCAGCTCGTTTGCACCCAAATCACTACGATACTCATTCTCCGCGATTGATTTTTTCGCTACGATCGAGACGAGTAGCCAAGTCAACTCGGCGTATGTTTCTGCAGTTTCTATCTTGCTACAGTTTCAATTTCATTCATCGCTCCGATTGTAGAGAGCCGCGAATGCATCGTGCGTGTATCTTTATGTATCTACGCATGTGAAGTTTCGATTAAAGAACAGAGAGGAACTTTTCTATCCGAGAGAGGTTTTTTGCGCGACAAAACTCCGTTGCATCGTTGACTGCGCAATGTCGAACTACCTACATTATCTATCACGGTGGCATTTTATGCTGATTCGCTGAGAAAGTTTTCGCTAAAGCATTATCAATGAATCAGCGGTTTATCTGTCACGCTCTTCTGCGAGCTGCGCGTGTCTACTACGCGTGTGCACGACTCCGTGTATGTATATAATAGTATGTACCCGAACACACTTGAAATAAGTTGCAACGTGAGTTATCGCGAAGAAAGTTAAACGTTACAAGGTAAAAAAACTTTGCCAAACATTTTCTCGAGCCAAAAACTTTATATTATCCGAATGTCTGATAGGGTAGCTGCACCAAGCTCGCGCGTAACCGTGCGTGCACCTGTTCGCTTGACCCGAAACTTCGGTACTTATAAGCCGAGCCAGACGGACTCGTAACTAAGTTGCCTTGACTTGGACTTGGCTTGCAGTACAAGAGGAGGATGAGCGTAATAGTCGTTACCTGTAACTGGCACTGGAACTGCCGCTGAAGCCACTGTCGAGATCGGCGGCGCACGTCGCAATGGGCGACGATAGCATTTCGTGATGGACGTGGTGGTGGTGGCCGAGCATCTGCAGCTCCGTGGCGTTGCCGTTGCTCTGCGCCACTGCGCCGCCGCCGTTGATGGCCACGACGTTCTGCTCCCTGTCACCGTTCTGCTGGTCAGCCATCGTTGGCATGAGCATCGCCTCGACGTCGAGGTTCAACTCGCCGAGGACTCGCTGATGACGAGACTGGACCTCTCGCACCTCGTCGGCGACCAGCGATCGCCTCGAGCCATGTAGCGCGCGCCGGTACTGTCGGCTGTAATAGACAACAAAAAATTCAACTTTTAGTAAGAATTATCACATTTTTCGCATAGTTATGCTAATGCGCTCGCGCGCTCCAACTCCGTAATTCTATGTACACGGTTCACTTGTGCTCGTGTGCGTCACGAATATTATGTAAATGCCAGGAGTTATTCGCACTAGCGATCATTTTAATCCGCAGCCAGAGGAATTTTAACGATGAGCTAATACGAGACAATATTTACGACGATTAACAAACTGATTAGTTTGCAAATTGCAAAACGTATTTCTTTAATGAATGATAGCCAAGTTTTATCGTCGCAACGTGAGTCAGAAAAATAGGAAAAAACTTGGATCTTTCGCAATTGAGAGGTACGGCGCAGCAGCACCAGAACAGCAGCGCAGTCGCTTCCAAAAAGTCATAATAATTATACACCTGTCAACTGAGCAATGATTACACATCTCCATCTAGTAGAGTACCCGTAACTCGTACCTTTTCGCATTAATCTTTCCAAAGAAGAGGACGTTTATATTTCGTGCGACAACCCGAAACGTTTTCTCCTCTCCGGGTTTTGCGTATCCGTCTGTATTATGCAAAAACAAATGAGTTTCACGGAAAACTCATCAAACTTCTATACATAATAATATAATGCCTATACCTATAATACGTGTAATCTCGATCATAAAACTGTTATAAACTCAACGGTCAATTCTATCGAATGACCAGTTGTTGCGAATCGTTTCATTAACATCAACTAGCCCCCCTCGCTTTAAAAAAATCCATCTTCCAAAAAAGGGACTTGAATGTGAACGCATATATATCATGTGTGTGCGGGCATAATTGTACACACGCGTTGGCAATTTTTCATTCTCCTGACGATGAGTATCCTGATATAGTATGCATGGAAAAAGAGGTCTTTGACTGGGGCGTTTATGAAATTCTCTTTGTAGCTGTTTCTACATATTCTCGTTAGTGAAAAATTGCGACAAAAATGTTTTCGATTTGCGGATTAAAGTCCGGCATACTAGCCGTGTTACTGTGGCAGCTTGTGCGCATTCCTAATTTCGATTAAATCAAACAAGCACACTCTTTGGGTATCGAGGGCAGTTAAGTCCTCTGCTTGAGTAACAATCTTTTTCATTGCTGTTGACTCTATGCTTGACAGAGAATATTTTCACGTTATGCTGCTCTGCTTCGAGTTGTCAGCCCTAGCCCAATTTCGGACAACCTTCAAACGCTATTATAATCGTCACGAAAAGCTTCGAAACAAAAAATTATTCATCCAAGATATAGTTTGGTAATTCAATAGATACTTTTTTTACATAAGAGAAAAATGGAAAATCAAATTTCGTAACTGTAAAAATTATGCAAATTCAATCAGAATAATTAAATTAACGATAATCACGAGTCAGATATACAATACTGATTTCGTCAATAAAAGCAAAATTAAAACTGGTATAGTGAAACTTCAAGACATAGTTTGTGCGTTTAATCCTCAAATGATAATATAAATTAACTATGTATCTTTTGTACCATTTCATGCTTCAAAGTTTCTAGAATTTTTCAGGAAAATTTCGTGATAATACCGATACCATCGTCGAAATATTGACCATTAATAAAATAAAAGAGGTTTCTAAGAGGTTTCTAACTGTCGTCCAATACACTAGCCGTAAGTTTATAAAGGTTTCGATCTTACATAATCCCAGAAAAACAAGATTTTCTATATCGTGGAAGAGCATTAGACTTTGATAATTAATTCATTGTCGTGAAATAATATGAGCGCTATGCTCGATTTGGACCGTTCAATTATGTCAGTTGGAGAAAACGCGTTTCTTCAACCTAAAAATGTAAAATATGTTGGTAATGTGCCATTAGTCACTGTTACACGGCGTTCGCTTGTCACCACTCGTCATTACTCCGGATTTGATCTCTCATCCGATTTTTCATGTAGACGAGAGTCGCGCTAGACACAGCGCCAGTGATGGTGCGCACTGCGACGGAGTGAAGAGTAACTCGGCTCAAGGCTGTCAACACCATTTTCACCGAGTGGGGTAGGGATGTTACGAGTGATAAAGGTCGATCACACGACTGTGGTATAGGGAAAAATAACTAGCCAATAACCGCTGAATACTTATGGAAGATGCGAATTACGTTTTTAGAGTCGTTGTGTACTTATTGAGAATAAATGTGGCGCTATAAAGACTCACTGCAAATCACACCTAGTCCACTTTGATAAATTGAATACTTTCGATAATCCACGCCTTCTATGCACTGTAGAAAAAATTACGATGAAAATCGAATGAATACCAGTATAATTTATTTTGTGTGCATATATTATATATTAAGACGTAAATGCGAGAAAAATAAAATTGTAAATTAAGACAAAATGTGTTCGAGGGAGAAAAAAGAAAGCGTGAAAGAATGTCCGAGCTAAGCGTATGCGCGCGTTGGAGTATATTTAAAAATGTAATGTTGGACATTAGCTATAGACATTAATTTAATTCCACGATAAATATTCTTCAAGTAGCCTTCGATTGTGCGATTTGGAGAAAGAGAGAGAGAGAGAGAGAGAGAGAGAGAGAGAGCGCGATAAACGTCAAATCGTCCTCTTGGCGTCGAGAGTATCATACACTCACGAATGCCTTTAATCACATCTACCAACTTAACAACGATGATTTCTCGAAACTCGGCAGACCGAACGCAAATGATGACTACGACATTTTGCGATATTGTACGTGTGCGAACGTTCAAACTCTCACAACACTAGTAAAAAAGAGAAATTTGTTATAAATATAAAAATGCCTCGTGTGCAATTGGAAGGCTCAGACGATGCCTTGGTAGACGGAGATTGCCGTCGTCGTGTGCACAATTGTACGATTTATCAGGAATTTAGATTCTTAATATCAAACCTCTATTTTGTCTCGTTTCTCTCTTGTTTTGCACGATTCCCTATTTAAAGCAGCTGGAAAGTATATTCTGTCATCTGAGGTCGATAAACTTGACGTCAGAATGAATCTTGCATGTATAAATAATAGACGATCTGTGGCCTAGATTTATCGGAGAAGAATTTCTGGGTCTGGCTATCATCAAGAAGTAATTTCTAATAAAATTGCGCGCTCGTGCCAGATCGAAGCACATCTGTCCCGATATGCAACTCGCTGAAGATCAAAAATAGTATATTTTTCAACGGATGTAGTTGCGACTTTTTAGCAAAACGAGGGTTATGTTACAAACAGAAGACGAATGATGTAACGAGTTTTATTGAAAAACTATATCTGCACCAGTTGATAATACTATTTTTTTCACGAAAGCCTAAAAATCTCAAGTTTGGAAGGTTTACTTGGTTGACGTGGCTGCACAATGCGCTCGCCAAGTCTCGTAGTAATAAGTCGTTGTTGAAGAGTGTCGCGTTTCGTGCGTCGCACAAAGAGTGGTGTTATCATGCAAACTGGTACAAGCAGTTGCTTAATCACTGGATTTGGCAAGAGCAAGAGAGAGCAGTAGGGAGAAAGAGAAGAGAGGTGGAAGAGAGGCAAGGCAGCGACGGCGCGACACGACAGGTGTCCCGAAACTTATGACGATCAATTAGGTCTGAGGCGTATGTGGTAGTTTCGCTGTTTACCAGCCTGTTTATTTTGCTGCGTTAGTGAGATGGTAAATGCGCCAACGAGCCAAGACACGCTCGCTCTAAAGTGCACAGCCTCTTTCTTCTCGCTTTTCGAGACAGCTGATTTTCATACTTTGCTCTGCTGTTTTACTTCTTTTTCTCTTTTATTTTCTTAAGTGTAAAGCACCTCCACTTCAGAGCTCGATGTCAGCATACTATTATTATAGCTGTCATTTTTATTGCTGAGCAATTGATTTTTTCCGACTCTCAAAATTCAAAATCTTCTTTAAATTTACTCATATAAACTTAACTAGCGAGGTTGACTGTCTATTTAGAAGATAATGATAAATTTGTCTCAGAGAATGAGCATAAGAACAGGATGAATATGTCATAATTTACTTGGCGAAATGATCAGAACATTTTTTCCGGTATCCATGTAATTCTATTGCGTGATTGGTATAAGAAAACTGGACGAGGATAGGAATTAAAAAGAAAAAGTGAAAAAAGGAAATCATAATAATGAAAATTGAAAAGAAGTTTATAAATAACAATATTTAGACTTGTTTATTGCAGCATAAACATGCTTGAAACGAAGCCTGATCAGGTTATTAGTAGCGCGCGTGATCGTCGACTCTTTTCGGAATCAAAGTTTCCTGACCATATTTCGTATCTGTGTGTACTCGAGCATTATTATTTTGCTTTAATTTAATAACAAGCCAACAAGCATGGAAGTATTTAATCTTTGAAATCGATCAATTAATCTATACCTTCTCCCCTTTTATGATTATATACAGGGGAGGATATGCTTTAACCGAAGATTGTAATATGAAATACGTTTCGTTATTTCTGGGTTATTGGCACGGAATATCAAACTTTGGAAATTAATAATTAGTAATTTGATCAAAAAGGATATATAAATAATAATCAATCTATTATAGTCCGGGCGCCAGCTATGGGTTACTTGGGTTACACAATATAACTACTATAACAACATATTACAACTATAACAATAATTATTATTGTTTAAACAATAAACTAGTTCGTTTATTGTTAAAATTATGCTTTGAATCGAATTTGATAACATTCAACGAATTCACTGCAATTATAATTTTTTACTCGATTTTTTTAAGCGTTTCCCCGCTATTGAATAAAATTAGGGTATAAGATACACATTTTAGGTTCAGTACCATCGATATTAAAAATGGCAAATGGTTTTAAGGACATCCGAATGATTTTACGGGTGTTAACATAAAAAAACCATATTCTCTTAGCGAGTGTCGCAGCATGCGGGATTCAGTTGCATGTATATTCTTCAACTGAAGACTGACAGTCTTCAGTGACATCTCAAAAGATTCGTTGAAACTAATACTTCAAACTGCTAAAGTTTGATGCAGATCAACGAACCCTTTTTTTAGCTATACCCGTTTAAATATTTTTAACTTGATTTGACCAAAAGCTAGTCCCTCTTAGTATATTAATGGTAGGCGCTTTTCAAAGGGGCTGACCATCAACCAAACATATTTTTTTCAAAAAATGTAGCTTCAGAACTATCTCCAAAAAATTTTGGAAGGATTGAAGATTACTTTTTACTCAGAATCTAAGAAAATTTTAAGTAAGGTAGTCCCCTTTCAAATTCTTAAAAATCATGTTTAAATTGCTTGTAAATCTATCATAAATACAATAAACTAAGCAATAACTACGATGACTTCCAAACTTTCTAAAGATAAAATACATACCCTTTGATCCTGATAAAGACTTTAATTTCGATGTATATAGCAATTTTTTTAATTTTAACGCTTAGTGAGAATCGTTCATCTATGTGCGAGCTTAAATATGTTTATGTACATACATTTAAATTTAATGCGGAATTTCACGTGACAGGAAATTTTTTCATACTTGTAACGAGATGACATCTAGGGCGTCCATTGTTAAATGTTTGCATACGAATATAAATCAAAGTATACGTCTTATTAGCAAACTTTTTTTTCTAAGAAACAAAAAAGACGAACCTGATGTCACTGAAACGGATTACACCTGATTTTTCAGCTTCGTGTTTAACAGATTTATGGACACGAAGCACTGGCGAGTTCTCTAGTCAAGTCAAGGTGTGAACTTTTCTTCAAAGACGTCGGCGAGGTTTCGTATATTTATATGTGGATACAACTCGAACTCCAGACAATTTTGATTCGATACGTGTCAACGCACCCTAAATATTTTGCGAGTGTAGAGCGTGAAAATAATTCCATTTTCGTACAAGAGTCGCGCTTATAAAGTATGTTTTACATAAAAAAGAGAAAACAAGACAATTTCGTATGTATAGGAAAAGGAAGAGGAACAGAAGCAGATACGAGAAGAAGAGAGGAAGAGAAAAAAGAAAAAGCAGAGTCAGAAGAAGAAACAGGGGCATAAGATGTGCCTTAACAATTCGAGAAAAGAGCTTACTTAAACTCGAGAGCGAAATAAGTATAGATGGAGGAAAAAGAAAGTTTCTTATTCTTATGAAACTGGTCTAAAGTGCACCCGTTGAACATGATTATCGAGCAAAGAAAATTTTCCCGATATTCACAGTAACAACTGCGCGCGTACATATAGTAGCTAAGGAGCTTAAATAAAACTTATCCTCCTCCTTTTTCGCCTTCTTCTTTAGGCTCGTGTAATGCGTAATTCCATTTCGCATGATATTTCGGCGTGTGGCGAGGGATCGTGCGTTAATATTCAATATCATGTCTCCGCCTCCTTGTACGCGGCTAATCATCATAGCGTTGGCCAGCTCGGCTTCTGTGTATATCCAACTAAGACAATAACCGGTGTATAATTTGGAGGTTCTCAGTTTGAGGCCAGAAATGAAGAGAAGAAGATGAGAGGGAGAGCAGGTGGTAACAAAACATCCGCACTGCTAGTATAAGGAAAGAGAAAAAAGGGAAGACATTACTGGCTCGATTTTTGCAAAAATAAAACACAAAGTTGTTCCATGCGCTCGCCTGATAGCTCGAGTAGTTTGGAAATTGCGCACGTGCGAGAGCTTTTTCGTCACGTAATGAATGGCGATGCATTTTAATTACAGAATGTAACATATGAGACTAGCCATACGTACATTATACGTATATATCTATACTCTCCATCGAATATTTGTCTTTTCTTTGCAGGCTAGACATTAGACAGAAGGAAGAGGAAAAGTAGCGATCCTTTCTTCGAACATTTAATATGGCTCGATATAGATATGATCGAATATATTATACAACGCCGAGCTAGTGAAACTGTGCGTCTTGTTTATTTTCTCTCTCTCTCTCTCTCTCTCTCTCTCTCTCTCTATAGATTATAAAAGGTATACTGATTGTATGTGTACTCGCACACAGAAGCAAAGGGGAAGTTGGTTATAATATGTTGTTCGCAAGACTCCTGCTTCTGAGTTGCAGCGCGCATGCATACCGTAAGAGGATGTATATTTGCTCTTGGCACATATGAGCTCTCTCTTTCTCTCTTTCTCCTCGAGTATACATGTAACGCGTGCATGTACTTAGTCTGTCAGTAAACAGTAGTTATGCTCATGCGAGTCTTATCTATTTTTATTCTTACGCTTCGGCATCTTCACTTTGAATATACACAGGTGTCTGCTAGTCAAGGAGTTTTCGCTGATATTTTTGGCAAGATATAACAATTACTTCGATAAATGAACGAATAAGAAATGAAGATAATTTTATTATAACCTAGTCGTATAGCCGAAAATCGGCGCAAAATGTTACTACAATTACAGTTTCTAACTTTGAAGGGAACACATGCAGGTATGGATATAAAAAAAACACAACGATTCAAAAGAAAGAACAAGCAGCTGCTTCATTTAACGCCGACGAGCACCGGGCATACTACTGGCCTGCTACTGGGGTGCAGAGACGCACCAGTCTCAATGTCTGACGCGTGCCACGCGTCAAATCGAATCAGACCAGCTCTCTTTCGGCAGGCGTGAATTTTTTTCTACTATTTCTCTCGCTCTCTCGTCTCTCCCTAAATTATCAAAGCTTCGTCCTCCCTTTTTTTTGGCTCTTTGACTTGTAAAAATCCAATATAAGCCAAACTGCTGCTGCTCTCGAATCGTGATGGACGATTTTTCACGAGTTTCAATCAAGCATCCTCCTGACGCATAAACTGCATGGGCTACCAGTGTCGACGTTCATACAGCCCGATCGACGTCGTTGATGAAAAAGAAGCACAAGAAATGCCTACTGGCGCTGATGGTTGTATGAGTGCGTAGAGGATCGTGATATTTATAGCATGGCGATCGGAGCCTTGTAACGCGTGTTTGAAGTATGTGCCCAAACACGTAGACTACATGCGCGGGTGCCTGCAGACAGACGAGTCCGAAAAGTCTGTCTAATCAATGAACACATTGCATGATTGCCCATACAGCTTGGAGCGAACGCGGAACAATCAGTTGGGCAAAAGGTTCGCAGCCATGAAACTCAGAGGCTAATATTCGGCCAGGTGTCAGTTTCATAGGTGCAACGTCAATGCGCCAATCGGAGCCGAACAATATGAGATGCTTTTGCAAGCGTAAACGTAAACGCGAATAGAGGTTGGTTTCCTCTCGTTGGCACTCTTGCACGGCATATCTCTTTTCTACACATATACGTAGGAGGTGCACATACGGTCGATGAGGTGCGCGCTCGAGGCTTCTCGCGTAATTGGCCGCAAACGATGCGCTCGTACACCCATCTAGATACAAACGTTCTCTCTCTCTCTCTCTCTCTCTCTCTCTCTCTCTCTCTCTCTCTCTCTCTCTCGTGCGCACGCTTTTAATTAAAACTCAACGAGGGACTTGTGCTGCGCTGCTGTTGTGTTGTCGCATATATTTCTGGTGCATGTCCATACGTTCTACGCCTATACGTCTATCTCGAACTCCTCGTTCTCTCACTCGACTTCTCTTCTTTGCGCACTATTCTACTTCTTTCCGTTCGTTCGGTATTTATTTGCCACGCTTTTGAGCGTATACGCGCAGAGTACGGACGCATGAATTACAGCAAGCATTTTAAAACTCGGTCACAATCGTTTATCGTACAGCGAAATCCTAAGTGAATGAAAAATCGATAAAAATATTTGTCAGTTAGAATAAACCACGAGAGCGAGTGAGACGAAGAGAAATGATAATCAGAGAGCAGGTAAGGGAGAGAAAAATAATTTCATGCCCCTTAAATTGATAGAAGATAGAAGAAAGTCAGAAGAGTATCGTGAATAGTTTTTATAGGCTCAATAACTAGCGAATGATAAGCGAATTACGTTACGAACGTATAAGCCGTCAAGCAGCAGAAGGACGAGAATAAATGTCAATCGTGATAGAATTGTAGCTTCAAGTAATGCTGGAATAATATCGAATATTGGCCGAAATCGTTTTGGAATTACAATATGTAATATTGCATAAAAATATAAATGAATAGCTTTTAATGCCAATTGTATATTTGTATGTTATGAGACAATTTCTGAAGTAACGTTTATCGGTGCCTGATGCAAGCCATTAAACGTATATTGGTTATGCATTATATTTTATTCTTGGAGCGTAAATTAAAGTACTTTGGTTAGCATGCGCATTGAGAATTATTCGATGGCGCAATTATTGAATGAAAATGGAAATCTCCGCATTCGTAGGGATGACTAGAGCTCGGTGTCTGTAAGTAAGAGCCTTTATCAGCTCAACCAACTCGTCACACAGAGCGTTCACATAGTAAACGATTAGCTCTAGCTGCAATGGACTTTTCTCCGAAACACATTAAGCCTACACATATGTACAAATATCTTGTGAAAAATTATCTAGACGGAACACTATCTCTTGTAATCATTCCGAGGACGTTTTGCGCTTTCGAGTTCTTGAAAACCGAGAGAGTTGCCGCTGCATTAGCTACTCTTGCCGGTGTAGCCGTAGCGTCGCACTGTTATCGCAATCGTCTTGGGCGCTCTCCAGTCGGGAAGCGCGCCATAAAACAATCCGAATAATCCGAAAGTTCTGGGGTAGGGGTGGACGCGTTGACACTTTACAAAATGGCCTACTCGTGGAAAATTCTTGTTTTCACCGAATGTGCATATTATATTCGCGTGCGAAAGATCTAGCTTGGAGTCAAAATACGCGAAGGAGTTAAAAGATGCTGGTTTAAACATACACACAGCCAGCAGAGAGTTGCATGCACGTATAGCCGCTCGAGAATGACGATCACGAAAAAGCCAACAGAGCTCGCATGAAGCTCATTACCAAGTTTACTTATTCGTAGTCACTGCTTGTTATGTACTCCAAGTACACACATTCACACATGCTCGCGAATGTAGTAGACGGATAATCAGCAGACTCTCCCCGCTGGGTACTGTAAATCGAGTTCCTGGCGGTCGCTCACTTGCCATTTGCCAGCAATGCGTACGTCAGTTTCCCCTTTCGAATTTTATGCCTTTACGAGCCAAAATCCCGCGCAAAGCGATAAATCCTAACCCCTTCTACCTTGTCATATTTCCCTCCCGAGCGCGAGTGCGATGATCGTAAAAAATATTCACGAAAAAGCGAGACTCTCGGTCGACAAAAAGACAACATAGCCTGCGTAGCAACGAGTCAAAAGTACTTACTTGATTTCGGATATCTCCTCGTAGATGTTCTCTTCGGTGCCGTATCTCGTCACGTAAGTGTGCCTCTTGTGCGGATTCGTTCTATATTCCTGCAGATCATAGTCCTGCACCGCGGAGTAAGCCGAGACAAACTGAGGCGAGTTCGGAGCGCTGCTCTCTGAACGATGACTCGGCTGCATTTTCTGTTTTTGCAGCTGTTGTTGCTTTTGGCTCGGAGGCTGTTGCAGCGGCGGTGCCTGCTGGATCAGGTGGAAGTCCTGCTGGCAATATTCCTGCGGTGTCGCCCGGACGTTGACAGCCGAGGAGCAGGACTTGACGGGCGACTGCACGAGACTCGAGACAGCGCCAGAGCCGACCCCGGCTTCGTAATAGGCGTAGCTGTAGTCGTGCACCGAACGCGGCGTGTGGTGCACCAGCACCCGATGCTGATAGACATTGTGATGGTTGTGCTGTTGCTCGCTTATGATGTCCGTTTGCTCGTCGAACAGTACTTTGTGGTTTTTGGCGTTGCCACGAGGCGGTGGATACGGTGGCGGTGGCGGGAACTCGAGATTCGCCAGTCGTCCGGTGGCGTTTTGCAATTCGACCGTGGCCGACGCGCTGGCGCCAACTGGTGCTGCTGCTGCTGCTGCTGCTGTTGCCATGTCGATGCCGATACCGATGATGGCCCTACCGATGATTTCTGCTACGCTCTTGCAGTCGATGCTGCCTTGGTTGCTGCTGCTTCGATTGATGACCACCGGTGCGTGCTGCCCGGCTGCATCGTCACCAAGGCTGCTTTTCCCTTATGATCTGTCAACGAGAAAGAAAATTCAAATTACCTCGTGTCGCTTGCTGAAACACTTACATAGCTACATTAATTTTTGAGCATAAAGTATAAACTGCAATTTAGTGAGTCGCTTTGTGCGGTGCGGCACGCTGCCGGTGAGGTGGTCTTAAGAGCTTGGAAGTCACCGAAGCTCGTCGTTCGCGTGCACAGAGGCATAGAGTGTTTTCGTCGTAACTTTTAGAGTGCGAAACTAGCGAATTGAAAATTGTTTCGCTATCGCAGCGTTTTCTGGAAAGGTCGATTGAGGAGTTGTAATTAGAGCGGCTCGTGTCGAAGCACAAGAGATTCGAATGCGAACGAGAGGGCGGAAAAAACCGGAGGAGAAGAGTCAGTAAGATGGAAACCGTTGGACTAGCTTTTAAAGATTCGGAAGAGAGAGAGAGAGAGAGTGAGAGGAGAAGAGGAACGTGGTCTGGTTTGGTACCTCGAACAAGCTCTGCTAAAACCGATGCCGGGGTTTCAATATTTTTTATTCGAACGCACGGTCCATCAACAATCGGCTAAAAATAAACGGCTTGAGAAAGAATTGCGATAAAAGAGTTCGATGAGAAAAACTTCTCAAGACCGCCGATGAGGAAGATGAGAAATATTTTTCGTTATGTTGGCTTGCATTAGCTATGTTCGATTTTCGAGAACAAAATGACGAATGCACTGATACGCGAGTTTCCATTTCTTTTGTTCCGTTTTTTTTTTCTCTCCGTCTTACCACGTTTCTCGTTGCCGAGCGATATGAATCGCAGAAAGTCCAACCAAGAGATTCGAACAAAATAATCCACAGACTGGAAATTAAAAATGCTCGGGATGCGCGCGTTGTTGTGACTGACTAGTCGCACATCCATTACCGCCGTACAATAATGCGAATGCGCACAGATATATCTAATATAGCTCGAGGGCACGATGGAAACTATACACGTCACGCATTGCGTGTACGAACACGACGCGAATACGTCATAATTAAATAGAATATTTATACGCGTAGGTATTTTAATACCCGTTAAACACATAGAGTACACATGCGCGCATGTATAGTATAACACTTGGGCTAATTGTGCAAGCACGCGAAATGCTTCTCTCCGTATATCGGAACAATATTTGATCATATAAGAGGAAGGCGCGCGTGACTCTGTCAAATATTAGCTAGAGCTCGAATACAAAATAGGCTTTTACTGCGCCAGCCGCACGATGTGCCTCGGCGCGCGAGCAGAGTCAGCCGCTGCAGAGCTCAAGAGGACCGAGAGGATTCGCGCAAGGAACAAGGTATTTACATTGAAAATTACGACGATGCCGGGTACACTACGTTCGTCTACTGTCTGGATTGTAGCGCGATACTCCCTGCTTCGTCTCCCCTCGCTCTCTTCTTCCAGCTCTGCCAACTCGAGAGTTAAGATGGCAGTCGTAGATAAATTAAACGTATTGCTTTAATACGCAATGTTTACTCTATGCGGTGAATACCCAACTGCTGTACTAACTGCATACGTATGCCAAGCTTATACTGCTACATAACTAGCGCTACAGTGTGCTGCACAATCTCTCGAAATGATTTTTTTATTGCCTAAAATTATAAGACTGATTATGCTCGCAGTAAAGCAATTACTCGCGCTCGCCCCCAGTTGAGAAATATCTTTTATTATTCAAATACTTTTCCGAACGAATTATCTGACTTTGCTCCGTGATTTCAGTCTACGGGGCAATTGGACTTTTAATAATGTCGGCTTTTCTAATCTTCAAACGCGCCGAGTTACTGCTACTAGCGTGCGCGAGTGCGCAAAAAATACAAAATCGTATCGTATCGTATATCACCATGTATGCTTGTACATAATGAGCGCATGTACGAAAGAATTTAAATAACTCATTTCCGCGGACTATACCATTTTTCCTGTCGCAATTCTCGCTAAAGAGTTCTGATTTTGTCAGCGATATTTTCCTTCTTTCTCTCTCTCCCGAGACTTGAATTCATTCCTGAAGCTGACTGCTCATGATTTTATCAATTGAATTTTGTCAAGTTTGCGTATATTTTGCATACATGACGAGAACGCGTTTAATTTTTACTTGAATTTCTTTAGGAGAAGAACGCTCACTAATGTATCGTTATAGTATGATTTCCCCTGACCGAGGTTGTATCTACAAATACAAAAATCTGAGGAGTATTCGACAACAAAAGTATACATTTTTCTCGGACGTTGCTCGTAAAATAAAATCGCAAAAAAGCATCGTTCCCATGAATGAAAGAAACCACTCTTCCCAGTCTGCTATTTTTTTGTTATTAAATTTCCGTTTATATATATTTTTATCGATCATTACCACGCATCATTGAGCAAAAAACAAGATAAATATTGGACTCAAATAACTAGAAAAAAGTGAGAGCGTCATAACGAGTTGAACGAAAAGTATGGATCTCGCATATTCGAGTATCGATACCAAGTAAGCAATTTATATAGTTTATAAGCCAGATCGCACAATGTCGATGATACTTATCAGCCGTGCAGTTCTTTTCATCGTCCCTTGGACAATTCCAGATTGACACGACGGCGTCATTGCCCATTTACTGCCAGCTCACAAAGCTCAGCCCCGTTCCGAGATATATATAACTTAATTTTTCAAACTACATCGCAGGCAAGCACGGTGATGCTTTGTAAAGCATTCGCAAACAGGCCCGAATCGTTTGTACCCTGAGTTATACCTATAAGCAAGCAGCCGACAACAAAAGAACTGGATTCCCCCCTTGCATTTTATTCCTCAAAGCTATTTGTATCTTTATAAAGAAACTATTAACCTCCGCATGATAGGTATACACTACACGTAAATAAGATGCGCCGAAATAGGGGATAGGGCGGCGTCACGGGCGACGAATTATCTACCGGCGCTATCTCGAGTGACAGCCACATGATCGTCGGCTCATAAGTGTGGGTAACAAAAAGTCATCATTCGCAGCCCGCGAGCGATGATTGAGCGTGATTATTAATACGCTGAATGGCTGCAGCGAGGTATAATAATCAGGCGTGCGAACACCAATTTCAGCTCCAGTGGCCTGAGTTGAGTAACGCGCGAGATGAACTATAAACTATAAATATAACGGCGCAGAATTCATTTCACAACCGCCTGCGGTTGATTCTCGTATATCATTTTTTTTCTCTGCAATCGTTGAGTCGTTGTATAGTCTTTAACACCCTGGGCTGCCGCTGCACGCAGTAAGCAACGAGCCGAGTAAGAGAAAAAACAAGCGAGAAGGATGACGATGTCAATGACTGCGAACGTTCGCGTTGGAATATAAGCAAGGCCCAGAAGCGCAAAGATGAAACTGTACATAGAATATCAGTCTTTTTAAATTTAACGAGAGGAAAGGTGACATTTCTCTTTTGCTCGCTTGCATGTGACGTGAAAAAGCTCCAGCAAAACTGACGTAGACGACCAAGCAAATTTGATGGCTCGTTCGAAACGAGCTGATCAGCTGGACAATTCACTCTCGTCGTAATGATTTTCTGATTATTTAATGTTTTACACATGCTTATAGCTACGCCTCGAGCTTGTTTAAATATATATGTGCATATGAGAAATTTTATTAAAAAAGTTCTTGAAATTCTAAGCATAAACCTCGATTAAAATTTTTTTAACTTGACGCATATAATCGACGGTAATAATCGTTTATTAAAATCCTGGAATCATCGTCATAAACATGATTATTTATTCCATATTTGGCACATCCGAAATCATTAAAAAATTTTTTTACTCCTTCATTCGCTTTGATTTGTGGAATACCGAAAATCAAATAGGCTTTGAAAAGTGAAATAAATAGTATAATTTCAAGTGAATGTTAAATTATTTATGCGCCAATTAAATTATTTTCACTTGACAACCATCAACTTAACGACAATTTTTATAGAATTAGAGACGTTTTTAAACAGTTCAAATAATACTTGTGAATTTTTTCAGAATTTTTTAACCTTTAAGCAATGTGACGTTTTTGTATCTAAATGAATAATAGGAGGTTTTTAGATTTCTGATTACGAATGAAAGCAAATATTTCTTGAAAACAATATAAGTTTCGACTGGTTTAGGTAACATCAAACACGGAATAAGTAGTTCAGAATAAAGTCAATATGGGTATTTTCGCTCATGTCTGTATATTCGCTCAATAATTAATATTAACGATTTAATTTAATGCAAGAAATTTTTTTTCAAGTTGGTCGTATTGAGCTAAACATGTTTAACATAACTATATTATTTGAATACAATATAATATTTGAAGTAGAGCGAAAATAGGAGCTTAGTTGAGCGAAAATACTTACATTAACTTTACAGAAAAATGCAATTTTTCGTCCTCTGCAACATGAAAATGGATATCGACAAAACAAAGTATTTATTGTTCCATCATTTCTACATTTTTCTACCTTAATAAACAATAATCAAGTTGATTACACGCGTCAAGTGAGAGAAAATTTCGATCGTGATCTCATCCTCCAATTTAAAGGACTTTTTCAGAGAATTGCTCATATATATTTTTTTTGTTGATGAAAAACAATAATTACTATGTATGAAGAGAACATGCCGAAATCGCTCATCGTTTAATTGCTTCTTTCATTTTAACAATGACGCATCGGGAAGTGCGAATTGACCGAAGCTCCTCCTAGCAGCATCGTATCGTTTTTTTTTGGAGACTGTAAAGCTAGCTATATGAAGTTCTACTTTTTCAAACATATTTCTGTTAATATCCAAAATTTTGGGAAATAATGGCACCATTAGATTCCTCGTAAAATTTTACATTGATATTGATTTTCAATGCGAAAAGTTGAGTGTAAATTATTGACAATATCGATTCAGAAAAAAATCATGTCACGGTGAAGCGCGAGACCTATTTCACAGTCGCCGCGCTACTTTCCACTCGAGTTTGTGAATAATTTACACTGATAGTTTTTGAGGATATCATTCTTATAGTAAAATTTAATGAAGAATCGATTGATGCCATTATTATTTCAAAATTTGGCATATTTGTCAAGATATGATCGAAAAACAGTACACCGTCACACATTTTTCGCGATTATTTCGGTAAATACGTAATGCTCCCAGCGGAAATTCTTTTAAAAATAAAGTACGTAATAATGTTGTGAACTGTAATAAAAAGTTAAAAATTGTAAAAAAACATAAAATTCTGAAATAATAATTTATTCATCTTAAATGTTACAATTTTTACTTATGAGTTTGAAATTCTGATCAAGCCCGTATGTGATCGCATCAACCGCAGCAAGTGATATTTCTGTATCCTATGGCCGAAAGTTCGACTTTTACGGCCACTTTCAAATGTTTACATGTTTTGCTCTGCGCTCGCAGCGCACTCTTGCATCCATCTTATATATTTATACACGCATATATGATATGAAAAATGAAAAAAATGAATTTGTTTATTTTTTCAAAAACAGTCAATCATTGTTTATCATTTATATTAATAACATACATGAATAAACTAGAATAATTATTGAAATTAAACATATACACTGCTCCCTACACATGAATTGATATTAAATACAATAAAATTAAAAATAATAAAAAACTTCATTTTACACTCGAGATATATCTTTGATAGTTTGCATGTTGACCCCAGATTCTGAGAGCAGCGTTAATACTGTTTTGGGAAAGCAACAATCAGTGTATTAGGTCTATACTATTATACTATTGATTGTATTATTTTTTGTTAGCCCCGACCAGCAAAAACTCGGCTTTCATTATTTCATTATCATTAATGGTAACTTTTACTCGTCAGCGTAGTCGCTGAGAATATCGGTGTCGTTTTGCAGACAGTGCAAATAAATAGATCGCACGCACATTAATGATAATGTATATAATGGTCGCAAGAGGGCGGTGCAAGCGCATTACTCGAAAGTTTATAGTGCTACGCGACAGCAGAATTAAGTTGCATTTTGTCGTCTGATATATCATTGATAATCAATTTATTATTGCTTCCTCCTAGAGGAAGCTTTGTGATAGGCGGCAAAACGAACTTTTCAACTAGAGGTCGTAGGAAAATTTCGTTTATATATATGTAAACTAAATTGAATTTCTGACAAATGTCTGTATGTATGTGTGTGTGTGTGTGTATATTGAAGTGGGTTGGTTTTGAAGAAGCATCATTTTTGATAGGAAGCACATATTGAAATTTGGTTTGGCTCATTTTGTAGGGGTTGTGGGTAGCAAGATGTGTTTGAAATTTTGGTAGGATTCACCGAGGGAAAAAAAGTTATGAATGTTTTTGTAGGCGAAAAAAATTTTTTTGTTTCGAATGTGTTGGTCCGGAACCAGCATAACTTTCGAACGGAGGCACGTATTGAGATGTGGTTGGGTTTATTTTGTAGGGTTTACGTGTAGTATGAAGCGTCAAAACAATTTCAAGTTGTACCGACTATCAAAGTTTAATGAGCTGTGCTTTTTCCCGATCGGTAATTTTTTTTTTGGTCCTTTTTTTGTTATGTAGGTTTTATTATTTGATTAGGTAAACTTTAGATTTTTTATTGAAATTATTTAGTTCTAGACGAAATCGTTAAGATTCGTTATAAATTTCAAAATTCATGGATGGAAAATTAAAATTTTTTTTTTCAGAGTTTTCTTCGTTTCTATTTGATTAGGTAAACTTTAGAATTTTTTATTGAAATCATTTTAATTCTAGACGAAAAACGTAAAGATTCGTTAAAATACAAACAATAATTTCTTTTAATAAATAATAAATTCGAAATTAAAAAATTAAAGACATCATCAACTTCCAAAAATTTTAATACATCTACATCGAAAAGGAGGAAGCCATTTGCCAATATCTTGGCAGCGGTTTTTTTACTTTCGGCGGAGGATACAGAAAAATTGTATACATCACGTGGCACAAAAGTTGAATTTCTGCGCGTGCTCTTTATGTCATTATTATACTACTCAATATATTGACCAAATCAGAAATAAAATGTTCTTACTAATATTTTTCGTTTTGTAATGAGTCCATAGTAACTTTTTAAAGTGATAAAGTTTTCTGTGGTACAAAATATTTTAATTGTCTTTTTATAAAATGTATATGATTCACATCATACAATGCATTATTCATGTCCAATAAAAGGCATTACTTTAAATTTTGAAAAATTTTCTATCAGTAAAAAAAACGCTGACCAATTAATCAAAAGTCCGCGTTTACGTACAATTATATGCTCAGAATTCGAAAATTACGGAGCAGCAGTAGCAGTGGTAAACAGACCTGTTATGCGAACCACAATCCTTTAACCGAAAAAAGGAGAAGCAGTCATTATTAGTGCTAATGAAAGAGCCTCAGCTTTCATGGACTCTCTCCTCCTTATTCGTACAGTTACACCACCATTAAGGATGCTATATTGAAGCGAATATTATATTAGCGTGGTCCACTTTTTCAAAAATTTTTTGTATCTCGGGGGATCCATCGGAATCTGAAAGTTTGAGGTTTTAAGTGAAGTTTCCTTTAAACGAGAACTCAAACAAATGATTTTAGATGGTGTCGATGGATTTTTGAAGTTTAAAAACGTGCTCCTAAAAAGGAGCAAAATCGAGCAACCATTCGATTTATTTCAAACTCTGTTCAGAGTGTAAAAATAATCTTAACGATTCATTTTCTTACTTGTTTTCATCTGCGAAATCGAATGCCGTAGTTAGTTTTGACCTAGAAGCACCTTTTCATTAAAAAAAACACACTTTTTCGATCGTTCTTTTTCGCAAATTTCGCAAAGTTCATTTTCGAGCGAGCGGCAAATGAACAGAAAAAATCTAGAAAATTTTTTGACTCCACCAAAATGTAGAATTTTTTATGACAAATCCAACGGTATATATTAGTATACACTTTAAAATTATTTTAATGCAGAAAAAGTACGACTTTATCCCAAAAAACGACATTAAAAAACGGAAAAATGGAAAAATATTCGTTTCTTCAAGAAAATGGCTGAGTATAATCACTCATGAAAAAAATTGAATAAAACTATCTCATAGGTTTTTTTCTCACCTTTCCAACGCCGTTTTCAGGTTTAAAAAATTCGCAAGATTCGCTGAGATACAGCTGTTTTTGTACGATGCATTTTTTTGAAGAAACGCTCTTTTTCATAATGTTGATATCTTCAAACAGCTGTATTTCCGTCGTTCTTGAACCAATCTTAAGTCTGAGCCCAGCGATTCGAAGTTAATAAAATACCTTTCAAATGAGATATTGCAAAAGTCGATACGTCAATCAATCGTCTTCTACATCAATTTAAAAAAGGTCAAAAACGACAATTTTGCGACTTTTCATCCCCCTTCAATGCCACCCCGTAGCCGGGGGTATTTTTATCGAGCTCTGCATAATTTTTTTATGAAAAGTACATGTCTTGACTTAAATAATGCGACCCTCCGGGTTAAAAAATATGCACCCGTGCCAGAGTTACAACTATTTGAACAATACGCAAAAATACGTAAAAACGGCTATCTTTGGACCTTCGAGGGGCTCAAAATTGGGCCCTAAGGCGCCTAAAGGGAAATTTACCTGAAGGCTATTTTCACATACCCAAATAACATACTAAATTTTGGGGCGGATCCGAGAACCCCCCGCACAAAAGTAGTACATATATGAAAAAACTGCTCATATATATGGGTCAGATTCAGAATTTTTTAAATAAACCTCCGGACGAGGTCCACGGATTTTTCTAAAATTTTGTTATGTTATAGTACATCGAAAAAGTTTCGACTAAACTTTTAGACCCCCTCCCCCTCCTACGCCCCACTACCGCTATAAAGGTCTATTTTCTATTTGTATTTATTCTGAAGCCCTGAAGCAATTAAAAACCTGGAACCCTGGTTCCTGGACCCCGAAAGTTCCGGTAAAAAAAAATTTTAAAATATTTTTTTTTAATTCCTTGTAAAATTTTAATAAATTTTGACCGTTTCATTTTTTCGATTGCAGCGTCATAGCTCATTCTAGAGCATAACAAAGATTAATGCGAAATTCTGAAGACATTCATCATACTTATATAATTTATCAAATATCTTCAGAATTTCGCATTAATCTTTGTTATGCTCTAGAATGAGCTATGACGCTGCAATCGAAAAAATGAAACGGTCAAAATTTATTAAAATTTTACAAGGAATTTAAAAAAAATATTTTAAAATTTTTTTACCGGAACCTTTTTTATTAAAAATAGCGTTTTTCAGCTCTAGACGCTATCGCCTTCAATTAAAAAATCTGAAAAAATGTGAAATTATGTATTTTGATGAACAAAATAAGAAAAAAATTTTCCAGATTTTTTGAGGCTCCTTACCGCCTATAAAAATATTTTTCGTGAAAAAAAGCGGGGTTTCAGCTCTAGGCTTCATCGGCATGAATGAAAAATTCTGAAAAAATTCAAGGAATCGTTTTTTGGAGTCAGAATTAAGAAAAAAATGCTCCGGTCTTGTATATCGAACCATTTCATCGAAAATAAAATAATTTAAATTTTCAATGATTTTTTCTGAAGGGCTGAAGCAGTCGAAAAATCTGAAAAATTCAAAGTTGTTTGGATTGTTAAAAAGTACCTTAATGAATTTTTTCAGATTTTTTAATTACTTCAGGGCTTCAGAATAAATACAAATAGAAAATAGACCTTTATAGCAGGTATGGGGCGTAGGAGGGGGGAGGGGGTCTAAAATTTTAGTTTTGGGACCCTTTTTCGATGTTCTATAACATACCAAAATTTCAGGAAAATCCGTGGACCTCGTCCGCAGGTTTATTTAAAAAATTCTGAATCCGACCCATATATATATAAAATATAAAGCGTATTGTATAAAAGTAGAAAAAACAAAGAATTACCCGGTAGGTAAATCAAAGAAGGTTTATAGAACTGGATATTTATATTTGGGTGTTACGTTTTTGGCGAAAACACCTCGCTTAATTATGTATACCAGCACCTTCTATTAATTACTACCGGTACAAGTCTTCTTGTCTCTTTTGGCTTTCTTCCACTCTTTTCCCCAGGAGGGGTAAATTTCTTATATTTTTTATATCACATATCACGCGCTCGTGCACAAACTAAAAGGCACTGCGAAGCTTCATCTTTCCTTCGTTCTATGTATGCAACCAAAAATTTGCTAATCGGCAGAGGCAGTAGTGTTCTACTTAACGAGTTCTGGCACTCCAATTACGTTATGGTTTATGCCTGAATCTTGCCTCATTACACGTCGCGCCAAACCGCCAAGAAGAATAATAAAAACCACAAGAATCGATTTGGTGTGTTTTATATATAGCTCAGCTCGAGGCGAAAGAGAGTAAAAGACAGACAAAAAGAGACGAAAGGGTTCGATGAAGCGATATAGCATTCGGCATTGATAAGAATTGTTAAAAGCGATATTCTTCTGTATTTGTGCGTATGTGTATCAAGATAAATTATAAACTGACTGCTATCGAGAACTTATTTCCTTGTTAGATTCAGAGGGAATATTGTACTTATTATTCAATTTATTACACAATACAAAAAAAATATGTGGCATTTTACGTCAAAACTCTTAGCTCGGTATTATTTAGTCCAAATGCTCAATTTCTAACTCACCGTAAAAGTATGATAAAAGTACCGATTATAGAACAATGTACCAATTTGTGGAATATTATAGCCCTTAAACTATAAAGTAAATAAAGTTGTAGTTTAAATAAAGTTGTAATTAAAATTTTGACTTAAAAACCATTGAATAGTATCAATTTGCATTAATAATAAAATATGATTTTGAAGCCAACCGAATAGCAATAATTTTGTTAGGGAATAAATGAATCAAATGTACCTGAAAAGCGCGTTCCATTAATCGAAACACTCAAAAAAAGCAGTGCCATTTAGTGACACAGAGCAGGTTAATATCGCCAATTGATTTGTTGATTCCAATATTGGAACAATCATCGACATCAATTCGTACATACAGACATTTGTTCGATCGAGGATACTATTCATTTCAATAGGTAACTAGTGTAACCTATATTCTCGATCCTTACCCCGACGTACCCGTTCGGTTACGTATATCCTTTTGGGCTGCCGGCCCAGTCCTGTACGTCCAGGGTCTACCTGTAATGAGCATGCAACACGGGAGGGGAAGATAGTCACACGCACGTTCAGAAGTTATTACTCTCTATTAACAATAACAACTACCAAGTTTATTCTCATTCAATAAACATTATACATGGCCTCAGAGAGTACCCGCATACCCGGTCGACGGCAGACGCGACAATCGTAGCCCTGGTGGGCGCGTCGGCGCTTACGACTCACAAACACAACGACCGAAGGCTGGGCCGCCCGACACACCACACGATGTCGAGATCTTCTCCTGATTCAGATCCACCCTTGGTTGTCCTTGAGGTCTGCTCGGCCGTTGGATCCACTGGTTCTCTCTCGCGCACTCGAGTCGACTCGTCGTGCACTCTTCTCTGGGGCGACGTAGGATCTTACTACCCACGCGGTACTCGTCAATCCGACGTAGACATCCCCGAGGATGTCGCGCTCAACTCACACGCTCGAGCTCCGTTCGATCTCAAAGCAAATCTTCGACTCCCTTCCCTGTTCATATGTACGCTCTCGTATCTCAAATACGCGTGTTTACGTTCTATATTTTCGCGCTTGGCGCTCACATGAATTCATATTCAAAATACATTAATTAATAACGATTCTTATATCTAATAATATACTCGGCAAGTCGACAGTGGTTCGTCAGGACGGCCCAACAGATAATGCCAGTTCCGGCATTACACTAGTCAGTAATTTCCGGAGGTTTTTTTGCGAATTTTTAAAGAAAGGAGTATTAGGGCGTGCATACAAATTTAGCTATATTTACATTTTCGAAAGACAATTTAAGTCCTTCGCGGGAATAGTCACACAAAAGTTATATTCTCGTTTTTTTTCGGAATGAGATATTAAAAAACAAAACTTCTTTTGCTTTTTTGCCCTTTTCAGAGTGAACATAACGACAGGCAAGTTAATTTTACCCGTTAATTTATAACCACGCATTGGTTTAGGTGGCTGACATGAGAATCTCGTTAATTCGCTTGCATAAATACTAGATTATAATTTTTTCTAAGATTTCCGAGCTTCAATGAAATGATTTTACATTAGCAGAGATTTCTTAGTGGGTAACCTTAAGATACTATTTGATTTCAATTTAACATCTCGCGTCAAATAAGATGTATATTATAAAAGCAATTTCCGACACAGCAGGCAACAAGAGCATGATATGTAGTAAAACTTACCACAAGTTAAGGAATACACTTATAATATTAATTTCAATGACCTCAAAGATAATGCTTGGTCTTAGGCTTTTTTTATTTAAAAAAAAATGTAATAAAAGAAAGGTAATATCTTCGTCCCAGCGCAAAAACCATCTTAATAAATTCGAGAGGCAAAAAGGTGCCTTAGTCCTATCCTTTTAACACAGCGCTAAAGCACGTTTTCGCTCGAATTTATCAAGACGGTTTCTGCGCTAGGGTGATAATATGCCGTAGTATAAGTTGTGCAATTTCTTCGGACATCGTCCAATTTTCATCTAACTTTTTTAGACGATTGAAGAAACAACCTTAAAATGTTGCCGCTCTATCTTCTTCATTTTCAGTAAAACTAAAGGTATGTGTTATACTTTGAAGGCGCGCCTGCAGTAAAAGGCGCGCAAAGCAGAGCAATAATAAGTTCACCCGAAATAAGAAAAAGAAGTTGCCGAGCGGCAGCAGCATGCACCCTTTCTCATCCGTCGTTGTCGTAGTTGTCGTTTATTCACTACTGCTGTTTCCTCGTCGCGTCGCTCGAAAAAAGAGCAAAGAACCAGCTCTTTATATATGTGTGTATTGCCAAGCCCGGCAAAAGCGCACCCGGTCCGGAAGCAGGCACACGCTTGGCCAAAAGCGAGAAATCGCTCGCTCTCTGTGTCGTATACGTGCATGCAGACGGATTTGCGAGTAAGTAAAAGGGAACGAACGAGTGAGTGAGTGAGTGAGCCTACGGAATGCGTTTGGTGCAAAAAAAAAGTGAGGAGCTACGGCTCCAGCGGCACTCGCACTACATGCAGCCAAGCAGGTCGCCGCCACCATCCACCACCATCACCATCAGCTAAAATGTAAGATTATTATCTTTCCTCGTGTTTCGACCAATGTACACAAGCAAGGAAACTTGTCGGATAATCGTCGCCAACGCAGACTTTTCAGGGCGCAGTCCTGACGCTACTTCCTTAAAGATCTCGATTTTGCTCGCGATTATACTCGAGCAGAACAATTTTGTGACAATGAGACTTTCTTCAACGAACGACTATGAAGAAGACAGACGGACAAAAAAGTACAATACGTATATAATTGTTTTTTGCTCCACTCAAGTGTGGACAATTGCAAAAGTACAACAGATTGTTACTGTCGGCCTATATGTTACCAATATGACGTTTGTACAAGTATTTACATGGTTGGAAACAATTCCAGTGTATTTCTTGATGATGTATTATGTGAGCTGAGTGAGCAGTGTACCCGTAGGAACAATTAAAAATATTAATTCTATTAGGTATATTGCTACAATGTCCATAGCTTATCGATACAACGAATGCTGCAAGTTTTGCAAATTAAACACGTTTAACCAAACATATAGATTTAGGCAATAATGTTCTCTTCGCAATGCTGCTCTCTCAGTATATTGTCTAGTTTATAGTTGATAGCAATAAAAATTATTAATTGAAAATTGCATTTCGCCAAATGAAAAAAGTGTATAATTCTGAATGTATCACAAGCGTGTCGACGGTTTTGATTGTTAACGCCAAATTCATGTTTTCTGATGCTATCAATGGGTCGGTATATGAAATTGTAGTCTGAGAAATTGCATCCTGCTGTAAGCCTATTATTTACGATAAATGAAATGAATAATGGTTCTTGAATACTTTACTTTTTACTTACATTCAACTTCCACGCAGCGGATTGTTTCGACGCAATGTTTTGCATTTAATGAGAGGTAAGTATAGAGAGCGTACTTGCATAGTTTTGTTTACTTAAAGCTCTATTACAACTCATATTTGCAATTTTCTGACTCAATGTGTGTTTACTAATTCTATAGATTTGGAAAAAACATAAGCTCGGCTAAGGCCCTATTTTTGCTCAACTTTGAATTAATTTTTTACGAAGATCAAAGCTTAATACCAGTATGTAAATAATATAGTTTTGTTAAACATATTCGGTTTATTCGACAAATTTTTTTCCTCGATTTTTTGTGTAAAATTAAATCGATAATATTAATTATTGAGCGAACATACGGAGATGAGCAAAAATAGAAACAGACTTCTCGAATTGTAATAAAAAAAAATTCTGAAGGGCAGGACAGAAATAGCTTGTAAAATGGTTTCAACCTAGCAAATGATTTTGATCCGTTTATTTCTGCACTAGCTGATTTCTCTAAGATTACTTATAGATAAATTTTATGAAACATAATTTAAAAAAGTTAAGATTATACAATTCGTTGACAAAAAACATACAGATAATCGAAAAATAAAGATCTTTGCAAAATCATTACAATTTTTTTATTACCAAGGATGATTTTGTCAACAAAAAAGGGCATCCAGAGTCAATCTTATAGATTTTGATGATTAAAGTTTCGAAGGCATTTGGAAACGTTTGAATTAGGCTCCTCGTTCAGCAAAACTTTTAAAGATCTTGCAAAAATTTTTTTTAAGCAAGTAATTCCCTAAACTGAAATTCGCAAAAAAATTTTAGAAACAAACTTTTTATCACGAAAAAACAATTTTTATTATTCAAAAAAGTTTTCATCTCAATAAGACTGTGATAGTATATTAAAAAATAATACACAGATATAGTAAAGATAATCACAAATTGTTTACTAAATTTTTGAACATTCAAGCTAAAAGTAATTGGTTTTAAATATACGTAGCATGTTTTTTCGTTGATTTTAATTATATTTTTGTAATTTTCATAATTATTTCAATTTTCATGAAAATTAAATGTCAGCTTATAAATAAGGAATTATATGACTTCTCGGTCATTAAAGAATAAATCAAAATCTTCATAAAGACAATTTTATAGATATAGTCTATTAAATACGGAGAGAATTTTTTCGTCTCATAAGAAAGTTAAGTCATTTTCAGAAAGCCATTCATGAATTTATTCGTGCATAGAATTAGAAGAGAAGCAGGAGCTGCCCGAGTAGGTCTCGCAGAATAAAAATTAGTTTTTTGCAGCCAGCAGATATACCTATTTATGTAAGCAATAAAAGCGCATCTCGACACTTGTGACTCGCTGCTCGGCGTTCTCATGTAAAGTAACACCTTTTCTTTCTCTCCCTCACTCTGTCAGGTTACGGTGTAGGAGACAATAGCTCAAAGCTTAAATGCGGCTTGTCATTTGAATTTATGAATTTACAACGCTATTCTCAGATTTCTGCTAGAAACATCTACCACTGATAAATTTATAGAATTCGATGATTTAACTAAGGAAATACTCAAAACGATACTCACTTTGCGACATGTTATTACAAATGTTTTTTTGTCGACAGTTGGGCTGAAATACAGTTATTCTCAGCCACGCTGAGGTAACAATGACACATTGGCGATTTTTAAGAAATCACAAGTAGCTTGTCTGCAGTATATATACATAGAGAAGTTGGATGCAAGGAGACCACCCTCCTAATTAGCAGCGCGCAGGTACAAACAGCTCGACGGAGTCGAGAAGAGTGGAATAATGGAGGAAAGTTTGCAACGGTTTTTTCGGGTCTGACGCATGGCCCGGGAACGAGCTGCGATGACGGACGAACTAAAATCGCTCGTGCCGAGTGAGCAAGCCAAGCGAGGCGCTAGACGTATACTACAGGCACGGTGGCAGGCTTGCGCGTCTCGACCTGTTCGAACTTGTAACGGTGCGCGGTGATACTGCTCGCAGTCCGTGAATCAGCTGCTGCGGCGAGACGGCGTCTAGCGCGAACCGACACACCGGTATACTGCTTACGTATGCGCGGTAGTAGTGCACAAGCGATTTTCGTTCGCAGTCGGCAGTAGTTCGCGAGAGCTTGACTCTGTGCCCAAACACGCGCGCGTGTGTATAATCATCTAGTCAGAAGATCGTATTTGAGCGCAGTTTCGATAAGAAAAACTCTTGAGCGAGGATAAGCTGCACGTGCATATTATAAGTGCTTTTCCGAAAAAGTCTTTATAAATTCGCGCCACGAGCTACTACACAGCAGAAGCATGTCTCTCGTTAATTTCTCGGCGCGGGTCTTTTAAATCTGCTCGCGCTCGAGTTCCCGTTGCTCGTGTTCTCTCGGCTACTGCGCTAGCTACTTTTTTTATACATTCACCTACCAACTCCTACCTACTGCTACCTAGCACCTTTTTAATTTAAAAAACCACTCTTCCTGCCACCATCTTTCTCTCTCTCTCTCTCTTTCTCTTATCCGCGTGGGCTTTCAGGCTTTTCTTTCTTTTTGCTTCCTTAAATATTCGCGCGTGGGTGCCCGTCAACTGCGTGCCGAGGAAAAGAGCGTCGTTTCAATTTGGTAGTGAAGACGATTTTTCTTTTCTCCTCTTTCCTCTTTTCATACTTGAGGCGTTTGCAAAAGAGAATGCCGCCGAGAAGTGTGCCTAGTGAAAACAAAATAACGAGCTGCAGCAATGGCAATTCTGTGCAACACGATCCCGCCTCGAGCAACGAGTCCACTCTGGCACTCCGTAGGACCGGTGTACCTGGCATACGCTGTAAAAGGTGCAGGGCTAGGCTCATGTGCAACTTCAAAATCATTAAAGATCATCTGCAACAGTGTATAAGTTTAGCATTGATGCAAGGAGAAGAAATTGTATTGTCTTCGAGATCTACAGTCGTCAACATACGTGATGCTTCACTGAGCCAGAACGAGTAAGTAATATCTTTTTTTTCAATGTGATGTAAATATTAAATACTTGCGATAAGTTGTGAAAATGTGTCCTATTTATAAATTATTTTTAAAAGGTGACAAATTTCGAGTTAAATAGCAAGACCAATTGAATAATAAACAACGTTGTCGATTGCGTAGCAATACATTGAAATGTAAGCGTAAATTTCTGATAACGATGGGCTGCGTTCAATTGATCCAATGCTCATTTATTACGTCATTTTGACAGAATTTTACAATGCGCTTCAGTTACTTTTGCATTACGCTGAAAAAAATACAGCCACTAGGTAACTCTGATCGTATCTTGGATCGTTGAAATCAGTCGTTATTGACAAACGGTATACTTGATATTACGGACTGAATAATATGTATGTTTCTGCTCGGTCAAATATTGATACTGGTATTGATTGAAATTGGTTCGTATATATTAGTACACGCACACTTTCTCTCATGCAAAAAAGCTCACTTACCACACGGGCGCTGTTTCCACATATACTCGTAGATTTTTCAAGTACAAATGTACACATTTTACGTATGCAGCAGTTCTGTATAAGTTAATATCGCCAAGTACAAGAGTTTTGTCGGGTGTAATGGTACTCCGCACTTTCTCTTTTTGGTGATCGCGCTAAAGCTTACGATGTAACAAAATATGTTGAAGTAAATTTTCAATCTTTTTTCAATTATCGTATTAACGGGTCTTCTCTTCTTTCTTTGGGCAAGCCGCTCACATAATGCGCAGAGCTCGTGCGTGTCCAGGAGTGAGAAGAAGAATGAAGAGGAAATACGGTACGAGTTCACTGTTGGGCATCCACAAGTATTATATACAATATCTAATCCCTTTTTTATCATCATCGAACGAGTGTATACAAGTGAACGCGTGCAGGAAAGCGCACGAAAGACTCCAATTTGCTTGGTGTGTCCGATCCTCTTGCAGCTATGTATGTGTGTATGGTTAAAGAGGCTAATTTTTTTCATCATGTCGCGCGCATCCTTCGAGAAAAAGATGAACACAGTACTAATGCGTTCGCTTCACGCTAAGGTTGGTTGCCATGCCATGACTGCACCAGCACCACCACTTATAGTGCAGTAGTCGTTCGTATAAATTATATTGCGGACCGAAGCCGAGAAGAAAATTTATTTTGCCAAACGAGAACGAATTAAGCTCACGAATGTAGCAGTTGCCTTCTCTTATTTGAACGTAATAAGTGTTACACTTTATGATGCGTATTAATACATTCAGCGCAATGCAATGAGCGATTTTATTTATTTGTGTTTGTATTTCATCTTTGGAGCGTGTAAAAAACTCTAAGTGATTTATTATACATCCATGTGTATATATTTGCATGCACACACTCGAGTAATACGCGTGTGTATAGATGAAACGATGATGAGTCGTAAATTCTGTAACTGTGGCCGTGTGTAGAATGATTAAACGGGGTAATTATTACGATAAAGCGATGTCCGAGCGCACTGCAAATACACAGCAACCCGAGTAAATAATTGCATTGGAAAGTTTTTGAGCCATACGTCGATAATAATAATAACGTCGCGATTACGATTACGATTATGAAACTGGAAAATGTGACGATTTCAATTACCTTGATAGTTGTAATAACTGTAGCGACGTGGTGCTGCGCAGAGCAAAGTGAAAGGGACGCGAATCAAATAGAAAGCGCAATTTAATGCTCAATTTTCCTGTGATTCTCGCATGTACATGTACGATTATACGATGCGAGTAGATTTAATCCGACAACTTTTCACGAGCACACGTATGTAGAGCTTGTGGTTTGTGGTTGGCATGCGTCTCTCTCTTTCTTTGAGTTTCTCTCTCTCTCTCTCTTTCTCTCTCTTTCTCTGGCGTGCAGCTTGAATACGCAATGTAAATTACGAGCGCCAAAAATTTGTAATAACAATTGCCACGTGCTTCCCCTGACCACCTTCAACGCGGCTTTCTTTCGACTTCTTCACTTGTATCGAGCATTCCTTAATAATCTGGTCAGCCCAGTTTGCAAAGATTAATCTATAATTTCTATTGTATTTCTCACGTGTTGATGTATACGCGAGCGAGTTTATACTCGCAAATACCTGTAGCAACTTGATTCGATAACAGCAAAGAAAGAGGACCGAGTCATTTAATTGTGAAGCGACCAATGGAGTACGTAAAAATAACAAATTGAAACGATAAACTTAATCGAAAGCTCGTAATATCCAGGAGTATGCTCGCATTTACAACACGCATATTTTATTACATACATGCGCATGCAGACTAGCTGAACATTTACCCTTTTATCTACCTGATAAATTACTCCAGTTTTAATGTCTTCAATTATGCACTTGGGACATTTGCGCGTATCTTACACGTAGTGCGGTCGTCGCTTTTCGGTTGCTGCTGCTGTTATTTTTGAAATATTTACATGAATAATAGGCCGAGATAACAACTTGGTTTGAAAGGATACTTTAAGGGACGTCAAGAAATCCAGCCTGGCGTTCATCAGAAGTCAATTTCACAATAGCCTGCCTCTTGGTACTGCTTGTTTATTCAAGGTTATCGAGTGACTTTTGGGCCAGAAAAAGAAGCAATTTATGCAAAGCAAATCGCTAGTCGACGTTATTTCTCTAAATATACTTTGAAAAGAAGCGAGAAAAGTGAGACAAACCCTACTGTCGTACTGCGGGGCTGCTGTTTTTCTATGCGTGCCCAAAGCGCAAAGTAACGAAATTTGCATTTTAATCGGCTCTTTGTCACCCAGTCGCTCTCATTATTACTCTTAATATATAAAGAAATTAATAAATTTTATAGAGATACAACGCTAACGTCCTATCCGTTTTTCTATAGACGCGTTCGCCGTCGTTCACGCCTCCAGATATAACGTGCGTGTATACATAAGCTTTATTTGAAAAACATTCGCAACTGTGGTAAATAATCGTGAGACGACAAGTGATATAATACACTAAAGAAAATGTTTGACACGCGAAACTTAAATTATCCAGGATTCGTACGAATGTATGTTAATTATTGTCGCTTTTGCCTCTCTGTAAAGACAAAAAAGACCACACCGAGCGTAAAAAAGTTGACGCAAGTAATGTAGATTGTGTATATGCGCGAATGTAAACGCATCAAAGTGTGCTCTATGTAGGTTATTATTATACAATAGAATGTATAATGGTACACGCGTGTGCAGTTAAATGCAAAAATGAAGAGGAAAGAAAAAGGGAGAGTGGTCGAGGAACCTTGAATGCTGGCATCGCTGGACAGGAGAAGTTGTAAAAACAGTAAGCGCAAGCCTGCGCCGCGCTATTACTGTGGTAATCTAAAAGAGGAGAAAGAAAGAGCGAAGAGCAGCAGTAGCCGAGCAACAGTGAAACAGTGCAGCAGCAGCCGCTCGAGAAGCAATTCATCTAAGGAATTCCTTTCGCTTTGGCGCTAGAGCCTGCAGCAGCTCTTACGAGTCAGCCAACTGTGTTTTGTACGTCTGCGCGAGCGAGTAAGAGGGAAGCTATATAACTATTGCAGTACTGCCTAGTATGTATGCGCGCGCTTATAAATATATTGAAAGAAAACAAGAAAAAGGCATCAACTGCTTGTGCGCGTATGGATTACGGATGTTGTGTGCGTGCATGTGCATGTGCATGTGTGTGTGTGTGCGCCAGTCTATGCTTATAATATATACGTATCGGTGCTTCTGAGCTAGTGACTGTTTTTTTACAGTAAAACGCGCACTATACATGAAACGCAACTTAAACGCCAAAAGCACACGAGCCAACACGAAAAAGCAGCGCGAGGCTGACTCTGGGACAGCATGTGATGTGAAAGTCGGAGCGAGCGGGGCCAGCCCGCGAGAGGTGTAGCTCATGTTATGTGTATGTTGTACACTCGTAGCTGATTATTTAGGATGCTGCACGTGTGCACTGTCTGCCGTCCGTCTGCTGGCCAAGAAATTGTTCCTTTCTTAAAAGTCTCTTCAACGCGTGACGTTTACTCTTTGTTGCAGACAATGCATTTGCACAGCACTTAATTGTAGAATTTACATCTCACTCTAATAGTAGTATTGATATTGCACCATAGAAATACAGGAAGATACTGCCCAAATGAGCACGAATCGTGATAAATATGTATTCAAAACCTTTATTGCTGAAAACTCGTGACTGTATCTAATAAAATAAAAAAATAAGCAACGAGTAAAAAAAGCTCCTTATCAGTGTATTCGTTTGATTCGGGGTTTCACAAGGTAGAGATGAACTTTCTCGACAAAGTGGACCGATTGTCTGGTTTCGTTCGCTGCTGCTGCCGCTTATACCATTGACGCAATATGGCTCAGGAACATCTATATAGTTGCAATAGACTTTAAGAGAATTTGCCAGCTGCTATGCTAAATTAGAAGAGCACAGGGTGTAGTTTAGCGCTGTACACATAGAGCTGCTAGTTTGCGCACACACAGAGTAACTATTCTCCGTGCGCACGAGCATCATTCTCTCCCAATTCGAAATTCCATCGAAGAGCTCTTCAAACACGCCAGTAACGCGCCAGCAATACGCAAGTGCTAGAAACTCCATCATACGCACCTACAGCTATACTAGCTATATAGTGCCTGTAAGCTACTCTATAAGCAATCGCACCTATTATTGCTTGCGAATTATCCATTGACTTTTGCCTATTTATATTATATATACAGCAGTCGATGATGATTGCCTCATTTCTCATGTATGCGTGCACATATCCAGTCCATTTGATACAATTAATTATATTGACCGTATGCTGCCATTGACCAAAACACAGGCACACGCTAAGCATTGCAAAAAATTACATCTGAAGCTCATATGACTATAGCTCGTAAATTTTGGAAGAAGAAAAAAGTCTTATTCGTTCTCTCATTTTACTTCATAAACGTATATTAAGGACTCGACACAAGTGCATAAGACAAATCTAATAACTTTTATACATGAAAAATAAAAAGCAAAAAAAACAACAGAAGAATCAGGAACCTGGATGACTTCTCTTCTTGTACATGCAAATACAGTGAACGAAAGAGCCGTATTCTTCTGGCCTGGTACGCGCCCCGTGTGATGACAAAGACTCGAGCATAAACAAAAGTTGTAGGAAGAAAATATACACGCACGCAATGTAAAGAGCCAACTTAGTCCGCGCGTTTCACGTTACAATTAGCGGCTTTATTTAGCGCCCGCTACTTCGTGATGTGTTGCCTATACACACATTCTACCTTTCTGCTTCATGGGAGCTCGGAGCTTGAAGCTGGAGCAGTAACAACAGTAGCGGGAAAGTTTAATCGATTTCTGTGAATGTAGAGCTCGCCTTCTCTCTTGCTCGCGTACACGCCAGCTATTCGTAGCCAAGAGGAATGGACTTTTCTGTGCAGATGTTTGTTTCGTTGACGGCGCAACTACGTATATAAGGTCGGTGCGCGCAGAGCGCAGAGTGCAGTGGTAGCTGCAGCAATGTTGTTGATGAACCTGCGCCGAGCTGAATTGCACCTCTTATAGCTATATGTTGCGGGCGCGCTGACGACGACGAGCCGTATAATTCGCCCAAGAAGAAAATGTTTGTCTCGGGATATTAAGCGCGAGTGCTACCAGCACCCCGCTTATATAGTACAGATTGTCTCTTTCTCTCTAGCTTTCTTTCTCCTTCTGCTTTTTTCGGTAAAGTTACGAGGATGAGTTACGCTTCCACTTCTGCTATTGCTGCCGCAGCTGAACTCTTTGTTTCGCAGTCGTGATTATAAAAGCTACACGAGCGTCTCCGCGCGTTCAAATATGTGTGCGTAAGTATCTCTAGGTGTGCGTATAAAGAGCCTCGCTTTCTTTCAACATCAAAGATTAATGAGATGAATAATGCAGGCCACGATTAAAATTTAATGCGACGCGTTGCTGCCCAAGCGCAAAACTAGTATATTTTATATCGCGTGCTAGCGTGCTATATACATCGCATATTTCTCTCTGCAGAATCAGAGAGTAGAAAAATAAATTATTACAACTATATTTCACGTTTCCGCTTTCTTTTATCCCCATTTTTTCATTTTTCTCCCTTCTCTTTATCTGCCGCGCGTGTGCGTACTTGAGAGGATGGCTGAAGAAGCTTCTCGTATATAATAGCAGAAACGAATTTTGACAAAGTCAGGTCGAATCGGAAAATCAAAAGCAAAATATTACTTTTGCCGGTGGTCGCGAGACTGTCTCCAGGACGCTGCATCAGCTACGAAGACCCCAGCAGAAACGTAAAAATAAACTACTGAGCAGCTACTCCTGCTTTCTCGATTTCTCGTGCTCTCGGAAAACTGCCACATAGTCTATCCGTATATATATAAACCCTATCCAATCTAACCGCAACAGCAATCCCCTAGATAATCTTAAAAAAGCCACTCAGCCTGACGCGCTCCCTATCTTTTTCCAGGGAAAGTCCTACAATCCCGTGCAGTTCGCAAGGCGCGAGAGCACTGCAGCAGTAGCGTGAGCACCAGCAACATCGGCAACAGCGGTACAGACCAAAAGCTGCACAGTATAGAACTTACTAACCCGACCTTTGCCACGAAATCCTCGGGATTCCGACGCATAAAGGAGCACCGGTGCAGCATGCACTTTAATGGTAGAGGGGCGAAATATCCTGCCTCGCTTGTCTCCGCATATATATACGTACGAGACACAACTAGACATGAGCTTCCTGCGAGGAGAATAAATTCACACTGACACTTCGGGTAGTTTGTCCCACTCACCTTCTCGGTTACTTATTCGGTCATGCGTGTGCAAGGTGAGAAAAATCTTATCAGTAAACAGGCAGAAAAGATCCCCCGAACTCGGCAACGAGAGTGGTAAAGCTAAAGCCGACGAGCTTTTAATTATACTCTGTCTTTTTCTCCGCCCAAGCTTTAATAGTCTGTGATATAGGCTATTGCACAGTGGCGGGCAAACTACTGGAAGTGGGCGAGCTGCAGCGAGCGCTAAATAGTTTGCCAGGAACGCAGCCTGCTCTGCTATACATCGCGAGCGAGGGAGCGAACGAGTCTGCGGCAGTGCGAATTCTTGGAAGGAATAAAGCTCGTTATGGATGTGTGTGTGTGTGTGTGTGCGCACTGCTGCTGCTTGTGAGTTTTTAGCGCTGCGAGCTGCACTGCGGAGGCTTCTTCTACTTCTTCTTCGACAAGTAATTGCCCTATAGATTGTGTGTGCGCAAAAGAATACGAGAGAGCAAGCTATATGACTGCTACTGCTACTGCTGCTGCTACTCGTAGTAAACACTGAAGAGAAAAGAAATTGCTTTGAATTCTTTACGGGGCCCTTCGAATCGGGCGCGGAAAATTCGATTTCGTTTTCTATGAACACAGAAAAACTTTTCAAACAGTTAATGCATCGAGATTTTTTTCATTGTTAAATCATAGACGATTGTGCAAAGTAAATGTTTCATTTGTCAATCGATACTCAGCCTTTTCTTTACTGTTCACTTGCTCATTTTCGACTTGATTAAAAATAATTATTTGCTTGCGACAAAGCCAGATGTCGGCACAACAACAATAACATTCTTCCAAGTATCAGCTGATACAACCTGTACTGTACAAAAATATTGACTTGCTTTATCCATATATTTTTTAAGAAACCTATAAAACGTACAAGTTTTATTCATTATCAGCGTAGAATTTTAATCAAAGTTACAAATTAAGAGCTTTATTGTTGGCGACGTTACACAAACACACAAAAGTAATTGCTTTATACATGTAGTTTGAGTTTTGTATTGTTCGCAACTAGAAAGTACTAAGGTGCCTAGTCTGTATGCCCAGTAATTAGAAAATCAATCTTACGTATACACCGGCACCATCAATCTTGCTGCTTCCATCATAGTTTTTAATTCTTATTTTTTTACTCCCTTATCCGTGAGCTCGAGTGGCTTTTAAATGAATTGAAAAATGTAGGTATTTTTTCAACTTTAATTCTTAACATCGATATTGCGACTCGACACCGTTGTACTGAACAAGTGTGATGAGGTACTGTTAACGACAAAGTGAAAGTTGATCACCGCAAAATACCTACCTATATTTTGTATCCAAACCTATATAGCTATAGGTTACATCATGCTATTATCATAGAACTTGACTTTTTTTGCCTTTAAATTAAAAACATGTCTACGCTAGAGCGATGATATGTAGAAGCATCGAATGAATTCGCATGCCTAACTCATGCAAGTAAGCAACTTAATCAACGCATTAAATTATAAACAAAAACACTAGAATTTTGTAGACGTCACCTAAGAGATGCGTTCATGACTTCAAAATAAATGATCGTTTGTTTAAGTCGGTTTTATTAGATGATCGCTACGTTAAAAGAGAAAGTTTGCCAAAAACACCGCCTGCATTGTTACAAAAAGTTGGATCCACATGCATAAAATTCGTTATTTAATTATTGGCCATGTCAAAATGTCAAAGACTAAGTTTCGACGAAAGCATAAAGCTGACAAATCGATTTTGTTACATGGCAGCGCAATTTTGCTACGTAAATATATGCGCCAGGCCTCTTTTCATTGTATACGCGTATACGTAAATACATTACATAAAACGTATTATTATTATTATTATTATTATTATTATTATTATTATTATTATTATTATTATTATTATTATTATTATTATTATTGTTATTATTTCAGAAAAGCTTGAAAGTATTATATTCTTGAGTAACGTTTATTGCACATTCCATGCAACGACGTTTTAATAACCGCAGTACGTAGCAACATTATATGGCAGTGTATAGATGTATATTGCTTGCCAAGCGGCAGAAGCTAGGCGAAATTCTCGATAATACATATCTTAGCTGTAATCGGGAAAATCTTTTTTTTCGCGCGCACGATAAAGTAATAGCTCCGATGCTCATGTATTATATACAAGCGCGAAACAAAATTCATTGTTGACAGTGAAAAAAATATAATAAAATGCGCCAACATCTCGTTTATGCAGTCAAGATTCGGGCAGAGGCTGCAACCTTTGATATATGTTTTTAAAAATAAGGATCATGCATCACGGAATCCTATACACGTAAAAATCGCATTACCTCGACAACCAGTCAATACTCTGGATTATATCAGAGTCAGCTCAAAAGATTTTACAATGACTGTATACATGTCAAATTAGTGCCCAAATGCATATCAAAATTCTAGCCAAGCCGCAGATATAGTGCGGTGACCGCCACCCCTGTTACAAATTCGCTGATGGTCGATGTGGTTGCAGCATCATTGCGAAAATCCCATGCACAACCCGGTTATATGTAGCTTTTCGTATGTCCGCATCGTATCGTATCGATAAATTTCTCGCGCGCACAAACCGCGCCAAAGACATTTATATCGTAGCCTATTGCTATGATATAAGCACATTCGCTTTTACATCTCTACCTGTAATACTTTTATATACATTATGCGCAAATGTATGGTGAACAAGGATATCTTGGTAAATAAACTTAAGCTGCGACTTTACTGTAAAAGTACGTACAAGTGTGCCTCGATCGATTTTCCTCGTCTTATTCGGATCCAGCTGTTTCTTCGATAAACAAATCATGTCCACACTCGACTCAATCCGCAGGCCAGTGATCACTAAAGAGCGAGACAGCAAAAGAGCAAAAGAGCCAGAGGGAGAGAAAGAGAGCTCAACGTCGATCGAATCCTCTTTCTCCCTAAATCCCTCTTCTTCTCCTGTACAAGTAGATAAAAGCTAACCCGACGGGTTTAAATTCCTATTCCACATGCACATACGTGTAGCCAAGGAGCTCGCACGAGTGTTATGGACGCGTAGAAAAGAAGAAAATCTTTTGCGAAAAAGAGCCGAGTGTGCGCGTCGCGCTGAAGCAGTCAAGAGTCCAAGAATCCGCCAACGAGAGAAAATATAACACGCGAATCAGGCATAGCAGCAGCAACACGTGGACGTATACGACAACGAAAATAAGACTAAGAAACAGCAGAAGAAGAAGAAGGAGAAGGATAAGAAGAAGAAGAAGGAGAAGGATAAGAAGAAGAAGAAGAAGATCGGACCCGACGAAGCAAAGAGGAGCGAGAGAACCGGTACATACCACGACCACCTTTATCTCCTTTCAGCCGCTCTTCATGCAGCTTCTTTCGCAGCGAAGAACTGCGCACAGGCTCACGAAAATTCCATCTTTCCTGTCCTGACGTTTCAACCGCGGTCGTCGAGAGAAGCGAAGCAGCCCCTGCCCTCGACGAGTAAGCGCCAAAAGAGAGAAAGGGCGAATGATGCATCGCACGAGCTGGCCTGCCGCCACTGCGCCGAGGCCTTCCATTTTCCGATTTATGGGCAATTTATGGATTTTAGACGCAGCAAAGAGAAGGTCGTGTATTTACGTGGCTCGCGCGTCAAGGCCTCTATATATAGATACATGTATTATATTAACGTAAAGTTCGGAGTGCTCGAGCGAGCTGGACTGCATGAGAGTATAATGTGAATCGACTTGCTGATTGTTCTTTTTCTGTTTATTTCTGAATTATGTACATACTTTTTAGCTCTCATAGAAAGTTTTGATCATTTTTTTCGACAAAACGCCAACGCACGTACTGCGCGTGTTAGTTTGTATACGTATCCGAGTCTTCAAGGTAGTTTGAGAGTGAGAGTGAATTAAGGACCTAAGTTTCGATTGGCTTTCAATGCACAAACTTTTTTATTCGTGATCGTATTTTTCTTCCTACACTCCATATCTCTTCTATCACTTTTGTGCACGGACGTGGCCGGCTCGCGTTATTCTTTCTGCACTTTATATCATATTAGTAACATTTGTTCTCGGGGTATAGATATATAATGTGTGTAACATACAGTACATACAGGAAGGTGGATTAAATAATAAAGCGTCTAGACAGAATGTTTTTTTCGCGCATTGCTCGTCATTCTTACTACGGTTCTCTTACTGCTGCTATATATTTCACTATGTAAGCAGTTATTTTCGAGCAATTAAGGAGCAAAAAATACTCCGACTTATGTTAATAAATAATTCAAATTTATATTCAACGAGACTAACGTTGAGATAAGACCGGTATACGTTTTTAGAGAATAGTTTTGCAAACATTTATTTTGTAAATCAATGCACTTGAAGATTCTCATTTTTTTCTCTTTTGAGGATCTTTTAATCGGTCAATATAATACATTGATAACTATCGTAGCATAAATAAGAAATGTGAAAATCGAAATAAGGCACAATCTATGGCATTTAAAAAAAAAGGCGCGTCGAAGTTATTAAATGTCATTGTTGTAAAATAAATCTGAAATAACGAGCCAACAATCATTTTGAATGCGAAGGATGTGAAAAAATAGACTGTCAGAGAAAAAGCTAGACAAGACCATAGCAAAGAGACAATTGACGCATGGTAAACATCCAAAAGAATTCGAAAATTTAGTCGACTATTTCTATGAATGGAAGATGAGAGACGTGGTTCTTCCATATATTAGTATGCGAATACGGATAGTTATGAACATGTACGAGGAGGTATACGCGCTACTACCGCACACGCGACATTTGGTTATAATAGCTTGAATGAATTTCGACGAATTTAGTGAGGGTCGTGCTAAGTCGCGTGAGGTTGCAACTTCCTGATGCTGCTGCTGTGGTTGTGCGCTAGATTATTGAGGGTATCGTACTCGCAGTTGCTCTCTGAGTTCTGCTCTTCGTATCTCTCTCTCTCTCTCTCTTTCTCTACTTGGTCCGCGGCAGGTGTTTTATAAATATTGAAACCCCCGTCCGTTGACGAGAGAGTTCGAAGGACTGCCGTGTCATGTGTGCACGCGCGTATACTTGTGTTCTTCCTCACACATACAGACTTGGAAATGTTGGCTTTTCGCCTGAGTCGCAGTGCAGACAGCGAGGCGATATATATACATAGAGCAACATTCAGAAGTTAGGTCGTCGTCGCCGTCGTAGTCTAAGCCATTGCTCTCCTGCTCCTACTGCGGATTGTTTGTCTTTGAACTGTTATGGCCCAAGTCAATAGAGCCAGTTGAGAGCTAGCTGTAGAGAAAGACTCTGACTGCAACGGCGTCAGCCTCCTCTCTATTCGTCATTATTTAATCATGGTGGCGGATGTAACGTAGCTGCTGTCGTTTTAATTATGGATATTGCAGGAAAGTAGTGCAAAAGTAAGGCACATTATGCGCGTTTACTCAATCGCGTGGCAGCTAGAATCGAGGTGCAAGCCTTTGCTCGATCGTGTATCAGCCTGATCAACAGCCTCGCGTGTACGCATCTCTCTTCGTGAAAGCTATCATTGTGCAAATACATAATGCATGAGCACATTGCTCGGGCAAAAAGGCCAATGGCTCGGCCACGCTCAGTACTGAATTATGCTCGGCGCGGCGCGGCGAGCGTGTGACTTTTCGCGGTAACAACTCGTACCGTCTAAATGACCTTTGAAAAGACACTTGGCATATTATGTTTGCTCGGGCTCGAGCGTAATGTGCATCATCATCGCGCGTTGCTCTACTCGTTGTCGTCGTTGCCGCGTCCACCACTCGAAGAATAAGACCAGATTCTCACTTCGCATTGACCAGTAATTCTACGTAAAGCGAGTATAAATGCGCAACGATCGTGCCAATCGCGAAAAATGCCTGCTACTTTGCCGTATCTAAGTACGGAGAAAGTCGAGGTCACAAAGGTTACTCTATGCTCCGATCGAAAAACCAAAAAATAAACATCCATCACTGTTGATGGTACGCACAACAATAGACATATAGATAAAAACTTTTTTTATCTCTTAACACTCTGTGTCATGAGCGAGTGATAGATTTCAATACATATCGCATATAGTTATGCCGCGTGTATGAGTATCAATTATTTCGCTCCAATTGCATCAGCAGTGACGGCTCGAGAAGAGCAATAAATTCAAACTGCAAACTTGGTCATTTATTATCCAAAATTATTACTATTCAAGAGTCTAGAAAATTCTCCGAACCGAAATCGGGTCTTCGCAGTCGTCAAATTTTATCAGCTGATATAAATTGAAGAGAAGTCAGGCGAGGAAGGGAAAAATAAACCCCGTATCTCGCGTTCGTAGCAAGAGAGATTTCGTGAAATAATAAAACCTGCGAACTTTTTGCGTATTTTTACCCTCTTGGAGGAGAGCGAACGCCGATCGAACGGGAATCGCGCGCAACGATTGAGCGGCAATCGAGCGACGATAGTTTCTTTTTTTATCGACGGTGACAGCGACAACGACTTTACTCGAATCGTTATCGAATATAGTTACTGAAAGATAGAGAAAGAGAGAGAGAAATAAAGGAGAAAGGGAAGCGCACGAAGAGACACTATATTACTCGAATTCGGCTTTCCTATTCGGAATAAATCGGAATATTTTTGTCGGGCTCCCCTGCACATATAGTTATTCTCTTCCATTGCAGCGATATATAGATATAAGCAAACGCGCTTATGAGTTATGCTCGTTACAAGCTGCAGACATTGAAAAAGCATGTTCTTGTGCATACATGGGCTGCCTCGCCAGAGAGCACCAAAAGGGGAAGCAAAAGAAAAACGGGTCTGGAAATGGAATTTTCACGATACCGTATGCGTGGCGCGAGGTAAAATTTTTTGAACTCTTGTCCATCGATATGTTTGTGCTAGGCGAGCAAGCAAGGATGGGAATATAGAGGGGAATACAGACAAAGAGAAAACGAGAGAAAGAAGAAAATGGATCTGCACTTAATTTACCGAACGTAAACCAATCTCCATTCGAATTGGTTCGCTCCGGAGTTGAGGTTTGGAACGTCTCATTAGAATAGATAAATTCATTGTAGAGATAGATAAATCGATTATCATATCATCAAGCCCCAACTTAGGCGCATAGAATAGGATCGGTGAAAGCTCGCATCAGCGACACATCGAATCGCTCGAGAATTATATATTTCAATGCGCCGCGTCGGTTGTGTTGTGACGTTGCTCAATGATGCTTCACGGTACATAACGATCGTCTTTGAGCCTAATTCAACTGAGATGATTCGAAGTGACCTTGAAATCGGTCAATCCTTTTGACTGCAACGCATCAGTCCTGAAACGCATCGATCCATTGCGACAATTGGCATGCTCTACAGCGTGAAAAATCGCATGGAGCAGGAGAATGCTCGAGTGGGTACAAAGCTAATAACTTGGGTACACCCGTAAAAAAAAAAAAAACGTGTGCGCACTTACATGCGATTTGAGTCAGCGTGTGCCGTTTAAAATAGGTGGTGTATACGTGTTTTATAATGGCAAAGGGAAATACCTCGAGAGCAGAATCAATTCTGTGTTGGTTCAGTCGAAGGAGCAGCAGCTGTCTTATGCAGAGAGAAGCGTATAAAAGCAGCAGCAGAAACGCTGCCGGTGCTGCAGTCACGCGCAGGCCGAGCGACAAGTGGCTTTTTTCGTGCTGCACGCCCCTCTTCCCCTGTGGTACGTACGGCGGCGATCTTTCTCGGCTGCACAAGAAGCAGCAGCGAAGAGCACAGAGGACTGGCCCGCGTGCAATGTGCAGTGCAGAGACTGCAACTAGCTCGTATGCTATGTGCAGCGTACAAGGGCACGAGCAGGAGCAGCAGCAGGCAGAAGTCCACGCGGTCGCTCGCACGAAGGAGCCGTGGAGAGAGGCAGGTAGGCAGGCAGGCAGGCAGGAAAGAAAGAGCCTGCACGGAGCACCAGCGAGAGAAGCTGGTATGCAAGTGCAACACACACACGCACACACACGCACACACACAAGCACAGCAGACTCGATAGATTATACGTATACACAGATCTGCATATTCACACAGGGCACTAAAAACACACCGAACGCTGAGACACCAAACAGTAAGCACATATGCACCAAAACAATAGCCGAGAAAACAGCTTCCGGCTGCGATGACACTGAGATTTTTTCCGCCACACTTTTGGATATTATTACAGATAGGATGTATACAATATATATATACAAACACTTGCAAAATCGCCAATAATACGGCTGGCTGCGAACAGAGGCAAGCGGAGGCGAACACAATATTATACTCTTCTCGCTCGAGCAAGAACGCATAAAAATCACTGCGGCTTTACAACGACGACACTATAAGATATTCTTCAACTGATGTTGCATTGCAAACAACGATAAACAACAAGGAGGATTGGTAATGGCGCTTACAAACAGAGCACAATTGACAATGCTGCAGTGCGGGTCTCGATTCACAGGAGCAATTCGATTGGCAGCTGCACGGGTCGTTGCGTTTTGTGCACGTCAGATGCAGTTCTAACGGTAACGCATTCGGCGAAATCGATCACAAAGTGCGTACGAGGCGCAAATTTGACCAACAGCACTCGCGAAACAAGTATAAGAAAAACACTGTCACTGGCACTGTATTTCACTGGAATGAGCGTCGCAGAGGAGAAAAGAGGCAGCGCGACTCGTAATTTCGCCGATACACAAAAGGTTCGGCTTGCGTTGAACATGAATTTTTACACTCGCGTACGTGTGTTTCGTGTGTTTGTGTATGTACCTGCGTGCGCGTTTAAAAAAGTATAAAAGGTGGTGCGGAAGACGCGAGTTGCAGCGACGGGGGCGGCGCGCGAAGCTCCCTACTTGCTAAGGTTTCGCGGCTCGGCCAATACTGCCGCTGCTGCTCTACGCTCGACACGACGAAGCCCGTGCAGCGGCAGATCGTAATTTCCATGGGTCCGCGAGAGGGCGTCTCGCGCGGGATCCGCATATCCTCGACAACTCGTCAGTTCGGTCGTCTCTCTCTCTCTCTCTCTCTCTCTCTCTGTGCCCGCTCTTCTTTATGTGTGCTGTATGTGTATATGTATTCGCTTACTACACCCGACTATGTGCGCGCAGCTCCAGTAATAAACACATAACACCGTGCACCGCAGTACACGAGAGCACTCCAATGGTCAGACTTGCTCTATCGATATTATATTATACTGCACTTTTCTATAACATGTTACAAGCTATAAAACATTTTGTTGGATGCCTCGCGACCGGCCATTTGATCGACGCAATACACGCGTCCGAGTGCGTATTGTCCTATAAGTATGTAATGCGTAAGGTAACACGAGGCTAAGCAATAGGGCCCAGCAATATAATCCGTGGGCAGAGTTGAGCCGCGGCATTACTTTGCACCGACGACTCTCATGGCCACCTTTCTCGATAATCTTCGGGCTAATTATCGGCCGGAGATAATGCCGCCATCGATCCGTTACGCGAATGAATATTCAACAGGTTCCGAGAGTAGTGCGTTCTGTGCTCGCCACTATATATGTAATTCAACGCTCTAATCTTTGGACTCTGCGCTAGCCTGAGCCGCTACTGTAACTGGCCGTCTGCAGCGCGAGTAAGTATTCGCAGTCTATTTGCGGTCGCGTTGCGCCGGTACGCGTGGAGCCTTCGGACAAGACTTTTAACGAGGTGTGCTCGCCGACATTCGACACTCCGATCACGTCCTCTTCTTTGATCTTTCGCGCCAAAACTCGAGCCGCGATTCAACGTCGCGATTCCAGCGAAGGGCCGAGATAGAGATTTGCCAAGAGATTCGAGCCTACCGAGTAAACTACGCCACTTTGTCTAGCACCCTCGTCATTTTTCACGCAGCTACAATTTTTCGGACTCTCGTCCAGGAGAGATACTACTCGCAGACAAACGTCGACTTGGAGGCTTATTACACCGCGACCTTGGCGTGGCTGTGCGAGACGAGTGATCGAGAGATCGAGAGACCAGTGTCAAATCAAGCGAGCTGCCAAAGTTTAGTTATTTTTCTGCTGCGTATAATTATCATAAAATTTAGCTGTCTCTTATGAATCCCGCAGCGCGTTTGTCTACGCAAGCACTTTACTTTGTGCAGCTATAAAAGAGTAGATGATGCCTAGGCACGCGTGACGGCCGCATTATAAGGAGAGACACTGGTACGGGCGCGTAATGCGATTCTAGCAGTGCAACCGGTACAATACCTATAGGACCCTCGTGCTCGGCTTCCGAGGATATGACGCAACATTTTAAGGATAGAACGTTAGGTACAAAAAATAATGCCGTGTTTTCACTTTACCAGCACTTGCAGCTCCGTTTTTACGCGTGCGCATACATAGACGGCAACGACGCAACAACAACAACAACAACAGCGCGACTTTCATATTTCGCCCGATGTCAAGGCACGACGAGCGCCAAATCCTCGTGTCGTCGCGCGTATTTACACTAATACGGACCTGCAGCAGCGGCTCTTCTTGTATAAAAAAACAGCCTGTTTTACATATTTACATGCGTCGCTGCAAGCGAGCCAAGCATTCTAAAACTCTTTTACCTAGATGTATGTAGACGTGCCATATATAATACGAGCTGAACAGCAAAGCCCGAAAGAGTCGACGGCAAACAAAAGTCTCGCGCGATGTCAGAATTCTCGCTCGTAATAAAAACTACTTTAAAGGCGATATCGTAAAGACAAACCGCAGCTCGAATAACAATTGTTCGCTCGATTTCTTTTTCCTCTCGAGGCATATGACAGATAAAGGCCGCAACTATCTGTCTACTAAGTACATCATGCCTCGAATATACGTAGGGTATCTAGATGAGCCTGCAGTAAGAGACCAAAATCTCATCAGCTCGGACTCTGGCGTACACGAGCTCGCTGTGTAGCGACGACCAACGGAGTTAACTGCGAGGACGCGATAAAAACGATGACTGGAACGCGCATCCCTTACGAGATCGTTAATAAAGGTACTGTCCTGAAAAATTGAACTCTCAACGCGTCCTTATTCGACGTATCGTATCAGCGATAAGGAACGCTACGCAGAGGATCGATCGGTGACTCGAGGCAGCGATAATATTAATAGGCCACCGTTCGCCACCGCAGCCTCTTCACGAGAACGATTAAAATATTTCCGAGCTCGACGCGTGGGTTGATGTTTTCTGTAATAATAAGCTTGGCACGCGCTCCACGTGCGCGGCTGGCTATTACAATTTATGAATGTATACACTGCGCACACACAGCTAGCTAGCAGGATCATTGTTGCCGTACGCAAAAATAAGAAGAGAGAAAGAGAGAAACGCCGAATTAAGGTGAAACGACGACAAGGGCTCGTCATGCGTTTATGAGCTGCTGCTGCCCACTCTTTGCGAGCTGATACGGCACAGCTTGATGCTTGACTTGCTCTTCACTTTTCTTCTTCTGCCGTCGCTGCTGCTTCTTCTTCTTTTTCCTCTTCTCCCTTTTGCCCTCAGCTTCTTCTTCTTCTTCTTCTCTTCTTCTTCTTCTCCTCCTGCTTCTTTTCTGGTGCGTGCTGCGCCTTTTATGCGAGGCACATCGAGCTGAATTTCAGGTTCGTTGTCACTTTATGCTCCAATGTGTACACGAGCTACGTGTGCCCTGCTTTTATATTTCACTTTTACCTAGAAAGCCACTGCGGCTACTACTGCCACTGCTGCTGCTTGATGCATACAAGAGCGACTGTCGTTGTATTTTAGCAGCAGCAATCGAGATTTTGCTTTTATTGCGAAAATTTCTTGCCTATGTTTTATATACTGCGTCGCTAGCTCACCAACTATAGCCAAGTCATTTATTTAGGCGTCGATCGCTGTCGACCTTGCCGCCACCACCACCACTACCACCACCGTCCACGGAAAAATTCGTGCAACTAATAATTATTTTGAAATAAAATAAGTTTTGACGAGGTGCCCGGCCTTCGGTTCGCTCGACGAGTTATTAAATTTTCAATAGAGCCTATTTTAAACTTGCTCCTCCTTGCGTCGACCCTGCTGCTGCTGCTGCTTCGTATATACGTGAGCGCGCGCAGCTTGACGAGAGAAAATTAAAGCAGATTAAAACAAAAGTTTCCGATAACGAGTCAAAGATTGCCCGGAAAGCTCGTCAATTATATTAGGCGGGAAAAATTACATTTCGCGTGTTCGCATCTACACAGGTATATCGTATAGCTAAGACTTTTTAGTACCTGATTTAAATTATCGATACATACCTGCTCTCGTTGAGCTATTGTGAGCTCCGCAAGCTCGAGATCTCGTACGATAGGCGCTATAATTGGCATCTCGAAACTTGGAGCATATTGCATAAGCTAGAGAGAAGGGAAGAGAAAAAGACGTAAAATTTGTATCGCTACAGCAAGTGTAAGTAGGAAAAAAAGCGAAAAACATTGATGGTAGTCGAAAGCGATCGACGGACGAGGCGCGATCCTACTGAGCGGTTAAAAGCTAGAATATACACATCACTTGTAGTCCAATCGAATGGCGGTCGGATGAAAGAGCTCGAGCTTTTTGGGCTTTATTTAGTTTTGAGCGCGCAGTTGCACAGGGGCAGATAATTCATGCGGCGTACGCATATGCCTACACGCACACAGGCACACTTTAAGCGAGTGCATGAGCACGCAGTACTAGGCGCACATATATAATAACATTGGCTCACTCGAAAAGCCCTTGACGCAGAGTTCCGGACTTTTTATTTTCGAGTGGTGTTATTCGCACCCCTCCATACACACATACACGCGTGGCTACAATGTACGCGTGTGTAGAGATTCGTACTCGTTTGTATCGTGGTCGGAGGGAGCACTACGAGCAGCTACTGTTGCACGCTCCGAGAGCGATATACCACGAATACCGTGCTCGAGTTGAAAATGAAAAATAAACACGCGTAAAAGCGACCGAGCGTATATGTATTGAACAACCAACGCGTATCGTGAAATAGGAAAAAGGAAGTAAAAGAAATAGATATACCAATAATACCCGGTCGAGTAAAAACGTTGTTGGGTATCAGTGATCGTGGCTCGACATTTCGAAGCTATGGTACGTTTCAAGCTTCAATTGTGGCCTCACGCCTCACTTGTCCAGCGCAGCTGTCACGACCATTTTAATATCTATCTATCTTTATTTTTGCGCCGCACACGAGCTCCGAGACGTTGCTGGAGTTTTACGCGCTAGCTATCACGCTGGCTGGCTCTGCCACAAATAATCACAATAAGGCCGAGTACGATGACGACGATAATCGCATGGGTACATTTGCACGGCCACAAGACTTTGAAAAATATCATAATTCTGGCCTCGCTTTGCCCTACTTCTTCTCTCACTTTTACTTCTTTCAGCTCGGATTGCTCCTATCGCTCGATAATTATTGCTCTCTGTGCCATTCTTACCTAGTGGCAGGTGACAGCTGGAAAGATTTGACAGAAAATATTCACCTATCGGTCAATGGCTGACTATCTTTCGACGCGTCCGTTTTCTCTGTTACGTGCTGAGCTGGTACGGGCAAATTCGCAATCTGCATATTAGCACAAGGTGGACTGTTGATGCCGTTTAATGCCGGAGACAGCTTCGATACTTTGATTTGCGAACTTGTGTCGAGAGACTGTTCTCGCGTTCTTCTTGTACATGAAAATCTATTTCGTGTTTATAATGACTCGTGAACTAAGCCTATATCTGGCGCAAGTGTTGAATGCAAAGATATATTATTTACAACTTTTTATGATTACAAATGTTCTCGCGCGTAAATGTGCCTGCAGCTGTGGTATTTTCATTGAAAAAGGCAGTACAGCGACATTCGAAAATGACTCGCTACTGCGCATTTCTCGCCTTTGGATATGTGACGCCTATACAGTATGTAGATTTTCGACATGAATTGTAAAAACAAGATACGTTGCACATATGTCTTTACGAGTTGTACTAATACATGCTTGTAATTTCAATATTGTGGCATACATCTTGGCGTTAAGCTTCTTCAAGATGTTCACTTTCTTTATTTATTGCAATCGTCGAGCCAATCGAGCCTTCCGAGCTTCGACTTCAAAGTCGCAAGTCTGTATAGTACCCGCAGCCCAACAGACGTGTTTTGTGTGCGACTGGACGCGCTTCCGAATCCGCATCTTAATTTAGAAATTGGCGAGCACAGAGCTCAGAATTTATTACATGTGCATGCACGTGATCCAAAATTAGGAAGAGCCGCGCGAGGAAGGCACGTCTTTATTCGAGAGCAACGTATATCATGTGCGGGCGTGGTTGGAACACAATCGAGTCGATGCAGCGTATACCGTGTTCAACGTTCCGCGCGTGACGCAGCTGCGTATTTGACTCTTTGGACTCGCAATCACCGATCGTCGATGACTCTTGCATCGAAGCTTTGCTCTCGTCATCGAACCCATTATACGCATTAAGCTGATACATAAGCGTAAATTAGAAAAGACTCCGCGCGGCTTCGCGAGCCCCGAGTCTAAAACTCGAGAGAGTTTACGCGCCGCGTCTAGAGTCTAGACTGGATAAATCGTGTAATGGGCTGCTCGAGCTGGTCAGACGCCGTCGCTGCGAGAGCAGAATGAGCTACTGTTATGAGCGCACTCCAGCAAGATTGAACGAATTCGTTCGCTTGATTCGAAACAAATGTTGAGCGATGCTCGGGGCTGTTACGTGGCGCGGGATGAATCGCGGAGGCACTGCTGCAGCCGCAAAAGCCAAAGAAACGAGAATTAAAATATGTTTGAGCGCCTAGGATATACACAAGCTCGAGCGAGTCAGCGATGACTGGACAGAGTACGCCGACTGCGAGATAGAGAGAGAGAGAGCCTGCCTGTGGTCAGCGATGCGGTGAAAGGTCGTACTCTCCATACTTGCACGTATACTACAAAAACTGACGGACACGAGAAGCAGCTCGAGCAAGAGTCGTCCACGCTCCGTAGCATAAACTGAAATTATACAACTCGTGGACGGGGCCATGCGCATCTTATGTGCGGCATGACGACCTGCGCTCGACAACTAAGAGGAATATCCTGCGTGCCGAGCCTCGTCTTCTTTAATGCTGTTTTTTGCGCTTCTCTGACGCCGCTTCGCCTTATATCCACTCGGACGATGAAAACGCCTTATCTATAGAGTAATGAACTCGCGCGCCTCAATCATTACGGCGACGATCGCGATCGTATCCATAATCCTTTTTCTCTTCTATGCGACGAGTAGCCGCTTTTTTTCGTTCTTTAAATCATAACCTCACTGGTCACGCGTGGAGTCTTTTTTTTCTCTAGAATAAAATTTGCAAATTGTTGTGGATGTACTAGCTTCATTCGTGTAATTTATTTTATTTAGCCGCGATATCCAGCCGTAAATATATTCAAGTAAGAACTATATGAGATGGATTATTTCAATCTGGGTTTTCTCAATACTTTGCGCTTAACTCACATTCTCGTGCAACTATTTATAATCATAACATCCATAGCTCGGTATTATATTGTAATTGCGATTTATTATTTTTTATTATTTTATTTTATAACCCGCCATTATAGTTCATATAATAGAAAATATATTAATAAGGTATTTGATACTTAAGTTGAAGCCCGCATGTAGATTTTCATAAGAAAAAGCAATGAATTTATTATTCATTTTATTGGTAGTGAATCGTTTCAATCATTTGTTTGTCCATTTTTCGTTCAATGATAATTGTAAACGTATTCGTATACTGTTGCAATTATACATATTATATAAAAGTAAAAATCGTTAGTCATATTTATAATGATGGTTATCAAGCACGGGCCAATTTCGCGCACAAAACGGTACATTTTCGATTTATTAATACATTTATATAAAGTACAGTTAAGCATATGTATAGTTTGTGGCAAGTAAGATCGCTCTGGAGAACGACAGCCAGACACAAGACGATAAATAGAAATTTCATGTGTGCTGGAAGCTAGGATACGGCGCCGTACAAAGCTGCACGGAGACTTGTACGCTACAACGTACAATTTGCGTGGAAACGATGAAATCTTCGGGAAAAATCAGTAAGGCTGGCGATGAATCAGCGCAAGGCTGGTCAGACGCGAGGATCACGAGAGCCGAACGAACTGAAGAGAACTCGCACCCATCAACATCGATTGGATTATACATACAAGTGCGTGTGCCATTTTCGCAGAGCCTCACAGCGAATAATATGCGACCGATGAATCTCTCGTTGCGCGCGAGAGCTCGATTAAAATTCAAGATAATTATTAGTCAGCGATCGAGGTGCGGGCCAGTAAAAAATGACGCTCGCTTCGCTGTTCTTCGATGGCAATTTAGCTCGTGCAGACTCCCATGTATAAATGCGTATGAATACGCGAGTTAAGCGTGTCACCGAGCATCGTCGCCTGCTTCGTTCCAAGTTATTCGAGATCGAAACTGAAAAAAAGTCATTATCGTGTGGAATTGGTAAGCGACCGCAAGCCACGTAGCATAAGCGCGACAATCGAGAATTCACTGGGCGCGCTTATGGATTGGAAACGCACCGCAAGCCGATCGAAGCAGTCATCGTATATCCGATGCGAGTATTACAATTATGAATGAGAAAAGCGAGCAGAGGCTAATTATCCATCGAGACACCCAGTGGCCAGAGTGGCCGGTCACTCGAGACTCTAATCGCTACTTTGATTGATACGATTCCTCGAACGATCCGCTCTGCATCGACTTCCTATTATATGTATACGTATCGTTTATCGATGCGTAATCTGCAGTACGGCTAAACGAGAGGAGTACAGCTGACAATTCAAGAGAGAAAATGTGCAAGCTGCGGAAAAAGAGCGCCTGCGTCTCGATTTGTACTTTTTCACGACTTTTACCTAGACCAGTGAAGAATTTCACTTTCAAATGCTCCGGTTTTTTACGTCCCATACCCGCAGCGATGCGTACCGTTATACCTCGCGTGAGTGTTCTCTGAGCAAATTGGCGTAATCGTGTTAATACGGATAAAAGAGATAAAAATGCGGAGCAATTTCGGATCACGCACACAAGTAAGTCGAGGTGTGTGACGGGCTGGAGCGGGCGAAAGAGCACAATTACGATCAAACGCAGATGAACGGAGGTGGCGGCCCGCGTATTACTCTCGTGCCGTGCGTGCAAACTGCCAACTGCGGCTCGATATCGTGTGTGATTTGTGCACGCCTGACGTGCAGACTGCATACCCTACACGTAATACGTCTGCGCGCCGCCGATGCGCCTGCGGTCCTATACATATACACGCGCGTACACGTTTGGCGCAAAAAAAAAAAAATATTGTAACCCGAGCAAAAGGAGAAGCTATCTTATGGCACTGCTGCCACTGCGGCAAAAAACCATTTTCGGTGATGAATCGACAATTTTCAAGTTGCTCTCTTTCCTCTCTGCGTATTATATGCACGTATGCACGTACAAGCATACAAAGTATCGTGCAAAAATCTGCGTATAACTTGTATGCGCATACACGTACCACACACGTATGATAGATTCGACTCGAAAGAGGCATCATCTTTTCATATTTATCCTTGTCGGCTTCCGTACGCGCTTTGGTCCAAACGAACAATATGCAAGCCAAAGGCGAGGGAATGTAATTTCGTTCAATTGAACCGCAGCGGAACAAATCATTTTTTTTTTTTGCTTTTGGCAATGGGAAGACAATTTTCGTATACCAATTATGTGGACCGGTAGCTGGAATAAGCTATTTTGAATTAAATAATCTTTGGAGTGAATATTTCATTGTTTCGGTAATTGCTTGTATTTGACAATAAACACTGATAAACTTGCTATATGTTTACTCTTGCAGAGTTCGATGATGGTCAATCTTGAACAATCAATTTACGTATTTATGTTCATCTTTAATGGATTAAATTGAAATTTTATTAGTAAAAATATAATCAATATAATTTCGAATGAATATTTGAACGATGACATTTTTAATTTATCAATATTATTATTGACTCTTGCAATTACATACAAATGATTTTTCATTTTTTTTATGACCGAGCTTGGCTTATGTATATTAAAATGACAATAGATTCTTGATCACTGTAGATGAAATATTATTTTGAAGTGTAATAAACAAGGACCCATAAACTAAATGACATATATTTCCACACACATATCCATATCCATCTATTTATAAAAGAGCCAATGAGATTATAGATCGCACTTAACCCTCTGAGAGTCCACTTCAATGCAATTTTCCAACTTCATTATTCAGGGCGCTTCAGATTTATGGTTTGTTAAAATGTTGAATGCATCAAATGATCGATTGAGTCAAGTCACGGGATGATTATGAAATATAAAAACACAAAGATTTAAATATTTCTAATCGACAGTTTGGCAGAGAAATACAGAGAGCGAGGCTAAACGCGCCACACACGAATAGATCGTCAAAGCTCGAAATGTTTTTCTGCTTCGGTGGCGGCGACGTCTAAACGTGCGGGCGCGCGCTAAAAGTATCATCTCATGCATTATTCAAAAGGAGCTGACTATTATACCTGTCGGTGTTGCTGCTGCTCACTTTCCGTAGCCTTCGAGATTCACGAAATTATCTCGCATACTTCTCTATAATATACAACGAGAAAGGAGCAGTGACGGAATTTCCAAAGCCCATATTATACAGCAGCTGCAGAAAAGGCTTTTGGCTCCGATACGAGAGAGGGAGAGAAGGGTGAGGAAGAAAAATGTAATTTCCTGTTGAAGCTGTGAAAAAGTTAGCTGTGCAGCGCGCGCTCGTTTCCAGAGACATTTTCATATAGAAGAAAACGAGAGCGAAGCGCAGAAGCTGGTGGAGCAGAAAAGCGAAAGAAAAAACACTCGACCTGTTAAACGCCTGATAAATATCGCATACACAGCATTAGGTGCGCGCGTGGCCGAGCAAGTGCCGTATATACAGAGACATTTACCGCCAGCGCATTTCTTAGACTCGGTTGATGGGCACTTGTACAATTCGCATGTGGGCGGGCTAGTGAGAGAGAGAGAGAGAGAGAGAGAGAAAGAGCATAATAGCTGCATGTAAAGTACGGAGAGAGAGGCTACGTATATAAGTAAAGGCAAAGTCGAAAACTCGAGTCGAGCATGGGGCTTCAATTGAAAAGTAGACCGAAGCAAGTTTTTCTAGCTCTTGCTGCAGCTGCTGCCTAGCACATAATACCTAGGCGCGCATTAGTTTTGCTGTTTCGCCGAGAGATACGCCGCATTGACGTACCTTACGTGAAAAAGTTACTGATCTTCAGAAGCTCCCTTGAATGGGGAAGGTATAGTCGCTCCAGGGGCGCTCACCTACGAGCTCTTTTATATTCGCTTGCACAAATAGTACGCTCGCTAAGGCTGCATGGCCGAGTGCAGCAGTTGCCGAGCCGTTGGCTGCAGTGCAAAGGCTGCACTCCCGAGCGCAGTGGGCCGCTTGTCGATCGGCCGGAGCTTACTGCCGGATGCATTAAAAGCTCGCGACGTAATTCGATGAAAAAATCGAGCCAACGATTGAGTTTCTTCTCGAGAAGGTAGTCGCGGTAGCCGAGGCTACTCGAGATCGTAGAGCTTCCTCCAGGTAGCGAGTTGCGCGTGATCGATGCCCTCCCGTTAATGTCGCGCGTTCCTACTCGCGATTGTGCACACGGTCAATTAGGCAGAGTACGCGCGGAGCACGCGACACGGACACATAGAGCGCCCTTGCCGTTTTCTCTTGGTACTCGTCATCGGGTGTAACTCGAACGCTTTAATTCGTACGTACCACGCATGACGCGTGCGCGAGTAAGAATAGTAAATGCAGCTCCAGAATATGCAGCCGCTCCTCGTTTCCAAGACGAAGTAGCAGCAGCGACTCTTGCATGTGTGTGTATGTGTGGTTGTAGCTATGAATGCACCACCAAGTCGTAGAGAGCAGTAAAAGCGAGCTCAGAGCTCGAGATGTAGGTAATGGTTATATATACGACTTGTATATATACTAGGAATGGGGGGAAGCTGCTTACTTCTTCTTTTCGCTAATTTAGCCAGCGGGGGACAATGTGACGGCACAAAGGAGAGGCCAAGGGATTCGCTCTCATTGAGCTCTCGCTTTTTCGGCTACTACCATACGTACGCGTGGATAGAAGACTTGTACACTATGCAGTATCAAAGCGCACACGCTCATAATGCCCGTCGACGGAAGAAAAAGTAGGAGAAAAAAAAGTAGCTGCAGAGATCGAGTCGGTCGAGAAAACTCGCTGCTCGCGATGCATGTATATAATGTTGCAGCTAGGCAGTGCATAGCACACAGAGCACTGCCTGCCTACACATAAACGAAAGAGCGAACAACGCTGCAAAGTCGGGTGTGCGAGCGTAAGATGAATGCCGAGTGATTTTCTTTGGATTCGAGCTTCTTCGTCGCCGCCGTACAGTAAGCTCGCTTTGGTGCACGAGTAAACGCGAGCTTCTGCTTTTCAACTCGTGATCCCCTCTATAAGCGCAGTAGCGAACCCTCTCTCGTGGCGAATTATCCAAGTGCGCGCTAACTCTCGAGCCCCTGCGCGACAAACTCTCCTCTCGATTGCCTCATACATGTTACTAAGGCCAGGCCTGCCGAGTAAGTTTCGCCTCGAGAAAAGAACGATTTATTAATTTTTCATTCGAGTTTGCGTCGGAGTAGGTACGCTGCGGGTGTAGGTGCGAGCGAGCTGCTACCAACTGCGCACACAGTGCCAATGGCGGCGGCGACGACGCCTACGTCGACGCAGGTGCGTGCGCGCGCCAATAATTGGCAGAATGAAAAAATAAGAGAGACAAACGCACAACAACGAGTAATAACATACATTGTCCGTGCGATATGTGATGTGCGAATAAAAGGGGGGCCAGGTGTCTGCGCCTCTTTACAGCTATGTCTATACTTACCCGATCGCGTCTCTTGTGTGGTCCTAGGCCTGTCTTTTAGCTCGCCTATATAAAATGTATAATTACCTATGCGCCCCGCTTGAACTACTCTACACTCTGATACGCATGCTTACTTATGCTTGCGCCACGATTATAAACTCGCTGCCTGCTGTTATTAACTCGCGAAACAAATGCGCCCTATACGATACAAGTTTATCGGCTGAAACGCAGGACGCTTGCTTATTCTACAAATGCACGCATGATGCAACAAACTATGTTCTCCGTTACATTAATACAGGCCTGTTAAAATCACACCGATGGCGCTAAATCATATGGGTAATTCTCAAAAAATGATTAATTTTGTCAAATGATGTTGCTCTAAAATCAATTTTAATTTTTGGTCCTGATTTAAAAAATAATTTTGTATCGACGATTCCACACAATAACAAATATATTTTCACAAATAATAACGTACCTAATCCATATAAAATACGTAAAGTTGTGAAACAGAGAGTTCACAAGAGTTGTTGCATTGAGACATAACATTTTCAGAAACAATTTTAATATTTTTTCCACTTAGTCCCTGATTTTGAGATTGCAACTAAAAAAGCTGACATGTTTTATAGTTGTTTATCCGCAGCCAATAACAAGGCAATTTCAGTGTTTACATATACGACGCATAAATATTTACTGTATGACGTTGCATTAGATCGCCTTACCAATGACTTTTTGTAAAATCATTCAAGTCATACTTTTTCCGAAATTATGAATTAGAAAAGTTCACATGTTCAAATATTTTTTATGTCCTTAAATTCAAGTACATTTAAACATTTTAAATTGTTCAGTACTTGTAGGACAACCCATATCAAGTGAACAACTAAACTAGTATCACTTTAATGTGAATGTGATGTAATACATTTATATCTTCAAATCAAACTCTATGTGACCTAACGCGTTCAGTGACAAAAAAAGGTTTTCCGTACAGAACAAGAACTATACTCATATATTACACTATATGTCCACGCACTTTTGAATTGCGGGGGTGCACCAATCAAGCTGGAAACGAGCAGGCGATATGAGATAAGTTGCGATTCCAAGTACACAGTCGAGTCATATGCAGTCGAACTTGACCCTCCTTTCTTAGCCTAGCCGCGTATGTAATATCTACAATCCAGTGAGCTGTATGTATTTGCTTCGCCTATTTATACATATCTTTTTACTTTTCTCTTCTCTCTTGCTGCCCGAGCGGGCCTGGCTCGCAGCCAAGGCCTAATGAACGCATTTGCATCGATCTCTCGGAATTCAACCTAACTCTCACCCATCCGGATTTTTTCTTTACTTTTTTAACGGCTCCGAGCACGCGCCGCCCTCCTCCTCCTTCTTTCTAGTTTGTGCGCAAGAGCGAGAGAAAGAGAGAGAGGGGCGATTTATATCGCGCGCCCGACTCTCGAGCTCGCAGCTCCAACATCTCGACCTTTCAATACGGAGCTCTTCGTGTGCGATGTTTTGCGCGCGGTCCAATATTCGCCGATGCCGCCGCTTTCAAACACGCTCAAACCAAAGACCCAAAGATTTATAACCCTTATTTCGGCGGGCTAGACTAAACTCCTTGTCACGTTGTTGCGATCAACGATGGCTTTCGAACATAAACTGCACATAACACGCGGGTAATCGATGGGACACCCAACGCTGCCGCCATCAACACCTCACTGCAACGACCCTGCATAATCAATCCTACATCAGTACGCTTTTACGTGCTCTGCAGCTCTCTCTCTCTCGACATTTTCAGTTTATTTAAAATTTTTCCCTTTTCTCCATCCAATGCTACCGCATGTACTGTGCCGTCGCAGCTTATTATTTATTCCACTGAGCCGATGAGACCTCTCGAAAATTTAACAATTACCGTAGCGCGCCGCGTTATTGCTTTAAAACCATTTTCGCAGCTTTCAACATTTTTGCAGCGGCTATAATTATATTCGGCAAACATGCCCCGTGCCCGAATAGTTGCATGTTGTTGCGCTGGTACAATCTTCCTACGGATTCGTCAAAATTTCAATGTTTTTTCAAGTTTATTTGCTCACTATTCATTGCCCAATGATAATATTTGGAATCCTTTCGCCGTCGCGTTTGGAAAGTGTTTGTAAAAACAAAAAATTATTTCCTCGTAAGTGGTTTATATCGAGAAACATCGTGTATGAGTATTCGGAGATTGACGAAAAAAAGGTGTATGTGCGGCTCGTGGAAAAATAAAAATTGATGTCAACGAAAATTGCGTCGCGTGCGACTATGAATAAACAGAATAACTATCGAATTCGTGAAAAATAACCGAGGGTAAAAAAAAGATGCCGTATTTTTTCTGTCGGTATATTTTCAGGCCTATGATCAGCTCGCGCGTATCCGGGGGAACGCATGTATTCGCGGAGCGAAAATCGTTGAATCGAGTAAGTAAAAGCGCCTATAGGTCATTTCTCAAGCCACGCGCGATCGTAACAGGCCGTAACTGGCCGTGGCTGGCTGCAAAGGTTGCGATGCCACCCATGAAATTTTGCGAGCCTATTTTTGGAGCGACGCGCAGGCAGTGCGTGCCGATCCATTCATGAAAGCGTCCCCCTGCTAGCGAACGAGGCACGTATTCGTCAGCTCTTCGCGTCTCTCTTTCTGGAAATGAGCAAGACAGAGGCTTGAATTAACGATAGCCGCTGCTGCACGTCGCACGTCGTGCAATAAGAAATTATCTTTAAAGCCCCGAGCGTCTGTCGCAACTTTTATCGCCGTTTATTACAAGAGCAATTTATTTGCCCTCGTACAACACTTTTCCTCGGCACTGCTTGACATTATGAAAAATATAGTCTAACACGTGCGCAAGACAATTGCTGATGTAGTCAGCAACCGAATTCGTTATTAGAATAAGGCAATCACGTGAATTGAGTATCGTTCCATCGAATTTTCGACACATTTCATCCGTCAAAAAGTTTTTTTAAATCTCAAAGTTTTTGCTCGTGTTTGCCTTCAATGCCCTCAATTTTGGTCAATCAACCGGATGGAAGAGAAAAAAAGTCACACTCGGTATAGAGAATTGACAAAATGAGTTGCGCGTTCATGTGAGTGAACACACGTACGTATGCAACATTCATAAGCCGTGTGCAGCATGCCACGCAACAGGTGGTCCGAGAGCCACATACGTATATGAGCAATTCTTTAAAAAAACCGCATTTTTGGGGGTGGAACCTACGCGGATATGGACCCCCGGAAAATGTTTGTGGGGTCCTAGGATCATGTAACAACTTAGGAACCATTGAAATTTCAATAGTGTTCATTTTTATAGCTACTTTTGTGATTTAGAGGGCGAAAAATCATGTTTTCTCGTAAATACGGCTAATTGCTCAATTTCCAAGTCGCTGAAAAGGTATAAAAACTCGTTTTAAAAAAATAACTGACTACTGTGTTCGATAGAAAATTTTCTCAGCTTTTTGATGGTGGTATCAAATTTTTCGATGCGTCGTACGATCACCTAGAAAATCGCCATGAAACACGGAGAGCTAAATATCTCGAAAAACTCGGTACGGAAAAAGTGATCTTTGAGGTCTATTTTTGATTTTTTCTTGTGAAAATTGAATATTTCGGAAAATTTGATATCACCATCGGAATGCTGAGAAAATTTCCTATCGAAAACACATCTTCATTTATTTTTTCAGTCGAATTAAAATGATATACAAGCGGATTTCTATTACTCTGTTCACTGTTTTCCGTTCTCGGGTCGGATTTAACGCGGTCTCGCGGTTCTCAGCGTTACGCGTCTCGAAACTTACTCGAAAAAACTCATTTTCACAAGGAAAAATCAAAAATAAACTTCAATGATAATTTTTTCTGCACCGAGTTTTTCGAGATATTTAGTTCTCCGTGTTTCATGGCGATTTTCTAGGTTAATGTGCGATTTATCGAAAAATCTGATACCACCATTGAAAAGCTGAGAAAATTTCCTATCGAACACAGTAGTCAGTTATTTTTTTAAAACGAGTTTTGATACCTTTTTAGCGACTCAAAAATTGAGTAATTAACCGTATTTACGAGAAAGCACGATTTTCCGTCCTCGGTAGCTATAAAAATGAACACTATTGAAATTTCAATGGTTCCTACGTTGTTACATGTTCCTAGGACCCCCAAAAACATTTCCTGGAGGTCCGTATCCGCGTAGGTTGAAAAAAAAATTCGCCGTGATTCTACCTCAAAAAATGCGTTTTATTTAGAGAATTGCTCATATATGGGTCATTCTCCTACTTTTTTGAAAAAAACCTTCACGGCGATATTTCAAAAAAATCTGGAAAAAATATATGTTATTGAATAACATGAAAAAAGACTTTTCCCAAAGTTTCAGCCCGAGAAATTTTTTTTGGAGGTGCCTAGCGACAAATGAGTGTAGAAAAACGTGGTTTTTTCCCTGTTTTTTGGCGATTTTTGAAAAATTCTACAAAGAAAAAAAGTATTGACTCGTCAGAGACGTGGTTGGAATCATTTTTTTCGTCTCAAAAAGTACTTAAGTTAACCCCGAGGTTTTCGTCGAAAGCCACATCTTGACCGTCGTTCAAGTGAATAGCTAATTTTGTGGATTTTCAGCAATATTCAAACGGCTCTACAGCAGTAAATTTTGAAGCAATCAAACTTTTACAATAGACAATTAAAGCCATTTTTAACACCTTTAATTTGCCTACTAAAGAGTTTCGATTGCTTCAAAATTGACTGATATAGAGCTGTTTGAATATTGCTGAAAATCGCAAAAATCGCAATTTTTCTAGTTTTGTAATAGCTGTGTTCACTCGGAGAAACACCAATTTTTTTACACTCCAGAGTGTTTTTTCGTGTGCCAAAAGCTAAAAAATGAGGTAGGTTACGACCAGAATATTACATCTTAGCTCCGTATAGCGGCCTTTGAAATATTCAATTTTTTCCCATATTCTTTACTTTTATCCGTCTAATGCTCACGCGCTTTTTATTGTGTGGACATTAACAAAATACTGGAACATTTTCCCAATGCTACTAATAATTTAAAGCATCTCAAGACTTATCTTTTTAGCCCCCTAACGCGCTTATAGGTGCCTCAGAGCTGAATCTACAGCCAAATTAAGAATATAATCATTAACGAAGTTGAAAAATAGAATCACGATTTCGAGATACGAAATTGTCCTTTAATTTCTACGAATTCTCAAAAAAAATTGAAAACATCATGTTCGACGTATTTTTCGTCGAGAAAACCAATAGTGACCTTGGATTTGACCTTGAACATAACCTTTAAGCTACAACGAACCAAAATTGATTTTTCGTACAATGACCCCCATTTTTTATTACCGATTTGAAAAGGGCGGAAAATTTCACGTTCGATTACACCTTTCGTTTTGGTCAGTAACAAAAGGTCTTGAAAATACCTTTAATTTGTCTATTTTAAAAGTTTGATTGCTTCAAAATTGACTGCTGTAGAGCCGTTTGAATATTGCTGAAAATCCACAAAATTAGCTATTCACTTGAACGACGGTCAAGATGTGGCTTTCGACGAAAACCTCGGGATCAACTTTTTTTCAAAAAGTATTTTTCCAATACTCTTCCTTGTAGAATTTTTCAAAAATCGCCAAATAACAGGGAAAAAAAACACGTTTTTCTACACTCATTTGTCGCTAGGCACCTCCAAAAAAAAATTTTCGGGCTAAAACTTTGGGAAAAGTCTTTTTTCATGTTATTCAATAACATATATTTTTTCCAGATTTTTTTGAAATATCGCCACGCAGGTTTTTTCAAAAAAGTAGGAGAATGGCCCATATGCAAGCTTGCGACGAGTGCACTGAAGCGTGTGCTTATCTGAGCATATTATTAGCCAGTAGAATGGAGTCGGGTTACCTTTGCTACTTTTTACCCACACGCATCTCGTAGGAACTCGATATTGTTCACTGATTATTACAATTTTATTTCCAATAACAATAATTGCTTGGAAAATTTCGATCTGTATTCAGAAGAGGCACTGAAAAGGTACACCATGAAGTACATTTGAATTTTTCTTTCTGACAAATAAAACGTGTTGTCGGTTTTAAAGAAGCATGCAAAGCGTGAGAGCAAAAATCTCAAGTTGAAAACCGATCTTGAAGGAACCGTAAGCCGGTTTAACACCTGTTGAATCTTCGCTTAGCATTTCCAGCCGTGCTTGTCTTGCAACATTTTTACTGAACAGCAATCGATCGTTCAAACAATCGAGATTACATTGCAAAAACTTGTTCAATTTCTCACAATGAGACCAACTTTTTGATTATAATTTTTTACGCAAAATAAATTTCTACTAATCTCATAACATATCAGAAAAAATGTAACGGGTAAGTTTAATCAAAGATAATTACTTTATCGAGTGTAAAATAAAATAAGTTTATTCTTGAAAGAAATATAAATCTTACAAAACAGTTACTCTCGACTTTTGACGTGTTGGTTATGAGTAAACAAAACAAAACAAACCACTTGCACGAATCAAAAGTACAAATCGCTTGAATTGTTTAAAAAAGTGTTTCTGATTAGAAAGTGTTTTTGATCGTAGTCATTCGGCATTTCCTCTCGAAAAGAAATTTACGCCGATGTTTCATGAAGCGCTCGGCTCGTCGATTTCGTAACATTTTTTTTATTCTACCATGTCATTACGAGCATTAGGCACCTTCAAAGAACACTATTTCTCTATTCTTTGCTCCTAGACTCGGGAGTATAAAAATATTGTTTTGTTCCATCATCGATAATCAGGCCTATTCACGTTAAACGAGAGAGTATAGGACTTGGAGGAAGTCGAGAAAAGCCCAAACTTTCATCAAAGTCTTTGCTATTCTTCGTACAACAAATTGCAGTGACGTTAGAATTACTTTTCAAAGAGGATACATCCATCAGCACGAAAGAGATATGTTTAGAGCGTCGATCGAATCGAATGGTTTCGTAAAAAAGCAAACTTTTGCAATCCACGTCTTTACTGTTTCGCTTTAAAAAAATTGTAATCTCACATCACCATTGCAGCACCAAACTGAAGTTGTCTCGGCGCTTTGCCGGTATATAACGTCGTAAATTTTGAAGACGAACAATTAAACGGTGTCGAGTAAGAAGACGAAGCGAGAGTAATTCAAAAGATGTTAGTGTGGCTCGAGCTAGAGAAAGATCGGGGAGATTGTTTGTCGCTTTGATCTAGGATCGCTGCTCACTACGGAATGACTGACTTTTTACTCGCTTTGCGCGATTCAATCGCGATAATGAGTTTTGTCGTCGTTGATGGTTCCTCACGCCACTTGTTTGGGTCGTCTGTTGCTGCTTATAGTCTTTGACGCAGATGATCGTAATCGTCAGCAACAATATTTATACGCATAATGACGCGAGCAAGTCTAAATCTAAACACGAGCCAGCTGACCAAGGGAAAAAAACAAAAATAAGAGAGAGAGAGAGAGAGAGAGGGATCCGAAAGGCTTGCTTCAATGGCGCAAAAACATACGCACGTGTGCTATACCGTATGCACGTAAGACGGGAGTCCGTCGTCGTTACGGAGATAAGATGAATGGATAAAAGTCTCGTTGTATATTATTTCGGTTTCATGTATAGATGAGACCGAGAGTTTGCGTAGGCAGAGGAAGTCTCATTGGTTGTATCCGAGGCTAGCAAGACAATAAGTCAGTGTTTATTTAGCATTTAATTGAACTTTACTCGAGGGGTCAGTCGGAGGGTTATCTGACTCGTGGCCCGCGTTTCATTATTTTTTTGTCAATTATTTATTTTTCAATAAGCGAGAACCAAAGCGAGTTCTACCGCATGGTAAACGATTGATCATTACTATCATTGAGTATTAAAGCAAAGAGTCGAAAAGATGCGTCTTTCAGTAGCTTATCGAAGTCGAGCGAAAAGTCGACAAAGTCCTCGTTTGTGTTGCTCGTCGAAGCGATCGAGAGGTTGATGAGTCGACGGGTCGGGCATATATATATCTATATATATACTACAAGTCGTAGAGTCGCGCGCGTGGGTTTACGCAAAGAGACGCATTATCGTATTATCGGTTGAGAGACTTACGTAAATTCGATATACGAGCCGACAGCGGAGATACTCATCGTGGCTGCAAAGCTCTCGGCTAGGGAGTACTTGGGTAGGTACATTCGATAAGCTTCGAAAACGAGTAAACAGGCGGCAGCGAAAAGGAGAAAAATTCTCAGCTGTTACAGCTGTGCATCGCGATAATCAATTGGATCGCAGCCACACATTGGCGAGCTTCGCGCCGCACGCACTCCAGTAAATGTACATACGTGCGCCGCAGCGAGTTTTATAGCCCACCGCCGGCTGTATAAAAGCAAAATACGCTTAAGGTTTATTGTTATAAAGAGAGCTGCACCGCTTGTGCAACTGCCTCGCTCGGTTTTGCCTTACACATCCTGACCAATTTTTTCTTGTGTGCATATTATACCTTGTAGGCGGATACATAACTGGCGAGCAAAAGTGCGCGGTGCGAAAGAGAGAGAGAGAGAGAGGAGAAAAGGTGAGCTTTTTGCTCGCTACATTTCACTTTACACAATTCAGTTTAGCCAAGTGGCTATTCACTTTTATAGCGCATCGAGCGTGTGCAACAATATCGCTCGCGAGAAAGATGATAATACTTGCTATCGCGCACGTCGAGTGTCTTATAACATACTTTCTAGCAGCGAGTCCAATGAGATAAAAATGTGTGCTTTGCGTTTTCGCAGATCGACGTCAGCATCATCAGCATCAGCAGCAGAAGCCAAGGAGCCGAAAGCCATGGAAGAGATGACAATGTCCGTGACGAACGCACCCAAAGAACTGTTCAAGCCGCTGCAGCTGCCCCTGAGGATACTCACGGGTCCGGGTCCGAGCAATTGCTCGCAACGCGTGCTCGACGCGCTCAAGCAGCAAGTGCTCGGCCATTTGCATCCGGAAATTCTTCAGGTACGCAGCTCCTATTCTTCGGCTCTCTGCGCAATCGATCGTCACCTTCCAATGCTCCATGTGCGAACAAGTACACGTGCCGTTTATCGTGATTTATAATACATCCGTGTATTAATAAAAGCGCGAGCACAAGTTGCGGAGTACACGAAACAGCGTCAAGCAATGCTACGGCTCTGCTCTTTTTCCGATTGCCTTTTTCCATGCTCCCTTTATAAATATAACTTCGGTTGCGGCTAATATACGTTACTTCACCTTATCGCCACGGTGACGGACGCAAAGGTAGAAAGAGAGAGGGGACAATTTTTTATACATCCAAGCTATTTACTATAATTATGAATTAACATCACTCGTACGCGTCGGGCAATTTTGACACACCGAGATAGCTAGTCTTGGCGTAAATTTCACGCTATACTCACGATTGCTAACATGATTTTTTACCTTTCCAAAGTGCTCGCAAGATTTCAAATTAGCTTGAAAATTTTACCTTTATATTCCCAGTTGACTTCATCTATAAGGCAATACAGAAAACGACATTTTTTTAAAATGATATTCATAAAGTACGCGCACTCTCGAAAGCCAAGTGCTTTTCAAAAATTATTCCGTGAAAAAGCGAACGAATACATTAGTGACTTCTTAATGACTTGTTCGTCATCTGGCAGTTAGCCACATATCGCCATTATAAAAAGCATGAATTTTTTTTTTTTAAATTGTCCAAAATCATAAATAAAGATGAAGCCGTGCATGATATCTTTCTCTCTTTCTATTGAGTCAGACGTGCGAGATGTCTGAATACAACTTTTTCTAGCTATTCTAAAGATTAATTTTCTTTTCTCCACTTGCAGCTGATGGATGACATCAAGGCAGGGCTCCGCTACGCCTTCCAAACTGACAACAGGCTGACGTTGGCGGTCAGTGCCTCGGCTCACGTGGCTATGGAAGCGGCGATCGGCAATGTCCTCGAGCGCGACGAAAAGTTGCTCGTCGTCAAAGCTGGACTCTGGGGTGAGAGGGCGGCTGACATGGCGCAGCGCATTGGCATCCACGTTAGTATATTGTCATTTTTTAACGAACGAGTGGTACAATTTTTAACCTGCCAATTTTCCGACGGGCAACTTTTAGTCCACGTTTCTTTCGCGAATAGTCACCTATGAGAAAGTTTCTTCAACAGTGCCTATAGTACTTTGGACAAATACTCGTTGATTTTCTCGCTTTAAACGCGTTCGATGCTAGAGAATCAAAGTCTCGAACACCGACTGCTCTATAAGAAATCCTCCGAATCGTCTCAGTTTAATATAGTTGTACTTAGTAGCGAAACGAGAAAAAAATAAAATACAAAGCCGTTCGAAGAGACGCGTGGAATAAAGAAGGAGCAGGGCATGGCATACATCAAAAGCGATAAATCTTTTTAAAAGACAATTTTCTTTCTCTCTTTTTGTCATCGATGTAGGTGGACTTTTTCCAAGTCGAACCCGGAGTAGCTTTTAAGCTGGAGGATTTCGAAGAGGCTGTGAAGCAACACCGGCCTGCTGCAGTGTTCGTGGCTCATTCGGAATCGTCGACGTGCCTCATGCAGCCCATCGAGGGACTCGGCGAGATCTGTCACAAGTGAGTCGAATTGCGCCCGACGTCGTTTGCCGCCTACTCAACGACACTAAACGATCTAAAATCTTCTTGCTTCTTTCTTCAAAGGTACGATGCTCTGCTGATCGTCGATACGGTGGCGAGTCTAGGCGCCGAGCCGTTTTTCGCCGACGCATGGGGCGTCGACGTCGTTTACACCGGTAGCCAAAAGGTCCTTGGGGCACCTCCCGGCATCACACCCATGAGTTTCAGTCCTTTGGCCGAGTAAGTGTATCACTTTTAAACGATATATTTTTTTATCCCGTGTGAGATGGAAAATTTGTCGCCTGCCCGTTGCATAATGTAGCTATGATTTGTAGATAATTTCAGCATTCGTGTATGAGTTCGGGCTGCCACTGGAGGTTCGTTAATCTCGATATTTTTGCGCCCGTTCAACGGTATACGCGCATATGATATTTCGATAAAATACCGATAAAACGAGGAAAAAAGTCGTCAAGTCGTTAGGTATACGAATTCAGTAGCAACTTTTAGGCTCGTGAAAATAATAATAATTATCGTTGTATTCGTGCGATTTTCATTAGCTCGGTCGCCGCAATAATAACAATGGTAAAATGGAAAGCGGCGCGCGATTAATGCAAGGCCAAATGAGCAAAGCACGATCGGCTTAAATGCCGAATTCAAGTAGACGCTACGCTGGGCGTGATTAAATAAAGGCTATATTAGCTAGCACACGTATGTATATTGTACACAGCTTAGTGCTGCTATTGCTGTACTTATTGGTAGCACAGCAGCTGCTATTTTCTATATAAAGGTACTGAGCCCTTGAATGCAAACTTCCAATTATGAAGCTTTAGATCTTGCTTTGAATATGGAATGCAGTTTGGCAATGGCGTGATCTCGCGTTTGCACTTTAGGCACGACGCATCCTCTGTGTAAGTCACGCAGCGATTTTCGATTCGTTTTTCAAACTGTTTTTCGTTCCGCGATAACGAGTGGTTTTTGCATGCGCCGACCAGCGGGAAATAAGTTCGCGTCGTATAAACGCATACGCGATCATGTTTTACGTTGCGCGTCCAACTCGAGCAAGCCGCTCGGACGAGAGACATGGTATAGGAGGCTCGATTGCTCGGAAAGAAGGTACGAAAGTGTAACGTGTATCGTTTGCTCGACAGAAAGAAAATCCGATCGCGCAAAACGCCGGTGCACTCGTTCAACTGGGACATGACGTGGCTGGGACGCTACTGGAACTGCTTCGAGGCGGAGAACGGCCCGCGACCCTACCACCACACCATCAGCGCCACTCTGGTCTACGGCCTGCGGGAGGCCCTCGCCCTGTTGGCCGAGGAGGGTCTGGAGGCAAGTTGGGCCAGGCACCACGCCGTCAAGGCCAAGTTCCACGAGGCCCTGGCCAAGCGCGGCTACGGCTTCTACGTCCAGCAGCCCCGCCATCGGCTCGCCACCGTCAGCTCGATCCTCTTGCCGGCCGGCGTCGACGCGCCCTCGCTCATCGCCTTCGCCAAGGACAGGTGAGAGACCGAGACGTTGCTGCGCCACTTGAGAAACGACCGAATCGCGCATATCGCAGTTAGCAGCCCTCTGATAGCCTCTCATTCCTCCCTTGACGTGCATCGAGATTACATCGAAAGCTTCTTCGCTCGACTCGATTTTCTTTCCTTCTTTCGGTAATGTGCAATTCATTGACTGATCGCTCCAAGCGATTCTTTTAATCGAGTCTTGTCAAAATATCGCAACAAATCACTTTTTATGTTTTTGATTATTCATGTAGATAAGCGTTAATAAATTGAACAATTCATACAACGAGTATATCATTCGGGTCAAGTGGGTAAGCTTTCGATAGGTAAAAATCAATTTATGAAATCTGTCACAATCTGTTTGCATGTTCAAACTCGTCTTTATTAAAAATATTTGATTCATACGACATATTTTTTTTTCATATTTTTTTCAGATACAACGTCGAAATCAGTGGTGGATTGGGACCTACGGCAGCCAAAGTCGTACGTATAGGCCTGATGGGAGTCAATGCAACGCCTGGACACGTTGATTTGGTTCTGCGAGCTTTGGAAGAAGGCGTAAAGCACGTCAAAGATCGCACAATATCTAGTGCATGATAGTAGCACATAAGTTGAAAAACAATTCCACAAAGCTTGGTCGAAATTAGTCAACAAACGATAGCATAACTTACAATGTCAACGTTTCAAAAAATAATTTAAAAAATGCGTGAAACGCTAAAACATTTTAAAAAGTTGAACTTTTTAAAAAACTTTTTTTTAAAAGCGTTGATACGCCTTTTGCTTTAAAAATGAAATTATGTTCGAATTTATTTTCTATTAAAATAATCATTTCTTAATGTATGATTAATTTACTTGTATTTATTTGAAGTTTATTTATATTGAAAAAAATAATTTTAACAACACTTTATAAGGATAAAAACTAAATTCTAACTTTTATATTAAAATAAACTATATTTTATTTGCCTAATCATATATTCAACTCAAAATTATATTTTGTAAATTAAATTATATTTTATTATAAGCTTACAAATAAATCTAGTTAAAATATTGAATAACTATATACAATGTCCAACATCATTTAAGAAATTATTTTGTTCAACTTTCTTTTGTAGCAAGTTAAACTACACAAAGGTATCCCCGTTTTTGAGCAAGAATATTTTTTTAAATTCTTGCATGGTGATACTGCACAGTGTTTTGGCTTTGGTATTTCAGTTCTGTAATTTGAGTTATTTGCAATTTCATGAGATTCATAATCAATAAAAATAATGAAGTTAATACAAATTATGATTCTTACACTTTGGATGTTGCAAGGGGAAATGATTCTCCTTTGGGTAAAGAAATTGTGCTACTTTCTAAAGTTACTTTATATGTAACCAGCGGCACTTCTTTTTTTGTTTGTTTATTTTTCAAAACAACCTTAGATGTTTTTGATTCTTGTTTTTTCAGTAGTCGTTCCATCGTTTTTTTCTAGTGAAGTAATTTTGTTCAATTCAAGTATTTTTAAAATTAAAATGATCTAAAACTCATATTTTATTTCAATCTTACCTTGTCTTTTTCTCGCTTCTCATCAGCCAGTTGTTTACGTTTTAAGGATTTTAAGGCTGCTTTCTGGATAGCTTCTGCTGTCATTACTTTTTCTTTGTAACCAGTGGGAAGCGACATTAATTGTTCCATACTAGAATTTGGTTCTGTATCAGTTTTTCTTTCAAACATTGCCCTTTGCCTGGCAGTCATAAGTTTTGGATCTTTTGGTTTGATTTTTTTCAATTCATCATCAACCTAAAATGGTATTATGCGCGTGTCATGTAAAACACTCATAAAAATAAACTCATATTTTTTTACCTCCTCCAATTTTCCTGATTCAATAGCATCAAGCCATCTTTCCTCTTCGCTACTTGTACCGCTTTCTTTGCCTTTGTTTGTTTTAATGATTTTTTTTTTCACAATCCCTTTGGGCGAGAGACTAGTACTTACACTAGTTTGTGGCATTTTAAAAACTTTTATTTTGGTTTTTTCAGTACTACATTAATAGATAAAGATTTTTGTAATAGAAATCTCACTTGTAATAGTAAAATTATAAACTACCTTCTTTCAGTATCCTGTCTAATTTTTACTTTGAATGTTTTTTTTAATTCTGATCCTCTTGAAATTGTAACATCACTGCAGCTACTTATTTCTTGGTGATTCAACTTTTTTTTTTTGTGTTTTCTATGCTTGTGTTTTTTATGTCTTTTTTGAAGAAAACTATTAGAGTTATCTGCAAAGACGAAACACATGTAAACAAACATTTGAGTATTTAAATTGTTGATTAACTTTTCATTTAAGAATAAAATAAAATAATAATATACATTGATTGAAAGGTTTATTAAAAATTAATAAATAATTTCTAACATTATGCAATAAATTTTAAAACATGATTTTGACATTATTTAACTATAAATGAAATTTTTGCATATCTGAAATATTTTTTAGTAACTTGAAATGTAACCATGACTAAACTAATTTTACATACCACCAGCAATATCCTCATTAGAACTTTCTTCCTTCATTGTATTTTGTTAAATCGTATACTTATTTGACAGATTATGAACATATAAGCTTTAGCATCAAGTAAACAAAACTATAGTCTGTAGTCTGTACTTTTAACTTTAAGCTACTTCTAGAATGTAGCGATAAATGTGCCGTGCCGCAGCTAGGGTGATTTCACAGTAATTTCTCCGGCGAAGCAAATTTGATAAAAATTATTCATCATCAGAGGTGACAAAAATTATTTCATTCTTATAATTGATGATAATTGGTCTTTATAATTACTGTTAGAAGCATTTATGGTAAAACTTATGAAACACTTAACACTCTCAAAATTATATAATAATAAAGTTGAACAAAAATTTTTTTTACTATAATTTTAAATTTTATTTACAAATAATAAATGTTTTATTATTATTATTATTATTATTATTATTATTATTATTTTGTTTTTTTGATGAATAAATATATTTTATGAAAATGACCTATTAAAATTGCAAAATTAATGCCCAACTTTTTAAAAACATCATGCTTTTCCAGTTTTATCTTTTTACTTATATTTTGATGGTGGTTTTCATTTTTTCTTAGACTAAATTTTTCTGAAATGTATATTGATGAAAGAGTAATTTTTTTCGTTGGATACTAACACATTATGTTCTGTTTTAAATGTTGAGTCTTCAGTGCATTAAAAATTGTACTTCAGTAAGGAATCTATGTATTTAAAATTTCACTATTTTCACACTTTATTTTTTCTAATTAATTTCAATACTCAAAGTAAACAGTATGTCAGAATAAATTGATAACTTTGTAGATTCAGTAACATTACTTGCAATAAATGTGAAAAATTATATTATATTATATAAAATAATGCCATTTTATAAAATTATAATGAGCGAACAATTTTTTTATAATCAGAATTAAAATGTAAATTAAGCTACAATATATTATAATCACAATATTGTAATTGTAATATAGTATATTATACTTATAGTATAATATTATCAGCTGCTATATGCATGATTACTACAAATGATAATAATATACATTTCACATTTGTATGAAAATATTTTCATGATATGATTAATATTTATACATAATTGATTAAATTTAAATTTTAAACAACTGCAATAGTTACTTCATTCCAACTTTTTTGTGAATTTACAATAATTAATGTTTCTTTTGTTTTTTTAATTATTTTTTTAAGCAAAAACTGCTTAATAAATATTTTTCTTATGTTACATACAGTACAAAACTTTGGCACATAAAAGATAAAATAACACTTATATAGTTATAAGAATACAAACATTAAATTGGAAAAATGCTTAAATTGTTATTCTTATGTTTTTCAAGTTGATAATAAAGCCAGAAGACCTTTTTTACATGATGACTCATTGATGTTCTACTTTTTGCATTTAAAATTTGAAATGTTATGTATAATCTATATTAATTTTATATATAAATTTTTTAACACATATTTTTCACATGCACAAATATATTTTTAGGCCAAACCAGTCTATTACTCACAATTTCTAGTTTTTTTGATTAATACTTATTTTTTTATTGACTTTAACAATTCTTGAGTTATACGAAAATTTAATTTTTGAGAAAAACTCGAATTTAGCTATTTATTGACAAATGGTTGGATTTCACAAATTTTTCATTAACTCTGTAATAAATGAAGAACATTATGATTTCATGAAATCATAATCTTTTATTGAACAAACAAAATTAGCCCTAGTTTTAAGAGAACGTACCACACTCCGAATAGCAGGATGGGGAGTTATCGAAATGGGTCAGTTGGTGTTTTGTTTATTAGAACGAAGTCGAGCCAACCCAGAGCGTTCGCCTTCTTCTTCATCTGATGTACATGCCGGTGCTCCACTGATTTGTGAAGATGTAGCCTGCATTAATTCTTGATCAGGGCCATTTCGATTTTCATACAATAATATGTTCAAAGTTTCCTCATAAATCCGAGCTTCAGGAAATTCAACCTATTTAAAATTCATTTAATAGAATGAGAGAATAATATATAAGAATATTTATAAATAATTTCAAGTTAAATTAGCAGATGTAAGAGTTGAAAATTAGCAATAAAATGGAATTATCAATATTTAAGCAGAATTTAATATCTTAAATACCTTAGTATGTTTTTTATCGGTGGTGTAAACGATAGAATGACAGCATACTTCAGCCATTTTTCGACTGTGGGCAAAAAATGTCCAACAACAAATTTCACTGGAGCCTATTACATCTTTAATGAAAACAATTCGTCCGCTAAATCGTAAGGACATTTTATCAAATAGCTCTATATTTTTTAATAAATTATCATCTGATGTACTGTAACAGAAAATATTGTTTTATCAATTTTATTTTAATTGCTAGTGCTCAGTAAATTATGTTAAGATATATTCTACCTTGTATAAGAATATTTGTTATTATGTCTATTTACTAGTAATTTTACTACAGGTTTTATAGTGCTGCTGAGGATTACTTGTTCTTCTCTTTGAGATGTAATTAGAGTTACTCTACAAATTGGATCATTCTCTCTTTCTCTCTTTAAAAGAGCCTGTTCGCAAGATTCTGCCAGTTCAGTAATGCAATAATATTTAGCTTCAGCAAGAAGTTCAGCTATTTCTTTTATACTCTCAGGCAAGGGAACAGAACCATCTCTTAAATAATTCAATATAGTTCCAAAATGTTTTCCACATCTGTCAATTAATATCCATCCTAAGATAAATAAAAAATTATTATAATGAATTTTTTATTTATAGATTCTTAAATAAAAGTATTGAATAATTACCCTCATTGTCTGTTAGAACCTCCATTCGCCCACTAAACATAGCACGCAGCATAGTATCATGTTTTCTTAGAGTACTAATAGTCGTGTAATGTAAATAGCCACCAATATTAAGTTTAACATACTCAGATGGAGTTTTAACTCCAGCTTGTTCACCTGACATGATAGAAGATTCAACTAGTGATTATGATTTCTTAATTGTTACAGACAATTAATTCAATCACAGTTGTGTTATTGAGAATGAAGATGATAGCAGCCACAGCTGATTTAAAATTATTGAAGATCCAGGTAGTGACGATGTCGAAATCGATGTTGAAAATTACGAGGCTGTCGACGAAGAAACGTTCATCTGTTTCTTGGATGTGTTAAATGTCAATGTTGAATAATTTCAATCCTCAATGTTCGAGGTGGAGGTGGATTTAAACAGTTCGTTGTTTACATTCGTTATTTTTATATCACATATAAGTATTCAGGTCATTTGCCCTCAATATTTGTTTATTATTTACATAAACTAGCAGTGACGTTCATTTGATAAAATATATTCCACAGTAATTTTTTAATGCGTACCTACTGAGGTGTATGGAGATGCGAAATAGTAGAGTGATCACAAAAAAATTCTGTATACCCAAGTAAAATAACACTTCAACAAGTATCACTATAGTATTTAAATGCGATCCTGAACCACCGAAGAAAAGCGAAATGGCAAATCGAAAAGTTTTTGCACACGTACCCCACGTTTGCAAGTCGTTGGACCAATTGCAGTTTTATCGTCATACGTATGTTTAGCCGTATGCGTTCGTAAGTAAAAACTTGGAGACTTCTGTCAGTGCGTTTTGGTCGTGGTGACTAGTGTCACTCTGCTGATTGGCTAAACTGCTGACTGCTCCGAACGAGTAATAGACAATTAATTCAATTGCAAATTTTTGTGGTTTTTTTAAAAATATGTTTATGTTATGTAAATTATTGATATGCACTCTACAGGCGCAACATATGAATTACATTACAAACTCTTCCTTTATTCTTCACAATGCATTAAGTTCAGGTTATACTATATGTTATCATTGAAGCAAACATTGCTTGAGTCCAGCCATAAAGTAGAGATTGATTCGTAGATTGGCAGCAATCGAATAAATAAAGAATGACTTGCTTGTGCATAATTTAATTTGAATATTTTTCTGCAATTTTTAAAACAACATTTCATCAACTATTCCTATTAATACCTTATTATTGCAGTTTAAATTTTATTTTGTTTTAAATTTTCGTTTTTATCCAAAAAACTTCAATCTATACGTTAAAAGTACTAAAAAACATGAAAATAACGATGATACAAATTAGCATGCACATCTTCGAGCCATAATACACTTTTGCAATAATATTATGAGATACATATGATTTTTTAATACGATCGCGGTATAAATTAGGTACATGATTTTCAAGATCCATTTAAAAAATCAATCATTCCTGCGGTTCACAAAAATATCCTTAAAAATAAAATTCTCTATTCTATTTTTTAAATTTTCATTGTATATTTCTCTAAAAGAATCTCTGACGACCTAATTTATGAACGTTCGATACAATATTCAATTCAAATTAGCTGTCTGAATTTTATTTAAAGTGTTTCATTAATGTGTATTGGAGACACGATACTGAATCTTCCTATACTTTTAAACGTGAGCGACTGACATCGCCCTTGTCACCACCGCCTGAATCGGTTCATCTTTTTTTTAACTGAGTAACCAAGTTTTTAACTGAAGAAGAGATATATTAAACTCGATTCAAAAGAATTGAGACAAAAGTTTGGGTTAACAAGTGAGGAGTCGAGTCAAATACTATTTCAGTGTTACAAATATAGAAATTGAAGAAAATTGAAAATTCTAGGGGAAATGGAAGGAAAAAAACGAGAAGATTTCGGAGATATAAAATTAAAAATGCACGCATTCTCACGGTAGGCATCCACATCTCCAGAAATAAGAATGAAATAAATTGAAAGAGGATTAAAGGAATAATTCAAGAGGGAATGGAAGAATACATTCTAAATTGAAAACAGTAAAAAATTTAACATTCTTATTTTTACATTTAAGGTCAATTTAAAATGGAAGATTCTTGCGCACAGCAGTTCTATAGAAATTATTTAAATATTCGATGTCGAATCTTTTTTATAGTCTCTTAGCATGATATTTAAGATGCTGTACATAAGAGTATGTTCATACAGTTCCAAAGTTCAATATTTAATGAGATTGAGGAAGTTTTACTTTAGAAATGAAAAAATCTTACATGATTTTAAAAATGAACCCATTCCGATAGGACTTTTTCACAGTCAGTGACGGTCATAATCGATCGGCTGATTTGCCTGGAGGCAAAACCAACCGACCGCCCGCATATTTTACATGTTAAAGTTGCTTGATAAAAGTACTTGTAAAAAGTTTATGGTTATTGTAGAAAAAAAATAAAAAATACCTGGGCGTAGTATATATACAACCTCAAGATTACGCGGATATAATTTTTTTTCGGAAATTGTTTACGCTTTGTCCATAAAAAAATCATAAAAATTGATAGATTTGTAGCTTTTATCGCGCGACTGAGCAACTTATAAACCAAACCCGCGTCTATATAAATCTTGCGAAAATGAGTGAATACGTGCGAAAATTGAGTAGTAAAATTTTTTTGTGTTGCTGAAAATGTCAAAATGTTCAAGAATTTTTCTGTCACAGCCAATATATAATACAAAATCAGATTACACTTACAAAATCTTGAAGATACACAATATATGAGGATTAGACTGACAATAAAAATATTTTTTTTTTAAATCGACGGGACGCCCCCTTAAAAGTTTCAAGCCCCCAAAAAATGAACTGTACCAAATTTCAGCTCATAAGGTTGAAAAAAACCCGTGCCACAAGACGGGTGTTGATTAACATTAAATAGTCCAGTCAAATTAAAAATTTTCTGAACAAAATTAGTGACAGGACCGGGCCATATGGGATATGTTGATCTCGATGAGTACAACAAGTACCCTTAGTTGCGTAAATTTTGAGTGGCAGTTGGGGTAGGGGGATGGTTAGAAGGGTGGAAAAATCACATTTTCGCCTCTGTAGCTTTTCCATGAACAGCAATCGAAAAAAAGTTCAAGTAAAAGTTGTAGCTACTAATTAGACCTTTAATTTGAGCCCAACCACGATCAATTGTGTTAATTATTTACCGAGAAAAATGCAAAAAAAAACCTCTAAAATGACCATTTTTTCAATTGCATTTGTTATAAACAATTTCAGTTCAATCGGAACTTACAATGCGTCAAAATGTAGGTCATTTCGCGACAAAAAAATGAATTTTTAAAAGTTAAGATCGGACGTATAGTTTTCGAGAAACAGTCATTTGTTTATAAAAACACTCCCTCGAACCTAGGCTATATCTCGAATATTAATAACAATATCGAGTCCGTTCGACGCGCAAATGAAAGTTAAAGACTTGTACTTATACGTAGCAAAAAATTTTAGACGGAAAATCGAAAAAACATACGTTAAACAATGCGATGAAAATTCGGTACTTTTTAAGTTATAAACAAATAGACCCAGGGGGTCAATTATAACAGTTAGCCAGAAACTTTTTTTTGTTTAATAGCTGACATTGAAATGCAGATTTAAAAAAAAAGAAACTTGCCTAAGTGCTATCCTAACGGAAATAGGTTTTTTTTTTTAAATCATTGCTTCATTGTTATTAACAATTAATGAATGAAACCAACGTGGTTACATTCTTAAATACTTATATGTTACAATGACACAATGATAATTTTGATTTTTTGAAATTTTAACAATAATAAAACCGTACAAAGTCAAAACCGCAATTTCTACGTTGTCAAGTGGTGGAGATTGCATCTCGCTCGCTAGCGCCCCGACGTTTAAGTCCGAGAGTTCAAATGTAACGAAGAAAAAAAAATTGACGTATCTCGGTCATTTTTCAACCGATTGAGACGATTTTTTTTAAATTTAGGGTGCGATCCAAAATTATTACGAATGGGATCGTTTGTTTTTACTGTTATCGTGCCTTTTTCTGATTTTTCTGAGTAAAAACAAACGTTCCCATTCGTAATAATTTTGGACCGCACGAAGAAAAATCGTGGTTTTTTGGCGCAGCGCGCGCTAAAACCACGATTTTTCTTATTTCTCTCGCGATATCTCACTAATATCAAAAACCGCATCTCTGGAAAATGTCCATATCAATGGGAAATTTCTTGGTCTTTCGATCTAGACTATTTAGAAAGATCTTAAAAATGAAATTTTTGAGATAATCGCCTCTAAAGTTTTTCTAGCGATTTTCCCGGGTAAAGCGGAAAATTTCGGGAAATCTGGCCTGACCCTCGGAAAGCTGAGGCGATTTCCCATCGAAATGTTGGGTTACTTTTTTCTTGTAGGTGCATTTAGATACTTTTATAGCGAGTTATAAATTTAAAGTTATACATTAGCAATATTTTAGAAAGAAGAATTGTAGGATATAGTTTTTATCATGGAATGCAGGCAAAACATCGATTTCGAAAACCAGTTCCCGCAAAAGTGGACTTATCTGCTAAGCGGAGAAAGGGCTAACGAGATAAGTCCATATTTTCTGCTAAGCAATACACTTTCAATTAAATAGATATACGGGTCAAAAGATAAAAATATCATAGGTACAGATCTGTAGTCGTTCGCGTCTAGCTAGGCACTCGTGCGCAACATAAAACGTGTTTTCCTCGAAAACACGAAAAATGGAGTTATCTCGTTAGCCCTTTCAATCACAGAATTTTATTACTAGAACTTGTATGATGCAATTTTTGCATAATATTATTATGAATGGTTTACTTTGAAGTCACTCAGTCGCATGGAAAAAGCTTAAAAAATTCTTAATTTTTATGATTTTTTTTTTGACAAAGCGTAAGTATTTTCAGACAAAAAATTATATGTTCGTAATCTTGAGGTTGTATACTACGCCCAAGTATTTTTTATTTTTTTTTTACAACGACGGTAAACTTTTTACAAGTACTTTTATCAAGCAACTTTAACATGTAAAGTATACGGTCGGTCGGTTGGTTTTGCCTCCAGGCAAATCAGCCGATCGATTATGACCGTCACTGACTGTGAAAAAGCCCTATAGTGAAATGTTCGCCTGCGACTTTCTTAAAAAGCAACGTGGTAACGAGGCTTCCAGGCGCCCCGGCAGAAGTATTCAGTTATTTTATGTTAACGTGTGTTTCATCTCAACGTCAAGTGGAGTGTTCGTCACTTAGCCGGTAAATAAATTATTTAGATTTACTTAGTTTTACGTGAAAAACGGTAATCAACAGTGAATTATAACAATAAAGAAGTAATTTATTTCTAATTATTTAGTCCATTAACGTTTAAAAGTTAACGGACGTCTTGAGAATTGCATCATTTCACGGTCAACTAGTAGTCGGGTTAGGTGTTCATGTGAACTATTTCTCCTCCGATTTAAAATATGTCTGTAAATTAATTCAAATTAATATTATTAATATTTGTGCTGTTATTTGCAGGTCAAAATGGTGTTATCGTGTAGATTTTACAAGGAGAAGTATCCTGAAGTGGAGGATGTTGTTATGGTTAATGTACGTAGCATAGCTGAAATGGGTGCCTATGTGCATTTATTGGAGTACAATAACATAGAGGGTATGATTTTGCTCTCTGAATTGTCAAGAAGACGCATTCGTTCGATAAATAAGTTAATTAGAGTAGGCAAAACAGAACCAGTAGTTGTCATTCGAGTTGATAAAGAAAAAGGTTTGAATATATTTTATGATTACAGTGTAAAGAATTTAATATTTTTAATCCTTTTATCTAACGGTGCTATTTCATTTTAGGATACATTGATCTTAGTAAAAGACGTGTTTCTGCTGAAGATGTAGACAAGTGCACCGAGCGATATGCTAAAGCCAAAGCAGTAAACTCAATTTTGCGCCATGTAGCTGAATTATTGCATTATGATAGCGATGAACAACTGGAAGAGCTTTACCAAAAAACAGCATGGTATTTTGAAGAAAAATATAAAAAACAAAAAGCTTCTGCTTATGATTTCTTCAAGCAAGCAGTACTGTAAGTAAAAATCTGAAAATTTTATATGCTATTTTTAAAAAAAATTTGTATACAACGAAATTCCTGCTAAAACTGAAATCATGAAATCTAATGGATAATAATTTTTTGAATTTACAGTGATCCCAAGATATTAGCAGAATGTGATCTTGATGAAAAGACAAAAGAAGTTTTGTTAAACAATATTAAGAGAAAATTAACATCTCAAGCTGTGAAAATACGAGCTGATGTTGAAGTTGCTTGTTACGGCTATGAAGGAATTGATGCTGTAAAAACTGCTCTTAAAGCAGGCTTAGCTCTATCAACTGAAGACCTTCCAATAAAAATAAATTTGATTGCTCCTCCCTTGTATGTAATGACTACATCCACTCCAGAAAAAGCTGATGGTTTGAAAGCATTGCAAGATGCTATTGCTGTGATTGAGGAAAAAATTAATTCTCTGGGTGGAGTTTTTAAAATTCAAATGGCTGTAAGTATGGTTTACATATAAATCAATAGTCTTATTTTTTTTAATACTAAAAAGATATAAATGAAAATTGATAACGTTTTTATACAAATCATATTTTTGTAAAGCCTAAAGTTGTTACTGCTACTGATGATGCTGAACTTGCCAGACAAATGGAAAGAGCTGAGCTTGAAAATGCAGAAGTTGCCGGAGATGATGATGAAGAAGAGGAGGAAGAAGGTATGGGAAAATTCAGTGGAGATGAAGAGAATGATAAAGATGAATCTGGAGAAGAAGATTAAAGGTGTATAAAAATATAATTTAATACCTTTCTTAAAGTACTGTTGGTTGAGTCTTATCATCAGACTGATAAATATTTTTTTAAACGTAATAAAATCTTTAAAAAATAATCGAAACAATGATACACCATTCTGCGCATGTATTTTATATTTGATAATCAATTTATTTAGAAATAAATTTATTACATTTTTCCTTTATCAAGATTATCTGATATTTTTATCATTTCTGAAATTTAGACAAATGAGTGCAAATCTTAACAAGTTTCAAAATGACTTCAATTTTATAATTTTTTTAAATAACATATAAACTATTACATTTCAAAACTCCAATAAATTAAATATGTATTATTGGAATTTGCACATCTTAAAAATGTCACTAATTCTTTCATACATAAACCCAAACTTGAAAAATTTTAAATCTTTTCAATTCATTATCATTTTTGAAGAATTGCTTAGAGTACAGAAAAGGAATGAATGAACCTTCAAAGAGTGTATTTTATCTGTTCCAAAACTATTAAACTAAAATATCTTGGTTTTAAAGGATATCCAACTAGTTTATTTTCATTTTCTTAGTGCAAAATTTGATGGAATAGAAAAAGCAGTCACGTGAATTATGTGTGAATCATAGAGTGCAAAAATTTGAAATATACGCTTATTAATTTTGGATAAATCTATGATTAAGTTAAATAAGTTTTAATAACATTAAGGGACATAAAGGATGTTAAGGTAAATACAATAAAGCAATTAAGTTTTTATTTTTTTCAATTTATTGGAAATTGTAAGAAATTATGTTACAAATTCCTTAGTCGTTGGCAATTGTTACCTCGACTTCTACACCAGGTTCAATGCTGATGCTGGTGATCTGTTTAACGATTTCTGATGGAGAGTACAGATCGATTACTCTTTTGTGAATGCGCATTTGGAAACGATCCCAAGTCTTAGAACCTTCACCACAAGGTGTCTTTCTAGTGGTGATCCTCAGGATTTTCGTTGGCATTCTTACAGGTCCTTTGACCTTAAGCTTTTGCTTCTTGCCACGTTGGATTAATTCCGAGCAAACTAAAAACATTACATCAAGTTAAAAAATTATTGACTATTTCAAACTAGGACGTGCACATGATCATGCTGCAATGTACCTTTCTCAAGAGAGCGCACATGGCGGGAGTCAAGGTAATCCTGATCCTGTGAACTGGAGTCACTTCGGCTCCCGGCTTCTCTGGGTTAGTTTCAGCTTTAAGCGACGACTATTTAATGAAAAAAAAAATAGTTGTTAAACACGTGGAAAATTAGAGCAGCATGTGTACTCAGTTGAACTTATAACCTCAAAACTTATTTTGATAGTTTATCATGAATGTTTAGATAATAAATGCACTCAGCATGAAAATTAATATTGTAAAATTTAGTACTCACCATTTTAAGTGTGGATCTGCTGGTCGAGATGATCTAGTTGAACGTGTAGCCTAGTATAACTGATCAGCGCTGAACCAGAAGACGTGCTATTCTCTAGACTGCTAAGTTGCGAGAGAGATTTTCTCAGCGTTGGGCCTTGCTTTGAGAATTGATGTCCACGCTCATAGTCTGTGATCGAAAAATACTGTGGCGCTGTCGAGCTGGCAGATCTATGAGCGCGAAATTTTTTTTGAACTTATTCGATTAATAATAATCATTAAAAGGTAAATTGAATAGTAGATAATGTTCCTATCTTAAAAATATACATTTTATTATAATTGATCAATTTATATTGTTATTTATGCATCAACAAAGAACAAAATCATTTGCGTGCGACGACCACCAGCGCCACGCTATTTATATCGTAGCATTTACTAAAATATTACTATACACATTACGAGCACCATGCCTCGCGCCAACAGGAAGTTACCGGCGTCCAGTTATCAGACAGTAAATTGACGCGTATATTTTTCAAATTATCACGAAGCTTTCAAATTATTTCTATCGCTAATCACTTATACGGCAATTTCATTTTCAAAGTTCAGTGGTGTTATCAATTTCAGTAACTATAAAATAGTTTAATACTTTATTCAACTTCTGTAGAGGTTTGTAAATTGTGTATAATCCAATTCTAAAAATGCTGAACATGCGATGCTATCTATAAAGTAACCATAACTAACAATTCCTACTTGCATTACATATTTATTTATCAAAAAATTTCTGAAATATTCCTCAAAAAGGCAGACAAAACATTTTTTTCAGGGATTTATCGACAACTTTTTTACCTGCTATCGTACTGCCATTCCTTGGCCACCTATCCTATTATAATAATCTATGATTTGGATTATCACGTCGTCATTCGTTTTGGTATTTTTCAAAATTGTTCAATTTTATTTAATATAAAAATATTTATCCTCCGAGACACTCTTTCTTGTTAATTTTATTGTCTTCATAATTTTTAAAAGTTAATCCAATAAGTTGAACTTAATCATTTAATTCAATACTATTTCCTAAATTTCTGGTCATCTACTAACTATATCGCGTTTATTTATTATCGAAACACCGCAGTATATGCTCCGCAGTATCAATACCCAAAAATCGTTGAGATCATCGATATCAGTCTATATATGCCATAAGTTAACTACTCAAAAAAGACGTTCTGTTTGTCAGTTTCAAACTTAGTGAATATTAGAAATTGTATGTGAATAATTTCATAATTTTGATATTTATAACTTATTATTTGTAGATCAGAAAGAGTATGGAAGCATTGCAATATAAGATCTTTATTCATAATAAAGTTTTTGGGTTTAAAATTTACATATGTAACGTTTTTCTAAAGTAGTTAACTTATGAAGAATACAGATTGAAATGGAAAGTTACTTTAGAAATTATGATCCCTCCCTCATCCATAAAAAACAATGTCTATTTCATAAAAATAAGACTTAATTAATAATTCTCAATATAGAAATTTCTAATTATTTTAAGAAGCTTTTCATTTTATAGTATATTGCTGCCCTAGGCCATAAAAAACAGAAAAGTCTCAGAGTACGTGTAGCGATCAAGACAGATAATAATATAATAATAATATAATAATAATAATAATAATAATAGATTTCTTTTTTCGCGGCTTAGGTATGCTATTTTTCATACCCAGTGGCCCGAAAATCGCTCTTCTTGATTTGCGTGGCGGCAGAGAAGTAGTCACTTTCGAGCCGCTGGTATGAAAATAAAATTTAAAAAACTGTATGGAATAATTCAATATAGGACAATGTAGTAAATGCATACAGTAACTCATTTCAAATTAATGAAAAAAAAATGTAGATAAGTTTCAAGAACTTTTCTTGTGAAAGAGAAAAAACAATTCATTTTTAATTTTTGTTGAGATTAAAAAAAAAGTAGAGGGTCTGGCAAAAAAAAAAAATTAAAAAAATCGATTTTGTAATGCTAAAGGGTATTAGTAAAAATATGAAAATTTTATAATAGGATTTTTGAAACAATAATTAGCCACTATTAGATATTTTGTGAACCTCAGAAAAAAAAATCTTATTTTTCAAATAATGCATATTAATATTCAATGAAATATATTAAAAAATCATTGGATCTTTATTGTCAAAAGAACTTTTTCATTGACTTGAAATCGTTATTTATTTGATTTTACAAAAATTCTCTTAAAAATAAATTTAATTTTCCATTCACATATATTTATAACTATTTTTTAATTCTCAAAATTACTTTCAACCTTCATTGAAAAGTGAATAAATATATAACAAAATTGTTATTTTTTAATGATTTTCCTAGTATAGCACACATGAAATAACTCACAAAGAACAATTGATTTGTAAACAAACAAGAAAATATTACAGTAGACAATTTACTGCATATATTATAACAAAATACGTTATGATAAAATTACAGAAACATTTTTATACAATATCTAACTTGATAGAAACTCTTGACGTACACATTTTTCACTTGAAACAAAAAGGCAGAATGATATTGTTCTCGAATTTTATAAAATTAATCGATTTTAAAGTTATATTAGAAAAATGTTGATATTTCGTTTAAAAATTCATTGGAAGAAAGACGTTAATTTAGTTATATTCAATATAAAAGAACAAAAAATCATATTAATAAGGCACAGTGCAATGTATAACGTCCTAATTTTTTTTTTAACTCATATCATCAAATAAAAAGTTTTAAAACGTTGCATACAAAAACTGTTTTAAATGATTAGTTTTTTTGTTAACAAAATTAGAGCTTTGACTTTTTCACAAAAATTGTTAAATTATTGGAAATATTAAGTCCTGTTCTTAAATGAAAGCTCTAGTCAAAAAAAGGTGATCTAATTCAATTTTTTTGCTACAAATCCAATTAAATGGCATATTATTTAACAGTTTCACCATTTGAAGTATTTGATAATCCCAGAACTATTGTGTGTTGACCTCCACCTGAAACTCGTACAATTTTTAAATCCTTTAATTGCTTTGATTCTATTAAGGTTGGTGTGTCAACATCTTCTTCTTCTCCTGTACCAAGTTGACCACTTGTACCCATACCCCAAGCATATAGTTTTCCTACAAGCGAAAAACATAATTTTTTTGTAGAGTTAACAATTGAAATAGTTTTACTTTTGTTGACAATTGAATATGAAGGTTTTTAATCACCTGCTTCTGTCACGGCAAAAGATTGAGCACTTCCTACTGCAACATCAATACATTTTACTTGTTCTAAAGAAGGTACAATAGTCAGGTTTGTAGCATCTTCTCCAACAGGGCCAAGACCTAATCGTCCATATTCTTTTCGACCTAAAACATACACTTTACCCTGGTCATCTAGAGCAATAGTATGGTGCTGAGCAGAACATATTTGAGTCCAATTTTTGTTGCTTAATACTTGAGAAACTTTGGGGTGATATTGTTTATCAACACCTTTAAGACCTAAAATGATTCAATTTGGATAAGTAAATAGTATGTTATTATTAATGTGGTAGATATATTTGAACAAACCTATTTGGCTATAATTGTTTAATCCAAATACATATATATCTCCATTATGAGAATCTTCAATGAAAGTTGCATAAGTACCAGCCCAAATATTTTCAACTTCCACGTGTTTGTTTATTTTAAAATAGACTTGACCAGGTGTAAGCAATTGATTCACGCCTTGTCTGCTATGTCTATCAGTCTTCCTTTCAGGTAGACGACCAAGTTGACCTTGCTCTCCACAACCACATGTAAAAACTTGTTTAGCACTATCTAACAACACCAAATGATCAGCTCCTGAAGCTATTTTAATAAATTTTTTCTTTGCTGAAATTTCAACCGGGATTCGTTCATTATTTTTAGTCAATAAACCCATGGTTCCATGTGAATCCTTAAAGAGTAAAAATATTAATTTAATTATTCAAAAAAAAATAAAATGGTCATAATAAAGAATTTTTAACTAACTCTAAATGAGCCCCACACAAATACACGTCCATCTTCCAAGAGAGCTGCACTGTGTGAATCACCTGCTGTTACTTGAATAACAGATGCTGGTAAATCAACAAACCCAGGAACTGTTTCTGAGCCTTCTTCAGTTGTAGCTCTTCCAAGTGCTCCTTCATCATTACAACCAAATGTAATAACTTTTCCATCCTTAGTTAAGCATACATTGTGCATTCCACCAGCAGCAATGGCTACAATATTTGTGTGATCTGGCACAGCAGCAAAACGAGTTTTTTCCATAACATCTTCTCCTAAACCAAGTTGTCCAACATCTCCTTGACCACATGTAAGTACCTTGCCACCAGTTGTTATTTTTCGTAAAATTACCCTTCGCTTGTGATTCTAAAAAAAAAAAAAATTATTAAGCACACTTTTTTCATTTAGAACAGTTTATTAAAATTCAACACCAAAGTATTACTTATTGAGATATTTAAAATTGACTCTACTAAACATTTAGTCACTACATGAATTTCGGCCAATTTTAGATAAAAATACAAATATAATCAGTTATGGTTCATAACCTTGACTCAATAATGACATTTTGTATTTATGTTAAATTAATTGAGGATGCAATAATAAATATTTTTAATAATTATAAAAACTCAGAAATTTCAAGAGCATAATAGAATGAGTATTGTTAAATTCTTACCGTCAACTTCGATAACTCCATTCTTTTTCTCACTTTTAGCAGGTCTACCTCTGGTTTTTTTGACGGCTGGTTTATCATCTTGTTCATCCTGACTAACTGGCGCTGGTCTTTTCATTGCCGCAGTAGTTTTCTTTGGTGGCACTAAAACAAGGTTATAAAATTATTTCTTTTAATTAAAATCTATTTTCAAATAAATTTTCAATTATAATTAACACAAGCGTTCATGTTGTTCGTAAATTTAATTTCACTTTGTTATAAAAAGCGAGAAGTTTTAAAAACACGTGGAAAGAAGTACGTACTGTTTTTGTTTATTTATAGCTGATTACGATAAAAATAACAGATGTCTGAGAACAAATATGGAGCAAGCTTGTATGCGAGTTGAAACCGTTTACCGCCAAAATGTCGTAACGGTTCTAGTGTTCACAAGCCCTTTGCTCTGCAAGTTGCAGTTAGGAGCAATCTATGCGCTATGTAGACACCTGGCGAACGTACGACTGAGAAGCGCATGTATTGTATAAGTAATGTAGTATAACGTGCCACCGGAAAACTTTGAACTATGTGGGCATGTGGTGGGAACAGGGAAGTGCACTGAAGCTAGTTGTAAGTCGAGCATAATTTAGTATCGAAAAGCTACAATTACAATAGCTTATGAAATTTTTGAGGCATGGGCCTTGGGAATATGCGCACGAATGTAAACAAACTTTGTTGTCAAGTGCAAAATATTTCAATATTGAGCTCAAGTTACCCGCTGCACTTGATGCCTTTATTTTCATTAGCACAAAAATAAAAAATAGTTTTTTCCGGTGATTATATTAATTTTAAACTGAAAACTTGCTATTAGTTAAAAATTAGTTATGAACTATCACTCAATGACATATTTTCTTGTTTTTGTTTCCTGCATGTGCCCCCGTAAATAGACATTGCTAATTCGAATTTTTTTAATTACTTACATTTATTCTTTACTTTTGATTGATATTATAAGTTTATGAAAAATTTTTTTTCTAGAACCAAATGAAACTATTTCAAACATGAAAAGAGGAATTAGTATTAAGTTTATTCATGCTAAATGTAGAAATAATATTTACCCGTTATCAAATATTCAGAGGAGTGAAGTTCCAGATGATAAAGTTATGTGGAATACTAATTTTCCTGAATACAATCCAATCAACTATACATCAAAAGCACTTGAAGGGAAGCCTTGGGCTGATTCTAGTATTGAAAATGAATCTTCAATGTTTAAATGGAATAAATTAGATGGTAAAAATAGTTATTTGCTTCCCTAAATTCCAGTTTGATATTCTTTTTTTTCTATCCTTTGTAGGCAATGTCAACAGAGTCAGTTTCATTACTAATTACTGTATTGATGATCATAATTATCCTATTAATCCATATGGACGTACAGGAATAAAAGGAAGAGGTTTATTAGGCAGATGGGGTCCAAATCATGCTGCTGATCCTGTTGTTACGAGGTGGAAGCGAAATCAAGATAACTCAATTACTGTGAATGAAATAACTCATAAACCAATTTTGCAATTTGTGGGGATCCAAAGGAGAGATTCAGGTGACTGGGCTATACCTGGAGGAATGGTTGATCCAGGAGAGAAAGTTACAGTAACACTACGTCGAGAATTCATGGAAGAAGCAATGAATACACTTGAAAAGTCTGTTGAAGAACTAAAAATTGTTGAAAAAACAATTGAAACATTTTTTAGTAATGGTGAAGAAATATACAAAGGATATGTGGATGATCCTAGAAATACAGATAATGCTTGGATGGAAACTATTGTTTTCAATTTTCATGATGAAAGTGGTAAGATTGTTGGTAATTTTAACTTACAAGCTGGAGATGATGCAACCAAAGTTAAATGGATTGATATTGATTGTAATTTAATCCTCTATGCAAGTCACAAAGATTTTATACAAAAAATTGTACATAAACATGCTTCACACTGGTAACGTTGTTTTGAGTTATTTAATTAGTTATTGTTCCGTTTTTACTTCAACCAATTGCAGAACATTCACAATTAATTTTATTTTTCAAAGTAACTCTGCGGGTAAGATTTATTTTCAACTTTTGAAATTATGGTTAACATTCTCATCACCTTTTTTCAATATTTTATAAATTTTTCTCATGAATCTGTAAAAATATTTTTTACTAATATTCTTTACATAAACTTCAGGTGCATTGTGCCATATAATTCTATGTATATTTGCTAAAAATAGTTGAAAAATATTCTAATGCATCTTTATATTATTTCAATAAACTTTATTGTTAAATGTCAACAATTTAAGAAAAAAATTGTGCTGCTTTAATTTGTTTTTTCCCAGCATTTATATTTTGACATATTATCTCATAAGTATGAAATAAAATACTGAATTGAAAAAAAAAACAAAAATACGTTTGATTATTCTTCTATTATGCTGTATTATAATACTGTGACCATTTTTGGAGTTATATAGCATTTAGTGAATGTTTGAATACATTAAATTAATAAAATAACTAATTTATTACAAACAACATTACTACTTTTATCTCTTTTTTTACATACTTTTGTATGAATATACATTAAGACTAATAAGGCCTATGATACATGGAATACATTATTTTTTTTATTGACAAAGTTTATTATACATAAAAAACAACAATGATTCAATCAAATGCATATATTTGTTCAACTTATTCTTCTCTTTTTTCGTTTGTTAATTTCTTGTTCTCCTTCGTCTACTTCTTCTCTTTGTTTTCGTTTTTTACTTTCTTTTTTTCCTTTTTTTTCTGTTCTTTTATTTTCTTGAATTTCTGCTTGCGTTCCTTCTTGGATCTCCTCTTTTATTTCTTTTTTTATTTTTGTTAATATTTTTTTGTTTGTTTCTTTTTCTGTTTCCTGTTCACCTTCTTCCTCCTTTTCATCTAGATCTTCTTCTTCACTGTCTTTGTCTCTTTCATCTAGCTCTTGTTCTTCCTCTGATTCAAATTCTATTTTAGGAACTATTTTCTTTAGATGTTTAAAATTATATTCACTGCAAACCATAATCATTGTTAGTTAAAGGTTCATTAGATTTAGTAATTTAAGTAAAAGGCTAAGATGAAATGTTGATTTACCTTTCATTCAAAGTTCCTCGAATATAGGGACACTTGGAATTAAAATTTATAATAGTAGGCGTAAATGTTACTTCCTGATCAATTGACAATGTGTCACCAATCCACTCTTTCTCGTTACCAAATGGTTTAGGAATTGAGGCATTGAAGCCTTTGTGAACTAGGAGTCCTATATGATTGGGAGCAACTTTATTGACTACACCTATAATAAGAACACATCAAATAATAGTTGACAGTTTAATATAAGTTTCAAATCTAAAAAGCATACAATACCTTTCAAGTGTTTTCCAATTTTTGGTTGGAAAATGTAAAAATCTGCTTCTATATCAATATGTATAAAGGGTGAATCACCCATAAGATCTCCATAGTTACTCAAAAGTTTTCCTTTCCGAAAAGCTAATAGTGATCCTCCTAATCTGTGATATAAAAAATTATTATCTGATAAATTTGAAAAAAATAGAAATTTTTTATGTATTCATAAAAAAACCTCAAAACTTCTGAACAAATTTATTCAAAAGAATGATAAATTAAAAAAGGCAAATCCACATAAAAGAATTAAATCAGTCAACACTTACTCGCGATCGTAGCAATACAAAAAACCCTTCATCGATTCTTTCAAGGAAGCATTGAGATCATTCAAATGGTAGGGAAGCAACCCTAAATGCTTTTTTGCTCTAACTAACTTTACACAAGAATTTTCATTTTCAATGAGCTCTTGGAGTTCGAGATTTGTCCACACGATATTTTCACGTTCAAATTTATTGTTCTTCATTTTGTCAAGGAAATGCACATTAAAAAATCATTTGACTCAACATAAAAACATTCCGAACCGAATTTGTCAGTCTGGTAAGATTTATGGGTAAAGTGTAGTACCACGTGCGCGTGCAGAGTGCAGATCAGTCACCAGTGAGCATTGGGTAGCGATTATAAATAGAGATGTACCAAGGTACTAAGTACTAACACTAGTATTAAGCGTCATTTAGTTTCTTCCACGACCGGGCTCACTGGTGGCGCTGGTAGATAGCCACAGACTATGTGTTTATTAGTAAGTACGCTGTACTTTATGGAATCAAGTGATTTTTGCCATTACAAGAAGAGTCGAAATCGTCAAAAAGTTGAAATAAGAGGAAATTATTTTTTTAATTTTTATATTATTTAATAACACGAGTCTTTAGCTTCTTCATCTTACCCAGGAGCTAGCTAAAACCAATTTATATAAAACTGTTATTTTACTTTTAAAGTAGAACTTCTTCTCTCCCCCCCCCCCCAGTTTTTTGTTTAATACTAATGAGGCTTCACCTTTACAAGGAAGCGGAATTTTTCTAGAAAAAATCGTTATTTTCATGTAAGAATAAATACATAGTTACTTTAAGAATAAAAACCATTAAAATTTTTAATTTCTGTGATGAAGTTTTATACTGTTCATTGATAATATACCTACTGTTTTATTGGGATGATGATTTCTCATTTATTATTTAAACAAATCTTATAAAAAAAATCGTAATTAATTTTTATTTTCCAATAAAAATGTACAGGTAGAACTCGTTTACAGTACTGAAAAAGATGATTAATTTCATCATACTTTGTTTACATTTTTATAGTTTTTTTGTATCCATCTGTTAAAATATTATCTACTAAAATATTTACAAACTTATATACATTTTATGTACATTTACTACAAATAGTTTAACAAAATATTCCGTTTTATTAATCAATGATTTCATTAGATGAGAAAAAAGGTAAAATATAAATGAATTAATATATGAAATTTATTGATAAATGATATGCATTGCAGTTTCTTCATTAACACCTAATATTTCCAAAAAAACTTCTGTAGGATTTTTTGAAGTTTTCTCATCACTATATAAGTTATCAAGTTCATCAGACTTTTTAATTGACATATCAAAGTCATTCAAAAAGTTGAAATTCAATAGTGTAGAAATAACATTATTGTTGACATTGTTTTTCAGAGTTTTTACTTCTAAATAACTGTTTTTGTATTTTTGTCCAGATTTTTTTTGAAAAGCTTTCTCTAAAAGTAAAGCTTTAGAAGCTTTTATGTGCCCATTTTTAGCTGCTTGAGTAAACAACTTTTTGGCAGTAGATAAATTTACTTGAAAATCACCTTTTCCTTGAGCATAAAATATACCTAAATTATACATGGCATCAATATGGTTTTTATCAGCAGCTTTTTGATAATACTCTGCTGCCTAAATTAAAAAAGTTTAATAAGATTTATGATTCAATGTGAAAATTGTGGTCTTAAAATTCATTCACCTTTGAATAGTCAACAGAAGTTCCTAAGCCAAGTTCGTAACATAAACCTAAATTGAACATACTAGAAACCGATAATAGTTCAGAACCAATAGTAAAATGTTGAACTGCATCTTTGAATCGCTTTTCTTCAATAGCTTTCATTCCATAATCTAGTTCATGTTCAGCCAAAACTTTTTTATGAGTCAATATGAATTTATCCAAAGCTTCTTTAATAGCCTTAAACAAGTAATTTGATGATCAAACATGAAACTTCATAAAATAAATATGCATGAATAATGATATTTGTAAGTGTAATTAAAAAGTATACAAAACTAGCATACCTCATCAGCAGTTGGTGGACCATAAAATGTTTCATCTTTAATTGCTTGATCTTCAAAAGTCTTGACAGAATCTTCAAGTTCCGCAGGATGTTTACTTATGGATAAAATAAACTGTGGCTTTGGCAGGAAAAATTTGTAAAAAGCTTGGGATGTTCCAAAAGATTGATTTTCAAGCAATCTTCTTTTCCATTGTTCAATATTAAAATTGTCAATTTCTAATCGTTTAAGACGAAGGCAAAGAGTATGGCACACAACGTATCCAACAGCCAAAACGCTTGACTGAAATATGAAATTATAGATTTATTTATATTAAGAGTTTGACTTAGCTGAAGGAAAAGATGATTTTAAATAACTTTTTTGTAGGTTCTAGTTGAGTAAACAATTGGTATGAGTTTCAAAAAATGCAAAACGAAGCAATTATGAAGTAGGGTCAGTTATTGCGTAATATTTTCGAGAACTTGGAACTTGGCAAACGTAAGATCATGTTATAGATTTGCATAGAATAGCTTACCCAACTCACGGCATCGCACCAAGTATATTCGGCCTTATATTTGTCTTTGGTTTCATCCTTTTCCGCTCCCGAGTACTTTTTATAACCATAACGATTGAAAACAGCATAGAACTGAGGGCGGACGGACTTGATGATTTTACAGCGATCAACAGATCTTTCAGGATTTTCTGGTGTTGGTTCTTGTTGAGCACTCTGGGAATAAATATTGGTGCGACATGTTCGACGTTCGATCGTATCGCGTACACCCCGGGCAACGTATTTCCACATACTTTGCATTTTGAGATCACTTTTGGTAAAACTTGAAATTGTTTACGATTTATTTAATACTGAAAAGGTCGTCGTCGCATACCAGACGGTGAGCTCCAAGCTTCACCATCGACAATCGATCATCCACAGTTATATCGCGAGTTATGGTGAAAAAGTGAAATACGGTGGACACCGAGGTGTTTTGGTACACCAAAAAGGTTGATCGACGACGACCTTCAAAAGAAGAACGTTCAAAAGTCTTTCGTTTTAAACTAAATTATAGAAGTGGTTCGACTAACACGACAAAGATGGGTAAGTACTCGCGATACGCTGTTGTGCATAGCCCAGCGTAGGTACGGTCGGAGCGCTGAACTTTTTTCTCTCGTTCAGCATTATGTTTTTTGAGCATGTAAGTACTCGCCTGCGCAGGTCTGTGCCAGTTAAGAGAATGGCCGCGAGTATGCGAATTGGGGATCGCGTGAAAGTTTAGCAGGCGACGAGTAGAAAGGAGTCGCGTTTTAATTAAACGCTCAATGCAATAACAAAGTATGCGGCTGTTGATCGCGACGCGAATGACGTTGCAATGTTTACTGATTCGACGACAGAAGCATCGAGCGATCAGTCTTTGATTGTACACCAAGTAATATATATATCTTATTATTAACATTGCAGTTAGTAATAGGTAAATGTTAGAATTAAATTGGCACTATGTTCTTACAATTAAATAAATTTAATAAACAAATTTCTAAAAATCTATACGCGTTTATCAATTTTTTTCTTTAGGCTCACAATAATAGTCAATAATACTATATTCATAAAATAATAATTAAATGTTGAAAAATCTCAAGAAAAAGTATCGATCAAATTTCAATTAATAATTAATACGATTGATAATAACATTAAATATGTATTTTTGTAAACATACACGTATGATTAGCTCTAATTTATGTATTACTTTAAGTAGCATGCATCTTCTTACAATCAGGCGATCAAAATAAGTCAAATTTGACGATCAAATAACAAGTATAAGAATTATGGCTTCATTTTTCAATAAAGTTAATTTTTAAAAAATGCTAGTATTAAGACGTGTGCACTAATCGGGTGCAACATTTTGTAAGTAAAAGTAATATAATAATTCATCTGCATTCTGTGATAAAAATAATTTCATTATCTTTTTTCAATGAAGTTACTTATTTACATAAAAGAAGTCGTCAGGTAAAATACCAAACGAATACTTACTCGCACAGCGCACGCAGAGAGTGTGATATATCTCACATTGCGGTGACACAAAAAGAAATGCATCATATCTGGCGCAAAGAATCGCTGCTATTAAAAATGTCTGTGCGACGAGAAGTGGGAGAGTCGGAAAAGCTATTCTGGTTTGATAATGCAAAAGATCGCTTCGTGTGCATAAGCACGTCGCATCTCTCTCTCTCTCTCTCTGTCTCTCCCTTTGCTGAGTAATGTATGCGAGCCGCGAGTTTAAAATAAAATGAATCAACCCTCAACTTCTCTATTCCTCTTTCTCTCTCTTTTCTTCCTCTTTCTGGTCTGAAATTGAATACAAATTTTCTCGCTGGTCTGCTTGCAGCTGTAGTTTGTACAACACTCGGTATACAGTCCGCCACCAACAAGCCGCGACGAGATTTTCGTAGCTCTATCTATAGGGCTGACGTATAATGTATACGCATATATATATATATGCTCACGTAGAAATGTCCCATAGTCGGCGGCTGGAAAATATCACTGAGAATGAGAGGGTGCTAATGACCATAAAAAAGCCAAGTACGATTCTACGCTGTATTAGGTATTCCTCCTCACAAGGCTGCGGGACTTGATTTTTTTTCGCTAACTCTTATGTGTCCTGTCGAGACGAATACTTTTTTATACTTATATTCCTTTTTTACGCGAGGTCGCGCAGTTGGTCGTTCCTTAATTATGAACGTTTCACTTTAATTATGGCCCTGGCTTAGGAATTTTCAATATCAAAGCTCTTGAAATTTGAGTCACGCCCGCTACATAGCTGGCTCGTTGATTTTTCTTACAAAAGGGTATCAACAACAATTCATATTTCTTGCTCGGACAAAATCTTCATTGGAAAAATATGAGCAAGAAATGAGAATTTCGTTAGGTTTTCTCGAGATGCACGATTGAAATGGTTGAGACCCTTGTCATCCTGTGCAATTTCTTCAATCTTTCTACGGTAAACGGTCCGTTTCAACGTACTCTCGCTTAGCTGTACCTTCCATATTACTTACCAGGCTTATAATCCGCAATTCGAAACAGTACCTACTCGAAACTTTTACAGTTGAAATATTGGCTTCGAATCTAGTATATCGAGCTACGGGGAAAAGAAAAGAAGACACGCTCGTTCGCTTATACGATTATCGATGAGTTTTGCGGAAAAGATCCAGTCTTGGGTTGCCATAAATGCCGCGAACAAATGCGCACAGCGGCAAGGCTTACGATCTCGCGAGCATGGATTTGCGTAAGCTTAAACATTTTCTCTTGCACTAGATGATACGAAGCTTTTTTCGTTGAATAATAAAGCTAGGCGCAGTAAGCGCCCAGAGGATGCAGCTCAGGAGCAGTTATAGCAAGGAGGCGCGTCGCGAAACTTATTCTATCTTGCGGAGAAATTAGTTGAGCCGTCTTGGCACGTCTTTGTCGAGCTGTTGCTGATAAAGTTTAGTATGCTAATTCTCTCTCTCTCTCTCGCTTGTAGGCTGGCGCGTGCATTTCATCCACACTGCACACATTGAAGGGCCGAGCTGCCGTCGTCGAACCCCATGATGTGTGTGTATGTGTACCCATAACACTCGCACGCGTTATACATAGCCCTGTAGTTCATTATGAGGTGTGTGCAAGTACGTATTTATATAGACGCATGCTCATTGCATCCCAGCTTCAATATGCTGAGACTATTGAATTTAAATTGCTTTAATTATGATAACTTGGTCGCGACACGTCTATGTGCTGATTCTATCTTTATACATATGTACACCTAGCTAAAGTGATATCCATGTATATAGTATGTCTGTAAACGTATTATAGATATAGCCGCAAACATGCGTCGCTATAAGGAAAGGAGCTACCGACAATCCAAATTTCATCCTGCGTGTATGTGTATTATGTACATATATATCCAACGTGGCAAGACAAAGTTAAGCCAGGTGCGCTATAGAGGTGCCGCTAGTCGAGAGGCGCGCAGTAGCATGCATCCCTCGTTTGCATCGAATTAAAGCCAACACAAGGCGCGACTTGTAGTTTTAAAATCAATTTTCCTGAGAACCCAACGTCGACCTTGTTTGCCTCGTGCTCTTCCACAACTTCTCTACCCTCTCTAGATCTTTCTCCGCTTCATCGCTCTATATATCCTTATATTTATGTATATACATGAATCTACACAGCTTCTAAACGTATAATGTGCATGTACATATCAAGCGCAAATTGAGAGAAAACGTTTACGTGCATGTGTAAATCTGTCTTGTAAAACGCAACAAGTTGAGTGGAATTTGATTGCTTGGGGGCGACATCGCTACAAGAGAAAATTTTTGCTAACAATCGCACGATTGTTTTTTTTGTTGCTAGTATGAACAAAAATTAAAAAATGAGCTCGCCTTGCGCTTGTATTGGTCTATGCATCCTCTTGAAAGTGTACGCGATATTTTTCTTCTTATTTTTATGTACAACTTTCTGCTGTACTCTCGTCTTGTAGTATATATTATATAGATATGTATGTATACTTGACTTTGATTAATGCGAAATCGGTAGCGAGTATGATTAGTATGTGTAGACTTACTATATAGGGTCGAGAAGAAAAAATGTTACCCTGTAGAAATTTTGAAAGCTTGGGAGGTTGATGTTGTTTTGATTTTTATAAATCGTTTTGCCTGTGGTAAGACTTCAAGAGGTAATTACATATTAAGACCCGATTAATTTTTCACTCAGCTTCTCCTTTACTCTTGTCGATTCATTTACTCTATCTGTAACTTAGCGACGCGTTGGGATTTTAACTTTCCTTGCAGATAGCTTTCTCGTAAATTAGCGTAGAAAATTAATTGAGTAATCATTATTTTTATAACAGAGCCTAACTATTACAATTGAAAAACTCGAAGCTATGAAAAATTGAGCTCCTTTTTATTTAAACTAGTCATCCATTGTATGGGTCCATTAGTTAAAAGAATTTTCGCTTGACAATGTTTTAACCATGCTCAATCGTCGTAATGAGAGGAAAATCTACAAGAGAGAAAAGGAAGCTTTAGTTTATAAATACATAGATATAGGTCTTATAATCGTTTCATGTACACTTGCCCGTGGCCATTGTCGGAGCATAGCTCCTGCACTGACTTGCCTCGTAGAGATCGTCCTTTGCGATAATTTAATACCACATAATAATAAGTTACTCGCTGTCTGGCAGATCGCCAGTGTCGTCGGTCCATTCATCCTCCCAAACTATATAAATAGGCCTATATATAGCTCTTGGTGTCCATGGATCGGAAAAGTCAAAAAGTCACGGACACTGCCCGCAAGCGATTAGTTTATTTATGTCCGCGTCGTACACATTCTCACTTTTCTTTATTTAACCAACATGTAGTGCACGCAGACGTTTATTCATAAATTGATAATAAATATAATGTTTTTAACTAAGCCAATATTTACCCGAAAGTTAATCAATAAACAATTTTTAAAAGTCTAGGGAGTAGTAGATTGTAAATAATAGTATATTTTGCACCTAGGGAGTGAAAAACTGGAAAGTCTCAGAGCACGTGTAATTTATCATCCGAGGCGAAGCCGAGGCTGATCGGTCGATTGCTTGGGCACTTCGGAGCTATTTATCGAAAATTTTTACTTGGCCTAATAAACGTTTCATTTATGAAATAAAACTGTGCAACCTATACTGTCCAGTTTTTATTATGTGAACATTTTAAATGTATGACAAACGACCAGGAGATTTCTGTCACGGCATCGATGATGGTCAATCGATCGATGCGCAGGGCCGGATTTACCAGTACGCAAACTACGCATTGCGTAAGGTGGCAGCTGAAATAGGCGGCAGGCCTAAGCCAAAATCAAAAAAAAATTGAAAAAAAAATTGAAAAAAAAATTGAAAAAAATTGAGGAAAATTATAAAAATGTTGAAATAGTACATTTAAACTCGCTGCGCTCGGGCGACAAACCGAGACTCGTGTGAGAATCAATCACTTCGCGCACGAGTGACGTATACTATTTTTTATCACGAGTTGCGGGAATTTTTTATTTACCGCACGCTGTGATAAAAAGAATTTTATTTAAAACCATAATTAGTAAAATGATCTACGAATGAATTGAGAATTTCACGTGCAAAATCAGAGTATCCACACTAGCGTGCGGGTAAACTAAATGAGTGGCGGGCGGCATATACTGCTTTCGTGCGATATAAGCTCTATCGTACTTTCAGGATGAAGGTTAACAACGAACTAGTTTTTATGCGCATCACACACAAATAATGTGACATATACTTTGCTCATATAACAAAAAATAAATTATTTCATCAATTTGATTCTAAGAAAATTAAATTCAACTTTTACGATAAGCGTAACAAACAATTTTATGATAAATGTAAAACTCTATCTTAAATTATTTTACATCTTTTTTATTAATTATAAACATACAAAAATTAAACTTTTAAAACATTAACAATAATTTACGCTAACTAATCAAAGCATAATTAAATGTTTTATGAAATAAACTATTTTCATTTCTGAGCGTGTAAACATATAAATAAATGTTATAAAATACTATTAAAAATTGTTAATTGTCTCAAGTTTATAATAAATCGCAACCATAAAAATAATACAACTGAAGAGATTAATTTTGAAAATTGCTCTCTAAATTATCGGTAATGTAAACCGTCCGAGTCACCATACGCTTTGTGACGTCGAAGCAGACGGCTGGTTCCTGCATTGGCCGATAATAGCAAGTTTCTGTATCAACATATCGACAGAAAATAGTAAATCTGAGGGATTTTTCGGATTTGCTGTGTTGTTTTTTCACGTACAACGTTCTGTGCCAAAGAAAGTTTACATCTTATTGTGGTAAATATTAATAAACTATTTAGTTGATAGAATGAGTAACATCGGACCTGATGGCCGTCTTAGATTAGGTGGGTGGGATTATGCTAAAGCTAGAGAAGAAAAGTCAGTAAAAGAAAGTGTGTTAATGTCAAAAACCCCTACTTTACATAAGTACTTTGTTCAATCGAAGCCTGGCGATAAACAACAAACGAAGAAAGATAATTCGACTGCAAGTTCTCTTTATACAAATGAAACGAACATTAAAAAACATAGTGTTAATATACAATAAGTACCGAGTATATCACAAGAAAATGCTTCACATGTTTTTTTCGACTTAAGCTCAGGTAATTTTTCATCTTAAGTTGGCTTAAAATATAACTCAACACTCCTTTCCACCGATTCGCATAATGTACAGAACATAAATTGTACTTGTAATCGTCGTTTATATTGTTACTTACATAAAATATTGTTAAGCTTTAACTCTTGTGTGTTATATAGCAACGTAGTGACACCCGCAAAAAAGAAATGTTTTACTCTAAATCTTTATTCTCGCTAAGAAATCCTTGTTATATTACTAAAAATCAGTTGAGTAATTACGTGGCGAAGAAAAGTTTTGTTACTATCGTTGAGATAATTTTCGTGTTTTTATATTCTATGTGTGTAGCAGGTAAAGCAAAAATCTTTTACATTTTTCAGAAAAATCGGAAATTTCGCAAAATTGCACGCAACAATTGGAAATCCTGGAAGATGATGTAAGTGACGCCTGTCTCTTATTAAAAGGGTTATTTATCATCTTAGCAAACATCGCAGTTGACTTAATCTCTTCACGTACTTTGAGCTCCATTACTCCGAGATTGATAAATAATTTTGCACGAATCTGTAATAAGTAAATAAGAGAACATCGGATTGCAAAACACGTAGCAATGAAGATATTGATGATGGTCCTGTGAAGTGGGTCGTTACTAATAGACTTATTGACGAAATAATTAAAAGAGGATTCAAACAAAATGAAAATGCGGTTTTTTCAGCATCCACGCGCAATATTAGTGGTGTAAATAGGAGCATGCAAAAATCGTTATTTACACGCACCCTAAAAATATTTTTAATATATTTAATTAGTGCTGCTTCGATTTTCTGTGGACCATGCAAACTATTCAAACAGCCAAATTTTTATATACCGGATGTAATGATTGGAGTAACGCTTCTAAAATAGTAAAAGATCATGAACGTTCTTCTGAGCATAATAATAGCTGCATAATGCTACAAGAAAGAAGTAAGGACTCAATTAGTACATCTCTTCAATCACAAGTGGAATCCGAATTGAAATATTGGCGCAAAGTGTTAAAATACGTGGTAGTTTTATTAAAAACATTAACTTCGCGTGGATTAGCTTTAAGAGGAGATAATGAAATTTTTGGCTCCTTAAATAACGGTAATTTTTGTATGGCTATAGAGCTCATTGCAAAATATGATGCATTTCTGGCTTCACACGTGAAAGATTTGGCAAATACAGGTCCTGGATATACTTCGTATTTATCATCTACAACATTTGAAGAAATTGTGCTTATCATGACTGATAATTTATTGAAAAAAATTATCCATGAAATAAAAAAAGCTAAATACTATTCTATAAGTGTGGATTCAACACCAGATATTTCTCGTACTGACCAGCTCACCTTTATTATAAGGTACCTGTCTACAGATGGCATCGTCAGAGAGCGCTTCATCAAATTTTTACCAAACGTAGGTCATACCGGAGAAGCTGCCTAAAGAATATGAGATTGATATTAAAGATTGCCGAGGACAATCCTATGATAATGCGAGCAATATGTCTGGCATTTACATTGGAGTACAGGCATTAATTTTGAAAAAAAATCCTCTAGCTTTCTTTGTACCTTGCACAGCGCACTCGCTATCGGTTCACATTTTTTCTTTGATTTACAAGCCCTTTATAAATTCTTTTCGGTTTCTACCAGAATATGGGATTTATTGATGACCAAACTTAGAGAAACTAAAAAAAAGACATTGAAGAGTCTTTCAGAAACGCGATGGTCCGCTCAATTTGATGCACGTCAGCCTGTAGTTGATGCTTACAAAGAAATAATAGTACTTTACGATACTAGTGGTATAAGTAACACTTTTCGGCCCAGCTATTAGGGCCCTCGCTACGCTCGGGCCTTAAACTACGCCGTGCCAAAAAGTGTCCCCATGGCACGAGTATCGTACAACATTTTATAGCACTGTGCTAAGTTCACATTTATGCCCTCTTTTCCGATGCATAAGTCGCACTTTCTGGTACCGCAAAGTGAGGTTAGCGCACGACCGTATGCGAGTGTGATGCGAACGCAGCGGTGCCAGATTGTGCGACTTATGCCACCGAAAAGCGGGCCATAAATGTGAACTTATGCCACACAGTGCTATAAAGAAGTTTTAACTGAATTATCGACGGGTAAACAAGAAAATCCTAAAACTCGGGTTGAGGCCGAAGGATTGTTAAAGAGGTTTGATTCGTTGGAATTTTGTTTTGCCGCAATATTTTGGCGCGATATTCTGGAAAGATTTCAGTCAGTAAGTTCTATACTCCGATCGACCAAGACTGAACTAGGTGCCATTGTCGATTTGTAAGACTCGTTAATCTTGTTTTTAAGTAATATGAAATTTGACTTCGAAATATACGAGAAAAAAGCTATTGAAAATTCACACAATTTCTTCAGATGATATTGCTAAAAAAGCTCAACGGCTAATAGATAAATATTCTGACGATTTATATGAAACTATGATTAATGAGTGCAAGCATTTGAGTGCTTACTTAAAAGATAAAAATGTTGAAAAGATATCAGCTGCAGAAATCTGCCATATGTTGCATGGGAAGAATTTTGTAGATTTGTATCCAAATTATTACACTGCACTAACTATTTATCTGTCTATGATGGTGACAAACTGTTCGAGTGAAAGGTCATTTTCAACCCTCAAACGCCTTAAAAGTGTTTTAAAATCCACTCAAACGCAAGAAAGACTCAACGCACTAGCTTTGTTGAGCATAGAACGTGACTTGGCGGTAACTCTTGATGAAGAAGAAATTATTAATAAATTTTCATCGGCAAAAATGAGAAAAGTGCACATAAATTAAAAAAAATTATAAATGATGGTCGTACCTAAAAAATTTTAAATTTAAATTGTTAAAGCTAAGATGTGATCTCATTCGATTTAGTTATAATTTTACTAAATTTTACAATTTTCTCAATTAAAAAAATTTTCCATTGTTTCAATCATTTACGTACATATGATTATAATGCAAGTGATGTACAAACGAACATTTTTACATAGGCGGCAGCCCCGTGGCGTACGGCGGAAAATTATTAAATCCGGCCCTGTCGATGCGAATTTTCAACAAAATTCCTTAGTACAGGCCTTATAAAAGTTAGAATAGAACGCATTAAAATAATGGTATCGTAATAACAGTTCTTGACTGATACTACTCAGCAATAATTTAATTGAAAGTATTCTAAAGTGCCATTAATGCATTACTCTATCGTACGTGCAACTTAGTCGTTTAAAAATATTGATATATGTATACTTAAAAGGCAACGCAGTATGAATAAAAACCAAGCGCGAGAATGAGAGAATTTGAATGCCTTCTACGAAAATTGTCACGAGACAATGCACTCGATCATCCCTTTTCCTGTCTTTGCCGACTTTTCTTTTCGCTTACCGCACCTCTTTACTCATTTTATCGCGTGTTTTCTTTTCTTTTTCCAATAATTTTCTTCCTTTTACTTTGGAAAACTCCTGACTTTAGAGTTTAAGAGAGAAAGTCTCTTTGATTATTGATTCCCTTCTTCTCTCTCTTTCTCTCTTTCTATTGAATATGAAATATTCTCATTAGGAAGTTTTTAAAAGTTCTCTTGCCTGAAGAGTTGAGATTGATCCAAGATTTTTTATCGTATTCTAATTTTTTCGATGAGACTGCTCGTGGGGTTGCAAATTTGAAAAAGTTTGTTATTTTTATAAATTTTGCTTCAATTCTAGATAATTAATTTTACCGTAAAAAATAACTAAATTACAAATCGTTCATAAAACTACAATTCATAATTCTAAATTAAATTATTAATGACATCATTTTCATGATTAGTCTCGTTATTAATATAAATTGGTTTAAAATTAAGTTTCAAATGAATAAATGGTTACATGCTGACATGATAACAATTAAGGTATAATATTATTGCGAGTTTACTTACTATATGTTTGAATTGTTAAAATTTCAAGTTAATTTTTTAGAAAAGTAAGTCACATGAAGCAGCGATATACAAATGTCGCAAAATTTTTTTTCGATGTTCTGAGTGTATATTTTGTAGATTTAAATGAATTGGAGTGCTTTTTTCGAACCCGTGTTTCAATGAAGCTGCTATATTGAAAAAGTTGTATGTTATTCGTCAATAGATTTAAATTAATAACACTTATGGATGCAGGTTTAGCGATGTATAATCCATATAATAGTATTAACTTTTAAAAACTTGGAAGCGTTGTAAAGTTCATTCTAGCAACAAATAGAAATCAACACTGGTTGAGACAAAATTTATAAGCTATTCAAAATCGGTTCAATTGCAAGGCTTAAACACAATGAATTCGTTGTATTTTCTGCATAGCGCCAAGAGCTGCCGAGGGAGTGTGTAAAGCGAAAAGAAGAAGATTGCGCAAGAAAATCGGAGAAAAGTTGCATATATACCCCTGCAAAGGTTGAAAATGTGGCTGCTGTTGCTGTGCAGAGTATCGTATTGGGGTAGTAGTGGTGAAAAGGGGTGAGGAGGTCCTGTCCGCAACACGTCTCTGCTCTCAAGCCGAGACCGCCTAAGGCATTCAAGTTTACTTACAACTTCACTGCCAACTTCTCAATATTCATCCCAATTATATAACAGCAGTTCAGCGTAGCTAATTCTTGCTTAGGAGGAAATCCCTACTACGCGCTCATATCCAACGTCGACGTGTTTGGTAAAGAAAGATCCACGCACGTGTGCTTTCGATAACACATATCTCTGTATTTATATGCAGCAGGAGGAATAAATTTAACGCTTTCGATGCGTTAGTCGCTGCTGCGACAGTAAGAGCGATTCAAGCGCGCGTTCTTCGGCGCACACGGGGAGTTTGCGTCTTCGATCTACGTTCGCGTCCAGATGCCGCATTTTTGCCAGTAAGCAAATATAGGCGTACATGCCTTAAAAACGCTTGAGATGTGTGTTCGACGGGCTTAAGGACACGCGAAAATCGTAGACATTTCCACGCGAAAACGTATCTTAATATTTTTTATTTTGAAAAGTTTATCAATTGAATAAGATTTTTTGTTTCAAAATCCATTAAAAATCAAGTGACTTGTTAACATAATTACATTCAAATTATTTATTGCCATAGACAATAATCTGTACGTTTACAAACGAAGTGAAAAAATCTGGGCAATAATTGTCCAGCACAAAGTCATCGTGTATATATTTAGTCCTCCGTAACGTACCACTGCTGCACGCAATGAATTTCGTTTGAAGTATCTCTCAACGTGTGTGTGCAGCTGCTGCACATCTTTGGGCGAAGCTCCTCTTTGTCAATGCGAGCCTGTGTGCGCGGGTTTCGTTGCTCATGCCGTCACGGTAGACACTCGCTTCTGTGATTAAAGAAAATTACTATGTGGGAACGCGAGATCTCGTCCTCGTCCTTCTCTTGGTCTAGTCCACGGATAATGACAGGCTAACAACTTTCCTATATTTAGTACAGCTGCTGTGGCCAAGTTAAAGAGAGACACAGATAAGAGAGCCCAAGTTATACTCTATTTCTCACCCAAGCTCATTCTTTTTTTAACTCAAAAAAAAAAGCTTTTCCGCTTTTACCTATATTGTCTTGGACATTGTTAATTTGCTTTTTCTAATTCGATGAATCTTTAACATATAAAAATCACTCATCTTCGTTTCAAAATGTCAATGTTTTTAATTGCTTAACTCTGCATTATCATTATTATTTTTTTTATTAAAAACTGAAAGGAAAAAGTCGTAAAATTCTCTCGACCAATACGAAAATTATTTATCAATCTCGGAGTAATGGAGCTCAAAGTACGTGAAGAGATTAAGTCAACTGCGCTGTTTGCTAAGATGATAAATAACCCTTTTCAAAATCTACAACAACGTCATGATAGCGTTGCTTCAGCAATTTCAGAATGTTGCTGTGAATAAACTTTTATCATTTCCGATAAGTTTTATGAGTGCTTTACTGCCAGTGGTGCATGTATAGGTGTATATAAATGCTGTAATAGTCTAAAGGATTGTATGTGTCAAAGAGTATCGCAGAGAAATGAGTGACGGAGGAAGGAGAGGAGAGGGGACTACATAACAAAATCGCGTTACAAGCTTACAGCTCTGTACATTCTTCTATTACTACCATATATGTATCATGTAAGACTAAGTAAGGGTGCGGGTTGAATGCTGCTATGGTTCTTCGATGCGTGAAGAGATATGCGGGTTTGTATGGCTAGGAAGTTTCAAAGCGATATAAATTAAATTTTAATGCTAAATTTTTTTTAACTTGCAAATTGCAATTGAATGAAAGGCTTGCTTCAAAATTAGTCTCTCCGTTTCATTAATAATATGTAACTTGGAGGTTACGCGACCTAGTAATTAATTGACAATAGCATAAATTGCTATTATTATTGTAATAGTATTGCTGCGTAATGGCACCAGGATACTTTTAATTTTTTACAAAGATGTTCGATGAATTCATAATAATTACAACGTAAAACCACTCAATTTTATTCTAGACTAATAGTTGAATAACGCTCAGGTTATAGAAAAGTTGACTGCGGTAACAATAAAGGACGTTACGTAACCGAGTTCAAATCAGCAACTCTCAAGAACAGCGGAATATAGGTACTTGATTTAACTAGATCAGTCGGTGGTACACGCGTGCGGCCGCATGTATTTTCGACTACTACTTTGCGTGCAAAACAAATACGAGTTTTTTTTTAATTAAATTAATTTAAAGTATATGCTTGTGAATCGATAATATGTTTGATACCGTTTGAAAGGTAATAATTTCATCTATAATTACGCGAATTTTGGTCACGATCTCCCATATTACCCTCAAGTATATTAAAAATTGTGCGAGAAATCTTGCGCTCTCCTATGGTAGCGATGTTAAAATGTGGCCTTTTGAAATTAAAATATACAACAATTTATTCGACGAACGAAGCTGAAATTTCAGAAGAACATTATGAGTGTTCTCAACTATCAAATTCCGATGTTTCAACTCCGAGGCCCAACTTGACACAAAGGTTCCCAACGTCCTTCGATCAACCAAAAGAACAAGTAATATTTCGGTCTCATTTCATTACCTGCAGTCTTGATAATAATGTTATGATACTGGTTTGTCGAGTATTGTGGCTAATTTTTTGCTTGCATCAAATCAACGAATCGGCCAGTACACATCACGCGGAAAATTATCCACTTGGCTCGTACGTAAATTGCTCTCGGACAATAATTGCATTGGTGCATATACCAGCAGATTTTGCGTCCATCTTAATTACGACTCACGCATAGTACGTGCACACATTCGTGTACGAATGCCCATATCGGAGAGGGAGTGAGAGAGAAAGCAGATTTGTAATAGTGCTATGACGCTGGGCTTATGCGCGCGTGATGTGATATACAACACACGTTGCGAGCTTTCGAATTGTCGAATTTTACCTCGCGTACACCTTGAGCGAGGAGTAGTGCAGGCGATCCTATCGCGCGTTATACGTATTTGTGAACTATCTCGCGCCCATTCAACGGACTAATGTTAATACAGACCGTGTACGGTTGCTGGCGATTAGCCTGTATTTACCGCGCGAATAATCCTCCATATATCCATTGTAATTATTACTTTTTTCCACAGCTGATCAGTATGGGCGAAGAGAATTGGTTGTATTGTAAGTTATAAGGGATATGGTAAAAAAACAATTTCAAAGCCAAAATACCATAAATATGATTTGAAAGTTTGAAAAATTATGATATCGAGCCGGCACTTAATTTTCTTCCTCTCCTATACAGCTCTCCTTATTTTTCCAACATTTGGAGAACCCTTAAATTTTGCGAGACGTTTTAAGCAGAAGTTCGAGAGCTGCGGTTGTCGTATTATTGGCAAAGGAGGAAAAGAGCGCGGCAAAATGAGAATTATTAATGTGGAATTAAAAATAGTTAAAAGTGGGCAAGTGACAAAGAGAGAAAGAAAGCATTGAGAACTGCGCTTGATAGAACTTTGAAGCGAATCGGCTTCATTTAATATGTGCTTTCGACGAATACACATAGATAAATTTTACTCACATATTATGGGATGTATATCGTTAGAGTCGTCATTTTCGGTTGAGAACGTCATAGAAAGTATTATGTCGTTACCATCAAAATCTACTTTGTAAATTCTATCAAACGTAATAGACGAGTTTTAGCCGAGTTTTCGCTTTGAATGTTATTTAACTGAAATAAATGATTTGTCGAATTAGTTAATTTACAGTTGATGTCATGCTCCGCTACAAGAACCGAAGATTAACATCCAATTTATAGGTACTTGGGCACTCAAGAAAAGTTATCAGCGCATAACAGATCGTCACATGGACGATTACGCGCGCGACACCAAGTCCGTAATTCGTAGCCAATGTCAGCGGGATCGTGGCGGTGGCAGGTATAATACGCGTCAAGTAAATCAACGCTTCTCGCTTACACACATCGGGTCGTCTTTTGTGTCTAGCCCAGAGCTGAAGCCTGCAAGCTGCAGTGCAGCGAGCGAAGAAAGAGACAATCGAGCAGTTCCGCCGTCTTAATCGTTAACAACCTTACAGACGTCTGCAGAAGTATGAAATTCTGCCCCCCCCCCCCCCCCCAAGAAGCTGCTGCACTAGCACTATACGCCGAATAATGGAGGAATGGAAAGGTGACGCGGCGGAGGGGAGCACTGCGCGATTCCACGAGGCCTTGTAGCAGTCGACGTACGCCCTTATAAACGCCCTGGATAATAAGTCACTTACAACGCACTTAAACTTGGCCTCGCGCCAGAGCTGCTATGCTCCACCTCGCTCCTGCGAGCGACCTTTTGCTTCACACGCATGACGCTCTTCCTGAATTATGGACAAAGTATGCCGATTTTAATCTCTCGCTTTGAGCCTTCGCAGGATCATCCTAAATAATACGCACTTGACGCTGCGAGACTCGTTAACACATAAATACGCAGAGCGGCCTCACATTTTTCAACTCTCGAAGCTGCCTCCAGAACTGCAGAACTGCTCTCTGTCCAACCGACGCGTAGCATGACATTTTATTCTTCCTCTGCTTTGTTTTGTCCAAGGGATGTATTATGGCATTGAAAAATTCAATGCATCGCTCTATTCACACGTGGCATTCGCGGTAGTGGTTGAATTTTTTAAAGTTTACTTTACGTAGGGTCAAATTAACGATGTGTCCTTATTCATTGCTGATGCTCATTTTTCGTTATCTTCTTCAAAAATGCATGAATTCCCGTTAGCACGTAATTTTTCAAAAAATAAAGCATCTCTCTTATTCTTGAGGATAATCAAAATATAATTCTAAAATTACTATAAATATGCACTTGTAATTTCACAGTGAAATTTTACTAACCCATTATAAATTTTATTACAATATTGTGAAAATTTAAAACCCTATGTATTGACTTTTACTATAAATTTTCAATTAAAAAATATTTTTTATTTACCTGTAAAAATAGAGGCATTATTTCCAGACAATCGAATTTTATCAGATCTCTCTATCCATAAAGCTGAAAGTAGAAGCAAATCAGAGCATTCGTCTCCATCATTTTATTTGCTGTTATAAGAATTGGCGCTAGCGGGCCTATTCATGTCTCCCTCTTTCTTTCTCTGTTTCTTTTGGAAATCTTCCAAGCGTCTTTACACTTGGTGAATTTGCATCGTCGGCTGATACTATACATACATTATGCGCGTCTCCTGTCCTTGTGCGGCTGCACGTATAGTATATATGCGCATCTATGTGTGCAGCTTAGTAACTGGTTTGAGGAAATTGGGCTGCTGCGGCGCACAAAGAAAGCAGCATTGAGCAGCAGCTCCTCTGAAAAGATATATCTGAGCGAGGTGTGCGCGACTCGTCAATATCGCGTTTGCCGCTGTTAAGCTAGTGGCCCAGGCAGTTTATCAAGGTAGCTTTCAAGATATTCGCTTGTGAAAAATGATTCTGAAATCTTTTCATGCGACTTCCTCGTTTTTTCTATATTCTTTTTGCTCCTCTTTTTTATTCTTAGACCAATACTTCGACTGTAACGACCTCAATATGTGCTTATTAATAATAGTCTGAGTACTCACAAAAATATGCTGCCATTTATTGATATAAATTTGAGTCAGCTTATTAAGCCTAGTCTTTGACATATTCAGAAAATATTTTTGGAAACTTGAACGAGTTCAACTAACTGCAAGGATCGAAGTGACGAATCTTAAAAATTAATTAACAACAACCTGATTTTTTCAATATTTACTAAAAATAATATTCTCAACATTCGGAAGTTCGTCATTATAAATTTTATCTTTAATAACTATTGAACAAATCGGGTTGTTTATATTAATTAATTTTTTACATTCGTCACTTTGGTATTTACAATTTGATAGCCCCGATGAAGGCCCCAAAATTTATGTTCGAACTCAATCCTATTTAAATAACGTTATTTCGTTGTTAACAAAAGATACTTAGCACTTTTGTTTTGCAAAATTTATAAAAATGTGATACTCTTCGTTAACAGCGACGATGTGTTGATGAGCATTCAGTCTACTGACATTCAGTACGGGAAAGAGGAACTACGCTTCTTTACTTCAGCTCGTTTCTTCTTTGCGTTCGTTGTAAATATCTGCAGTGTGCGTCATATCAATTCAATTATAACAGCAACCGAATCAGTGTCAACCCTTTAAAATATTGTAAATATAAATCAACCTCATCGGTTGCAGTTTTTCATTATATAATAATATAAATTGTACATTTATATGCAAGAAAAATAATCAGCAAATTTGTGACTGAGTGACATCGTTGGCAGGCGTTGAGTTAACAAACGGACATGTAACTGCAAGTATTTTTAGAACTTCAGGATAAATAAACAGTTTGATTATATATGCGTGTACGTAGCAGCTCTATATAGTACGCATATGCCCGCGGGTAGAGCAGTGGCCAACGCTTACGAAGCTCGAGCTTGACGAAGATGAAACTCGGCACGGAGAAAGAGTGCCTATGTAAAACGCGAGAGGAAAAATTAACAAGTACACAAGAATTAGCCCTGTGGATTTATGATGTATGTACGAATAAAAGTGCGCGAGCAAATACGAGAGGAGTACTTCGAGTACGAGTGGCGGCAGCTTTGCCATCCGACTCAAAGGCATGTGCGGCACGCTGACACGCCCGCCCAGATTAACTATTTAACGGCGCGAACTTCATACAAAAGGATCTTTTCATTTCTTTTTGCTCTTTTGCTGCCAAGCGTTAGAGTTTCCTTACTCTGATTTTTACCTCTTTTTCCAGAAGACTGTCTTTTTTATCTACTTCAACCGGTACAACGTTGATTTTAAAGCCATGTGCGTGTTCGCGGTGACGACGTTGATGAGCAAGCTAGCCGACTCTGTTTCTTTTTCTTTTTTTAACTATGAATATAAAACATGTAAAGCTCAATTGGATTTCGCCCAATTTAAGAATGTGCTTTTTACTTGGCAAGCGAATGAGAAAATTTTTCATTCATTCAATATCATGTAATAGTGGATTATTAGTCTTAGAAATACTAGCTTCTCACCTCCAGATCACAGATCCTTCACAAATTTTTTTGAAATCTTCTGATGCATAACAATAAAACTCCCTATGCTAAATTAGTTCGATTGGGCTCTGAGTCCCCATTTTAAAATCGATGTCTATTTTACATAAAAAACGATGCACTTTTTTGTTTGAGACGTGTTCTTTTTTAGGTTAGAAAATCGCAAAGATTTTGGAAAAAATCTGTGATTCGGAAGTATAAGTCTCTTCAGTAGTATAGATCTATTTTGGTCAGGCCATTTCATAAATTTGCTATCTTTTAACGTTTTTTTGGCTTAGATTAAATATATTGTAAGTAACCAATAAGTGGTGACCTATTAATTAAATTAGAGAAAAGGCAAAGGGTCGTCAGTTCGACTCCAGCCTGAGCCCATATTTTTCGTTTGGTGTACAATAATTAAATTAATAAATATTACGATTGAATATGAAAATCATCGTTTAGATGCTTTTATTCAATTAGGTATAATAAAATAGTAATTTACGATACAAGTGCCATCCCTACTGAAACTTCTGAGGTGAGATCTGAGGTGAGATCTCGTGTCAAAATCTCACCTCAGATCTCACCTCAGAATCTAAGTAAAATCAAAAATAAAAAAAAATTATTTCCGATTAAAAATAATTATCCGATGAAATTAAAAATGCCAAGTTATTGGCAAAGTGCTTCCTCATTTTAATTTTTATTGTATTATAATAAATATTAACCTAATAGTGGATACTAATAAATTTAAAAATCTATAAAAAATTTTTAAAAGAAAGTAATGGCCTGGCACATTGTCGCTGTACGCGCGCTTGATCTTATTTTTAGCCGCACGCACGCGAAATACTTGTACGTTTGTAACGACGATCAATTTTTAAGTCCCGTTTTCTATCTATTTGGTCTTGAATTAAAACTTGACTGCTCTGCTCTCATGATGACAACAAAAATTGAGATAATTCCGGCAATTATACGTGAAAAAATGAAAAAAATTTTTTTTTCAAATTTACAAAAAAAAAATTCAAAAAATCGAAAAAAAATTTTTTTTTCCCCGTGTATTGCCAAAAACCTTTTTCTAGCCTCATTATTACTACAAACAACAATGAATGCAATTGAAAAATTCCGGCAATTATACGTGAAAAATGAAAAATAAACAATTTTTTTTCGAATTTACAAAAAAAATCGAAAAAAAAAATTTTTTTTCCCGTGTATCGCCAAAAACCTTTTTCTGGCCTCATTATTACTACAAACGACAATGAATGCAATTGAAATTTATACAATCAACCATAACATTTTCGAGATTTTGCTTCGGACATACGTACATACACACACACACACACACACACACACACACACACACACACACACACACATACATACATACGGACATTTGTTGAGAATTCAATCTAGTTTACAAATATGTAAACCAAATTGTCCTACGAAGTCTGGTTCAAAATCTCGTTTTCGAGCCTATCACAGAGCTTCCTCTATGAGGAAGCAATTATTATCCGATGCTTCTAATTATTTTTACAACTATTTTAAAATCAGTCAAAAATGGGACATGTTCGACACCTTTGTGGAGAATCACGAGCACACTCGCGCGATCCAATGTTTACATTTTTCGCTGATTTAACCTCACTTTTACTATAGCAGAGCTGCGTAGAAACTGTCAAAGAAATTGTATTCTGTAGAGTTGAAGTTTTGTTGCAAAAGTTTTTACTGCAGCTTGAAAGTTTAAGATAAATTAATAATGATACGGAATAATAAAAAGGAATCCAAAGAATAATTTAGACGAAAAATCGATGATGCTTGCTATAAACATCGTTTAAAAGTTAATTTTAAAGAATTCTGTTTTCCGCGATCGTTATCGATCGATGGATATTGTGATTAAAAACGTAATGTGATTTTTAATGTACAACAACAAAACTAATTGTAATTTTATTATAATTATTGAAGTATGCTTTTATGTTAAAAATTTAAAATAAAAATACATTCAAAGTGATCACATATTAATAAAGAACATTGTTTTTAATCCATTTTGGTAATTGTTTTATCACTAGCAATTGTTTTACTTTTTTTTTACGATATGAAATTTATGTGCCCGCCACGAGGCATACCGGGCACTTTTGCCGCTTTTCAGTTTTTTCTTTATAGAGAAAAATATATTTGAAGAAAAAATTTTTGTTTTCGCAGAATAAATATTCTTCCTCGTAGCTATGCACCTGTATGATCAATATTTCGAAAACAATAAAATTAAGCCTTTTCACTAAAATAGTACATTTTAAGCCAAAATGCATTTTCCAGTTTCCTTGATAATTGCCGTAATCTTTGTAATTTTTATATAGTAATGGTAAAAATAAAGAAAACTATAACGATAAAACACGATTTTCAAATGTGTATGGACCCGATTTGAGTCAAGATCGTAATATTTTTGTTCGAAAGAGGGGTAGCCACTGAGCCGAAAAGGAGAAGCTCGGGCTCTGAAAGGGGGCTAGCCACTATGCCAAAAAGGAGTAGCTAGCGCTCCAAAAGGGGGGGGGGAGTGGCTACTGTTCCGAAAAATGGGTGCTAGGTGTTCCAATAAATGTGCTTGCTGTCAACATTTAATTTAGAAAGGGTGTACTTCTTTTTTAAAACTTTTCTGGATTTTCTAAACGAACTCAATATTTTCAAAAAAAGTTTCTCGGTCATTTAATTTATATATTGTAGAAGACTATTTATGGTTTTGTAAATGATTAAGACATGATGAAAGTACTTGAAAACAAAATTACCCCATCAGAAAAATGGTGTTTATCAATTCTGCAGATAATTTAATATTTTTAAGTGATGACGTAACTTACCTAGAAAATTGCTAAGAAAATGTTCGTTCTTTTACAAATTAAGAAATTAAAAATTGGAAATTCCAAAGCAGACTATGCATGGAAAAGAGTCAAATTTTTCTTTCTGTGTACAATATAATAAAAAATTGCAGCAGAATTCAACAAACATCTTTCGATGATTCAGCTCTTCTAAATTATCTCGATAATTCCAAAAGAGACGTAAGTCATCTAATCAATCACTTTAGAGGAACAATTGACTCACAATAAGCAGTGTCTTTGTGAGTATTATTGAATAGCGATTGGCATTAAATAATATACTGTTTCTCCATAAAACAACAGACAAGAAGTAATAGAATTAATGTAATGGAAAGTATCGATAACAATTTAATTTAATTTGAAATAAACGGTACTTTTTTTTAATATTTTTCTTAAGTAATAAGAAAAATTTTTCTCGAATAGCCATTTCAATTTTTTAAGAACTTTTATCGTAAAACTATGGAAGAACTACTCATATATCACAATTGTAAAGAACAAAAACAATTCATCATACCTTACCAATACCACCTCCCACAGTAGATCAATTTACAATATCAATTTATTATTTTATGATCAATTCGGTAATGTGACGCTGCTCCCTTAAATTGATACCTACACATGCGAGGACAAAAATGCAGGATCATTTTTATTTAAACCGCGATTGTTGGAAACTTGATACGTATTATCCTGGAAGACTCGCGAAATAATAATTTTCGATACAAGTGCCATAAGTAACACTTTTGGGCTCGCTTCGCTCGGGCCCTAAACTGCGCCGAAACGTGTCCCCTATGGCCCGAGTATCGAACAACATTTTATAGTACTGCGTTCGCATCACACTCGCGTACGCTCGTGCGCTAACCTCACTTCGCGCTGCCAGAAAGTGCGACTCATGACTCGGAAAAGGGGGCATAAATGTGAACTTGGCACAGTACTATAAAATGTTGTACGATACTCGGGCCATAGGGGACACTTTTCGGCCCAGCTATTAGGACCCTCACTGCGCTCGGGCAGATTCGCTCATTAGCGATGCTGGAAGACTTTTGTTAAGGTAAAAGTCATATGGCGATGAAATAATAATTAAACTTTTAACTTGGCAATGATATGATATCCATCCAGCTATGAATCTGAATTTGAATCTGGCACTCAAAATGTATGTTAGTACACTTGAATTGAGTGTGTGAAATGGGTGAGAGAGTAGGAATGGTAAGTTGTGATAAAAAATTTTTGCGATTGTTTTTAGAAATAGTTAACGATAATAGCGTTATATTTAGCTCCCTTTGGTTTGCTCATTCAAATTCTGACCTCAAACCAATTGAGCTAGAGTTTTTATTTATTGTTAAGGTATAAAAAACATGGAAAAGTTCAAGTACAAATACGTTTGAGGCACTTGAACTTGACTGCGTAAGCCTGACACGATTGATACGCTATTATATGGTATTGTTTAACATTATATTATATTAAATACTTTTCTCTGCTCTATAACTCTTTCCAGGGCCCATTGGAATAAGTAATCATAGGGGGCTTTATTATTATATACAAGAAAACCCCCAAACAAGTTTGGCCAGGATCTGTGACCCGAAGATGAAAGGCTCTTCTTGTTAGATTCTGAGGTGAGATCTCACCTCAGAAGTTTCAGTAGGGCGAACACTGCTCGCAAGAGGTTGTAATCACATAAATGAGTAATATCAAAATAAGCAGCATTTTACAACCTTAACCGTGGTGACGGCAAGGGAAAAAATTGAAATCGGAAATTTAAGGTCAGATACCGTTCGGGTTGAACATTAATGATTCGCTTATGCTTGGTAAATTCACTATATTACTCATTTGAGCTTATGAAGCATTTTCAAGAGCAAGCCTAGAGGGCTCAAATCGCACTAAAAATCATGCGTCGCAATAAATTATTGTAATTACGGGCCTAGTGTTTCTCTAAATAAGAGATTATGAAAAAGTTTCATTTTCGTAAATTAAAAAATTGACAAAACGGCTGCCATTATAAACGCACCCTGAGGCCAATTTGGACGTACGGATGTCAGCTAAGGGGTAGAGCTGCTAACTCAAACATTCAAGTCATAGAGAGATACCAGGCTAAGGTGCTTCGCTGCTTAGTAGAAGCCCCGTGGTATGTTCCCAACGAAGAAATTCGCAAAGACCTTAATATCCCAACCGTGAGTGAAGAGATTGAGAAACTTATCAATACATATCAGAGTAAGTTACAACTGCACACAAATCCTTCTGGCGTCAGTCCTGGCGCGGCCTCCCAGGAGGACAAGACTCAGGAAACCCCGGAGCCTGTGAGCAGGCTCTTTCTTTCTGTCCGGCTATCTTGGACAACAATCACTTAGATAAAAATTGTTAAAGACAGGCCGGTGTGCATTGGCTCACCGACCTGACTCCCGATTATTTGTTAAAACACGCTGTACTCTATTTACTTATTGTCTCTTTTATGTATAACGACAGATTGTAAATAAAAAAAGGAAAAAAAGCTAAAAAAAAATATATAAATCAAGCAGAAGACGCTTGACCCAAGCCGCTACGCGGTCCCAAATGTATCGCGCTCATCGCCAGTCGCTACTGTGCTCTTGCCACAGGCACACGGAGAGAAAATATACGCGTTTGAGGGAGGACCTGTATCAAGCGAGAATAGCCGGAAAGCTTGCCTGGCTCAATCGCTGGCTGTCCGACGATGATCGTCGGAGACTCCAGCGTCGCTTTGGCCGCTCGGACGCTGGGACTGTCGACCTATTTTGTGAGATATTCGACTTTAAAGGATTCCTGGCGATTTTCTCGGGTAAAAATAAAAATTTTGGAAATTTTGACTATACCATTGGAAAGCTGAGATAATTTCTATCGGAATGGTGGATTCATTAATTTTTTCAAGTGCATTCAGGTACTTTTTCGCGAGTTACAAATTTATCGATTAGACTAAGGGGACATCCACAAATGACGTTATCACCAAGAGGGGGAGGGGGGGGGGGTTCAACATTGTGACACATGACGATAGGGAGGGGCGGGGGGCGGTGGCCAAGTATGACGTCATAAATATTTATATTAGAGTCAAGCACATGTTCGGATATTTTTAATTACGTATTTTAGGAGAACAAAAATGACATTTTCCGGCATTGTGCAAAGCAAGAATTACGATTTTCATGTTATTGGGTGTAAACACGATGTAATACTGCTTTGAGCAGCGAAAAAAACTATTTACTTCAAGTCTTTTTTCATCACTTATCAGTTCAGAAACATTTTGCGATTTTTTCAAAATGAAAATCAGAGGTGTCTGACATAGCCGGGGTGCCCGAAATGCCCCGGTCTCCCCTATACCAACATTCAGCATAGTGGCTACTATAGGAGGTTCTGTGGGTACTCAAAAAATCGGGCTACCCGAGATTTAAAAAGACCGAAAAAAATGAAGGATTAATGCTATATTGGGAAGTAAAGCTTCAGCCTTCTACCATGAGGATTCGAGTTCTCAATAATTCGAGAATAATTTTTCTATTTTGTTGAATCTTGGTTATTGTTTTGATCATTTTATCAATTATAACAATAAACTTCTTCATTCAAGACAGATGATTGAAATGTGTTGCAGACACATTCACTGTGTGGACGAGAATCTGGAAATCACTTTCGTATAATGATTGAAATTTTGAAATGAAATATGTTTTGAGCAGTGTTGCTCGCATATGGTAATGGCAAGAAACAGCTGTGAATAGATACACATACAATCGTAGAGAGTGTTAGAAAGAGAGAGTTACTCTCACACACACATTATGCGTTTATATGTGTGAGCGTGAAATTTTGTCTCGTACTTGCTGGAAAGTCCGTTTCTCGCTAGCTGGTTATTGAATAATTCAGTAGATAACGAGCTACTCCTGGTGTTGTTTAGCCTGTAACTTATATACATATACCGGCATTGTCACGCGCCCACAAGACAATTACTAGGAAACAACCCCGAGAGAGATAACAATGACGCGCCAAAGATCTTTTGCCCAGAATGTACTTATGCAAACATAAACATGTACGCCTGTGCGAGTCTCTCGCTGTTGTTCGCGACGCTTATCTTTATGGGACAAAGGTACGCGAGCGCGCGCGCAGCCCAGCTGACTTAATTTCAATTTTCTTGCGTAGCGAGTAAGGATTCTGCTGCAGCGACTCCAAAAGAAGTCTATAGCTACCAGCTGGGCATGTAAGAGATGCTCGACTATTTCGTATCTTACAGATGTATAGTCACACTCGCGATGCAGGCACTTGTTCTAGATGAGCTTCCAGCGTGCCACAACGAAGGCTATACTTTTTTGACCTAACAAATTTGACCTTTTGTTGAAAATCTTCTTTGAGAGTTAGGAACTTGCTCGTTGTACTATACAGAATTCAATTTAACCTTTTTGCACTGGATGGATTTATCATTAATACATGACACGGGTATATATAAATATACAAACATGTTATCTTATACTATCTGCTTGATAAAACAACGGAATACTTGAAAAATTAAAAATAAATAATTGATCGCTCATCGAATTGATTTTCTCGTTGCGCGCTGGATTCGACCCAATATCGATAAGCTCATATAAATATGCCATCGCGTTTTGGAACTGCTGTACTTTCTACGTGAGATCTCGACGTATAAATATATCGTTGCTATTCAATAATCCTGTGTGGAGTTCACAACGCTCAAGTGAAAAAACGATGTTAGCTACTTCATATCCAACATGATGCATAATTAATTGAAACAGTCTTTCCTCGGCGTCATGATAATATATGTATGGGACGGCACGACACGCGCCGCGCTCGCTCACATTCTCCCTTTCTCTCTCTCTCTAGAGTCTCGAGGCTCGCGGAGCTTGGCATATGTATAGGTATACGCGTAGAACGATTTGTTACAGGCAACTAACGAGTGTCCTTACGCCGGCCGCTCTCGTATTATACTTTGCTCGGTCGGTCGGTCGGTCGTGCGCGCCAAGTAAGGATACGCAAATTGGAGATTAGGTGAAGGGAAATTAATAGGCTGCATGCTCCAATGCGAAAGAGCTCTATGCTCTCTCACTGCGTGCGCAGTGACGTACGCGGTGCGCCCTTCACTGACTTCACACGCGACTGAAGAGCCAGTGCGAGTCCTTTCCTCTGCTGTGCTGCTGCTGCTGCTGCTGCTGCTGCTGCAACAACACCTGTGTCCACCTCTGAGCTCTAAATACACACACGAGCTTGCAGCTAGATTTTCTGACGTTGTTATTAGACAGCTCATACATAAAGGACGCCTACGTTGACACTGCAGCGATTCTTTTTTTCTTTATTTTTTTTCAAATTTACTAATGGTTATATTAAGTTTTAATCGATGCTCCATTCCGAGCTGTCGACTTTACACGGAAAAAACTCAATCATCTGCCGAGTGCATGCTCAGCCAAATTATTGCAAATGTAAATTATTTTATCTCCTAATACTAATGCTGATTATGTGTGCAACATTAATTCTGACTGATAATTTAATTGAATTTTCATCAAACTCAACATAGCGCTTGATGAATGATCTCAAGTTTTTTTGATATTCGTATTGTTGTCGATTTTTAGTTTTCAACGAACAAATCTTTTGTCGCTATAATAATCCGTGGTGCAGGAGTAAGGTTAAAATTTAATTTTATCAATACTATGTGCGGAATATTAGAAGAAATGTCATTGACCTATTATCTAGCTCATATTGCAAATGAGCAAGTTTTATAATGAATTTATAAGCGCTGGCTAAACTATTTCAACTTGGC